>OZ025299.1:137386501-137986501 GCA_964019185.1 Maratus speculifer
TATAATATGTACCGGGTGATCCAGAAGTTTCGGGAGTTTTGAAAAGTTGATAATTAGGAAACTATGTATAATACAAAGGTTCTGTTTTCAGATATATGCTGAGAAACATGTGGGATTTTCGTTTAGAATGAATTTTTTTAAATATATATAGTTACCATTTTTAGCAACAGGTGGCGCTGTTGTATAAGACTGAATGTACCTATACCATGCGTTATATAGACACATGAGTTCATTGCGAAACTTCTTTTCTATGATATTGATGAGATTTCGTTTTAAGGGTGGTTTATGTTCAAAGATTTTTTGTAAGGTAAATGAAATTGCATTGTAAGGGAAATTTGATACAAAATTTCATGAGCAACTGCAGTGTTTAGACATTGTCTAGACTATGTTTAGACACATCTTTGCATGTCGTGTTGTTTTCATATCGTACAATACGTCAAGTTAAAACTGCAAAAGAATCGATGGCCATTGCAAATGCGAAATGCTATGGTAAGCAAGGTTTGACAAAAAGGCTCATTGGAAGATCGTAATAGAATCAAAAGATCCCAAATGTCTGTTACAATCGTAAATTAGGTAGGATTCTATGCCAATACTCTGTAGAAATCACCAGTTCATGGTGAGTGCAGTAAACTTGTGATATCACGATGAACTGAAATTTCTTCTGGAAATTCTTTCTGCTCTGAGGATACTGTGCATGCTGTTTTGCATCGGCTCACGGCGGTACTTATAAGCCATGAGCGTCATGATTAAACTTTGCAACCCTTGGACACTAATTCGTTCTTTTCAATGAGCTGTATCATACTATAAAAACAATACTATCAATTTTAGCGCCACCTGCTGTCAAAAAGTGCAACTAACATAATATGTTTTTTTCATCGAAAAAACAAATCCAACAAGTTTCTGAGCATTTCTGTGAAAACCGCATACATCTATTGTTTATGGTTTTCTAATTATTAGCATTTCAAAAGTCCCGGGACTTCTGGATCACCCGGTATATATAATAGCATATACATATATCCAAACAATTGCACTAATTACGTAACAGAGCTGTACTTTTTAAAAACTTACTTTTATTCACATCTTTCTAAAAAAATATATCATAGAAAACAAAAATGAGCTAGAGTAAACAAGTTGTTAGATATGAAACTGTTTTGATACTATTATTCTAGATAATATGTATTTTAGTAAACTGATAACACCGGTGTCAGATTATTGAGTATTGCGATAAGGAGGAAGATGAGTCTTATCAATTAAGCATTGCCCATCACGCCTGCACTGTAAAAAAAATCTAAGTAAAATTACGGACAAAAGCCGGCAGCAGAGATTCCGGACAGTATCCGTAAAAAAATATTTAGACCGTAAATCAACAAATTACCCGTAATTTTACATTTTAGCAAATGCATAACTAGCCCGTAAAAAAAGTAGTATTGTCCGTAAAAATACAATGCCAAGTTGCCCGTGAAAAAAAGGGCATTGCCTGTAAAACTACAATGCCAGGATGGCCGTGAAAAAAAGGACATTGCCCGCAAAAATATAATGCCAGGATGCCCGTCAAAAAAGGGGCATTGCCCGCAAAACTATAAGATGCCCATAAAAAAAGGTGCATTGACCGTAAAATACCAAGATATCTCTGAGAAAAGGGATGTTGCCCGTAAAATAATACAAATTCTGCCCATGAAAAAAAAAAGGGGGCGATTGTCCATAAAATAACAAAACACATACATTAGGATACCTCATTAAAGAAAATGCATTGTCTGTAAAATTACAAAAAGTATCATTCAGTGAAATTAATATAAATTTCCATACAGTTATCCAGTATTAACCCATTCTCTTTTGGACTCGGGGGGGGGGAAAGGGGCACAAATCATAAAATTAAAGGGTTTTTAAATAAAATCTTTAATGGGGATTGCCATATATATACCAACTGAAAATCCATAATAGATTTAAAAGAGGAATATAGATAATTCACAACACTAATAAACAAAAAATTTTCACAGGAGTACTTATGTTTTCGCAATATTTGAACAAAACATTCATAACTTATATTATAAAACTTGTATATTCAAAACCTAATTTTCCAAGGTTTTAAGGTACACTTAGCAGGCAGTTTGTAGGTTTTTTTTTTTTTTTTTTTTTTTTTTTTTTTTTTTCAAATAAAAGTTTAATTCTATTAAAGGAAAGCATTCTCATTCATTTACTATAGTAAATTGCATTTTTATTCAATTACAAGGTTCTCACTTTTGGTGTTGTTGCATTAATAACTTATGTTAAAATACAATTTTTAGCTTTCCAAAATTTACCATCACACACTTTAATAGTGAGAGTGGCGGAGCATTTAAAAACTGATAAGATAACAAACCTTCGTGTGTTTAGATAAAAGTCTGATATGTAAAATGAAAATAGAAAACTAGTTACTTTAATATTAAATTTCAGGGGTTGATCCAGGCAAAATTTGGGCTCCACAAAATCTATTTGATAAAATAGGCTTCTTCACAAAATATTTTAATAAAACA
Source organism: Maratus speculifer (assembly GCA_964019185.1). Taxonomy (NCBI): domain Eukaryota; kingdom Metazoa; phylum Arthropoda; class Arachnida; order Araneae; family Salticidae; genus Maratus; species Maratus speculifer. The sequence continues at coordinate 137,389,015 of OZ025299.1, forward strand.
GACCCTTTCACAAAATTCTTTTATGCCATTTTTATAAATACTGTTTTAAAATCTAATTTGTACACAAAAACATGTCATAATTTTCAAAAACTTAGCAAAGGAATTTTTAAAAATATATATTTTAGTTTTTAAATTCCTTGTTCAAATAACAAAGTCAACTTCCATTACAAAATGTTATTTTCACAAAAATAACTTTTCTTTTTCACAAAATGAGCCCCAAGAATAAAAACCTGCATCAACTCCTAAACTGAAAAAATTATGATTAGTAATATCAGTTTAGTAGCTGTACTGCTATTGCTCCCTCTCCTCCCTTCCAAGCCCCTTATAATAATAGAGAGCAGCTTTTTTAAGATACACAAATGCTAATTTATTATTTCATTTTTTATGTATTACATATTTACTAAATACTAAATTAAACAAAAGTAGTCCATTTTTGATTTAACAATGATTCATAATCCTACACGCATGGGTGCAAGAAACTCATCTATGTCAAGACTGAAATCTTATTGGTCTCTTTTAATAAAAGAAAGTGATTAAATGTTCTTGATGGTAGAACCACTATTATTTAAGTGCATAAGGTAGAATTTTGAGTCAGTCAAAAATCTCTTCAACACTGAAATCAAACCTGAGATTGAAGGTCTTGCACCCATGTCCCACGGTTCTTGATCTTGTGTACACAGATAATACATACTATATTGTTTACGAGATTTTAATGAAAATTGATTAAACTTGGGAATGTTTGAAGATGAAATTATTACAATGGTTCTGTTTTATAAATTATCATACAATAAATAAAAAGAAAACATGAATTTTTACAAATTTATTTAATATACTTCAACACAGTATTCTTAGAAGTAACAAATTTAAATAACAAATTAAGAAACAACAAATAAAAAATAAATTTTTTCACACAGATTTGTAGTAACACAATTTATCGCCAAGGTTCTGCAATTTCACATTGATTTCGGATCTGGTAGATCGTTTTTTCGATTTTGTGCCTTTTTCCAGATTAATAGCCAAGCATGTCCTATTTAAAAAAAAAAGGTAAGAATAAATATTACATAAAAATATACAGAATAAACAGAAATTAAGTATAGTAACAATCTCAATTATTCCAGATGAACAGCAAAAACAGCAGTTATGTTTAATAGATAATTGTTATGAGCATCCTATTAAAACAAGTAACAAAAAAGTAAGGAATTAGAATTCATTCCAGTTTAACCCAAAATTAAATTCAATTATTGTAAAATAATTCATTTGTTATAATGTTACAGTTAGTAATTTATTTTACTGAACCTTTTGTACATGAATAAAACTAGGGATGGGACGAATAGTGATTTGGCCGAATAGCCGAATACCGAATATTCGGCCAAATTTTAGGCCGAATACCGAATATTCGGCCGGCCGAATAGTAAAAATTTTTTTCCAATAAAGAAAATAAATTTTAATTATATAGAATTTAAAAAATAGGAGCTCATTAATAATTATTACTCTTAAATGTGCTTTTAAATGTATTTTTAAATTTGAAAAACTTATTTTAACAAAAAAAAATTATGAAACTGCATTATATCCTTTATTCTAATGTACATCAATCTGATTTTCAGTAAGTCAAAATGGGAAAATATTTCCATTAAAATATGAAGAATGTTCTTCCTTTTTACTATCAATTGATACTTCTTGCATCCAAAATCAATAATATTTTTAATCTCTCTTTCTCTCTCAGAACTCACAAGGACATATTTTTCTGAAATAACCTTTAATAAAGTAAATTTGATCATTTCGAGTTTGTGTCCCTAGTGATAAGCAAATTTGTAAGAATGAGACTGTTCTGAAATCAGATGCCAACCTTTAAATTACAAATTACGTTAAAGCAAAAGGTTGGTTGATTGGTTGATTTTTGTCGTCCGATTATCTACGCTAATGGGATATAAGACCAGGAGGAGTGCCCTCCGTGGGGGTCTTTCTAAGGGAGCCTAACCCGTATTTACGCAAGGTTCGAAGAAAACCACGGAAAACTCCGAACGGTTAGGCCGACAGCCGCGATTGGGTTCGAACCCAGCACCTGCCGTCTACCAGTTGAGAGGTCCGAACCTCTCGGCCACTGGTGGGGCTAAAGCAAAAGGTTATGCTTAAAGTAGAATGCATATGTTAACAAAATCTTTGACATTTGAATTGCCACATGCAATGTTCAACTTCCAATATTCCACTTATTCAAGAAGCATTAAAAGGATAAACAGAAATTGATAACAACATGAAGGAAGGAAGATTAAATTAAAAATATATACATAATGTTACATATTTAAGTCAGTAATTATGCAAATAATTATTTAAATGTAAAAACTATAGAATGAAAAAATTATTTTGTTGAGTATTTAGAATTTATATTAAAATATTTATAAAAGCATCTTCATAAAGCAAGTTGTGTCATCTAATGTGTATAGAGTTTGGACACCAGTTCTGCTTTCAGATGTACCGTTGTATTTGGAATGGTGATATATTATATTTAATTTTGAAAATGAATCTTCGTTAACACACCTGGTGAATAAATTTTTTTTATTTCTACTTTATAGAAAATAAGTTATGAATTTCATAAGAGCCTTTTTTATATGTGCATGGAATTTGCAGACATTAATAAATATTCGAGCGTTTTAGAATAAGGCAGTGTTTTTATATCTTGAATTGTAATATATCATTCTCTAATGATGACATTTCCCGTACAATTAAACCTCCAACTTGGGCAGCATTTTCTAGAATATCACTAACATTTATAGATTAGAAAATACAGAAAGGCTGTATATTTTTTAGTATCTGAATAGCTCTATATTTTGTCAGTAAGAGTGAGAATGACTTCATAAATGAAGTAGCTAATTTGGATTAGAGAAAAAAAAAATTCAAGAACGAAATTCTTTAAATCTGAAATTTATTTGGCAAGATATCTTTCACTATTCGGTGAGATTTTAGCAGTATTCGGCAAGATATCTCTAAATATTCGGCTACAGGTATTCGGCCGAAGTATTCGGTCAACAAGCCTTTAATATTCGGCCAACCGAATATTCGGCAAAAGGACCGAATAGGCCGAATATTCGTCCCATACCTAAATAAAACTTGCACTTGACCTTTTATTTCTATGTAAAATATTTTTAAATGAGTAAATTAAATTTGAAGCAATTTTAAAATGACAAAATTCTTTAAGCTCTGATATAAAACTTTGGGCCCAAAAATAAAAAGGCCTGAACATCTCTGATAGACATTAATGTTCTTTATGTCAAAGTAAAATGCCTTTATAGCACCTTGAACCGTTTATATATAGCACTTATAGCTGTTTGAACCAATTATAGTTGGTTTTAATCACTTTTGAATTGTTTTATGTCTGTTTTGCAGCCAATGTGTATATTGCATTTCTTAGATCTCTTCTTCATTGCTATCTGTAATTGAGAGTGCATGTTTTTTCATATGTTTTTATGTTCTTCTATCTTTACAAGAAAATATTGAATTCAAAGAAAATATGGTATTCTGACTTTCAGTAGATTTGTACATATTGGAAGGCACGGAATAAGATTTAAAAGTTTTTAGAAAATATCTATCAGTCAACACTGTAAGTTAAAAAAAAAAAAAAAAGTGGTTGCTTTGTTTGAAGAACTAATGCATGACATTTCACAAAACTTTACATTCAGTTAGAGCATTGATATAAACTGAAGCTGGTTAGTTTTTGGGGTATATCTCTTAACAGGTGGTGCTGACATGATGCATTATTCACAATTTCCATAACATCTGTAACTCAAGAACTAATGCGCAGGTTATTATAAAACATCAAATTCTGTTAGTTCCTGATTTAAAAAGTGCTTCAATTCATATATAGGGAACAATTTTTTACTACCATTTCAAAAATATATCGACATCAACTTCTTTTGTATCATGCAATAAATCAACAGTTATATTGAGAATTTTGGAGACTAATAAAATATTTTTTTCTTTCAAATAGAGCATTTTCCAATGTTCCCTTAATAACTAATTTTCTGCTTAATGCCATAAATAAATATTTTTGTTTATCGAAAAACTTTTTTTTTCGTAAGTGATGGAAATATTTTACATATACACACACATATTGCCATAATTAACACTACAAAGAATAGATTTATATAATACATTCCATCTTGCAGACTTTTTAATAACATTATTATTGCAGACACTTGAAGATAGTTCTGTTCCTGCACTCTCAACTAAATTTGTATGTTTTACAAGATCTCTTAACTAGATTCGCACTCTTTTCAAGATCGACTAAATTGGCACTTTTGTGAGATATCTCGAATAAATTGGTGCTCTTTCCGAGATATCTCGACTAAATTTGCTCTTTTTCTCAAGATTTCGACTAAATTCGCATTTTTCCCCCAGGATCGGGACTAAATTCACACTTTTTTCTCCAGGATCTGGACTCAATTTTCACGTTTTCCTGATATCTCGACGAAATTTGCACTTTTTCTTGAGATCTCAACTAATTTTGCATGTTTTCTGGAGTTTTTTTTTTTTTTTTTTTTTTGCACGTTTTTTTTTTCTCAACAAATTCGCATGTTTTCCCAAGATCACGACTAAAGTTGCATCTTTTATTGAGATCTCGACTAAATAATGCATTTTCTCGAGACCGCGACTAAATTTGCACTCCCTCCCAGGATCTTAACTAAATTTGCACCCCGCCCCCTGAAATCTTGACTAAATTCACACTTTTTCCGAAGATGTCAACTAAAGTCACACTTTTTTCGATTATTTAATGATATTCATATCACCCCCCTCCCTCTCTGCAGAATCATAATTCCCATTTTTCTATCATGATTCTATGTTGAAATCTGCATTTTGTAAATATGATGAAATTAGCATTTTTTACCAAGATTCTCTGATGAAACTTCTTTTTTTTTAATGCGATTGTTCTATTTAAGAGATTTGCAATTTCTTTCTGTGATATCTTGGCAGAATGTGCATTTTTACCATGACCCTTTGACAAAATTTATTTCTTCTGGAACTAATTGACTTTTTTATACGTACTCATTTGTTAAAATTCACGATAGTTTATCATGACTGATTGCCAAAATTCTCAACAGTTTTGCACAACTGATTGGCTCACTTTGCAGAAAAAAATATGTAGAAGAATTTACAGGGGGAAATACAGTACAGAATTTTAATATGTAGGTCTTTCCTTTTCTGTATGTAAATCACACAATTCTGCACACGATTTCAAACCCTACCCCTCAAAGACAACCCATCTTCCAAGAAACTTTTAAAATGGCACCATAAGCAGCCAATTTATTTATTTTATGTGCTTGGCGGCTCTTTTAAACCCTTTTGATGCACACAATGGTTTTTTTTAACCTTTCCATGGCAGCCTGTGGAAATTCAATTGATCTTTGAAAATTATAGCAAATATTTTTGGTATACAAAGAATAAGCATACCCTCCCCCCATTTTTTAATAGCCCTTTTTGAAAAAATGCACTTTTGCTTTAAATTAGTGGTTCCTCTTCGAAAAATTCCACCTGGTGCCCCCCCCCCCTTTTTTTTCTTTCTAGAATTTAGAGTATTTCAGGTATGACAAAAAATCATCTTTGCTAGTAAAATGGTGTTATCGTAGTGAGCATTAAAAATCATTCAAAATACAATTTAACTGCAATAGTTGGCAGATCTGTAGTGGTATTGGTAATTGATTTTAATTTTTGAGAAATTAAAAACAATACATGCCTTTCTAAAAAATATTATAGAGTATCTAATTTGCCGACATGTAATTCACAGTCAGGGGTGCCCAGAGAGGGGTTTGGTGACGCAAGATGCGTCATACATTTTAGTTTTGGGGGGGAATTTGAGGAAAAGTACATTTTTTTGGGGGGGGGGATTTTTAAATTCTTAATATTTCCTTTTTTTACTGTAAAAAAAATCTTGATTTTTTTACTATCACTTTAAAATTTTTTCAACATTTAATTTCCAGAAGTATTCCTGTGTTTTCTTTCTTTAAATTCTAGATAAGGGCAATAAGAGCTCATTCTGCTATGCTCGACTCGCTCTCTTTTGAATGTGCAGTAGATTATAAGTAGAATATATTTTACAATTGATATTCTGTTTAGGGGGGGGGGTCAATGTTAAAATATGAAGTTTTTTTTTTGGGGGGGGAGAGATTTGCGTCATTGGGTTTGGAGGGGATGGTCCCCTCTGTTCACAGTCAATTTTTTAAAGTTAACAAAAACGTATTTAGATTAATAATATTGCACACTGTGTCACCCTCTTAGTGGTGAGTATTGATTTTTTTTTTTTTTTTTTTTTTTTTTTTTTTTTTTTTTTTTGGGGGGGGGGGCTGGAAATAAAACTTTACACGAACAAATTGACGCTGTGATGATTTGGCGCTGCAATGAATTGGCACTACAATGATTTCAATGCAACACCTAACATTTCGAATTATAACTAACTGAATGAAAATGCCTTAAAATTAATAATTATTTGTAACAATATTACAATGTTTGTAACAATATTTTTCTGCATAATTTTTTATTTTAACATATTAGGAAGTAGGTAAAAATTTGTTTGCAACATTACAGATCTACATACGAGAAAAAAAAAAGATTATTATGAATTGAATATAAATGAAAACAAAGCATGTTTTCATTATTCTCACATTCACAAAAATATACATTTTTTGAAAATGCATTAAAAGATAGAACATTTCACTAAATTAACCAGCTAAATTGGTTTTATATATGGCAATTTATTTTGTTGCCTAATTAAGTGTTATATGACCAAATTGGTCAAAATTTAGTTCTATGGTAGTAATACTGCTATTACTATTTTTTTTTTTTGCCATTATGCCTACTGACCACCTTAGGGACTGAATTAAATGAGAAAAAAAAATTAGCCTAATGTGTGTATTGTCTTTGAATACATGAAGGAGAGACTGGAGCACATGTGAATAGTTCACATACACATAGCTTTTTTTATTACTGGTTAATTTCTGAAAACAAAAAATACTGAATACAGTAAATAGAGCCCTTTTTTTTAAACAAGGTAAGTTTTTATAAAATCATCTTTATAGTTAGCTCTTCTTTTTTTGTAATAACTTTATAAATTCAATGAATTGCTCACAAGTGCCCCAACAGCAGGGTACTTGCGAACACTTATAAATATAAAAACTAAACCTTATTTTTACTTAGGGGCTATCCATAAAAGATGTTGAATTTTTTTACCTTGTCTCCCCCCATTTGTCACACTTGTCATACCCCCTCCCCCCTCTACCAATTGTCATATGCCTTGCTATATTACTTAAACATACTTTCAGTTCAAATACAAAGCACTATGTTATAGATCTTATTTCAAATTTTATTTTAAAACTTTAACTATGTGTTTTAATGCCATTTGTAAGCACAAATGGCAATAACTGTACAAATGATTCATGTACTTATTTTATACGAAACAAGAATAAGGCTTACATCAAGAAGCATAATTAATGAACAATAATAATACACAAGGGTGGGAAAATTTTCAAAAATCTTACCAGCCAAGTATTTGTTTCATCCGCCAGCAAGATGCAAAATACACACAATTGAAAATAGTTATGACAAAATTGCATGCAATTGCAGACAAACTTACGGTTACTACAATGCATTTTCATAATTCTTTTTTTCTATAATATTAAGAAATATATACAACAGAGGTAAGCTTAATATAAGATAGAACTTAGTACCATTTAGTAATTAAAACTTAATTTAGTTATTTACACTGTAATAATTTGGAAAGTTAAAATATCTAGATTGAGAAAGAGTCACTGATAATGTCTATCTACAGTTTTACAAAAACAAAAATTGAACTCGCCTTGCCAGAAAATCCTTTGCCACTGGCGAGCAAAATGATTCATTTCCCCACCCTTGGTAATACAATATTCATATGTAAGAGCAAGAGTTATAAAATAAAAAGTAGCGAAATAAATAATTTATAAATGAAAATTATTTTGAAATAAATTTTACTGATATTCAAATCGTTATTTCATATATAATTATCTTTTATCATTCAATGAGATAACAAAAAAAGAAGATTAAAAAAATTTATTTAGCTTTTAATACAAACAAACTTGTCAATAGAAGGTGTAAAAATGAAAAATTTAAGAGTCAAGAAAAATCCAACAAAAGAATTTTTAATTAAGTAAACTAGTTAATATAGCTTTTCCTTACACTTATTTCACAATGCTACCTCTTTTTGAACAATAATATTCACTTTATATAATTTACAATTAAATAAGATAAATGTTACAATTTGAAAATAGCATTAACATCCCGAGAAAAAAAAGTCAGTGCTACAGTTAATATGTAAAAGTGTATACAAAATTTAATCATGTATAATGCTCCCTCCCCCCCCTCCAAGAAAAAAAGATAAATAAATAAAAAAGGGATGCATTTTACAACAAAAACATGTAAACAACAACTATTTTCTAAATGGTAAAAAGAGCCAAATAAAATCCACAAAAAATTTATAATTTAGTAAGCCAGTTAACATAGTATCCCCCTCCCTTCTCCATTTCACAATGATACCCTTTTTTCTGAATAATAATAATAATGTCTTTTAATTTACAAAAACATCCCACATAATTTGCACAAAAAAATTATACCCCCCCCCCTCCCCAAAAAAGGAGAAAAACTTTCCTGGAATAAAAGAAAGCATTAAAAAATTGTACAAGAACTCATTATTATTATATTAATTTTACTAAAATAGTATATAATAAATAAACCTGTTTTTAAATTCTTGCTTTTAGTTGCTTCCCTCTTTTACAAAATATTTTTTCAACACATTGAAGACATGGCTTTGGCATCTTTATCAGCTGATGTCATTAGGATTTGTGACTGAAAAATACAAAATTTATAATGACAACCAAGAAAAACTTTAAATCTGTCATGAAAAGCCTCCATGCATCACTATTCCCAAATAGTGTTACCCCCTCCCCCTAATAAAATAAAGCTACTACATAAAACAAGCAAAAACTGATCCAGTATTATTTTTTTTTTTCTTTTTTTTGTTTATTCATAAGGCAAAATATTTCTAGAAACAACTGTAGGTCCACTGTGCCTCCATGTTAAATTTCAATACATGATCATAAAATTGCTATTTAAAGTTTTCTTTTAACCATATTAAATTTAATATTAACCCTTTGCGGTGCAGTGGTTTCATAGATATACCACTTAATTTTAATTCCCAAACGCAATATTGGCACTGGAAAAAAATTATGGTTTATTGACAGTGTGAAATATAGCGTTTTTTTATTTACAAATAAAGTTGTTTTCAAATTCCAGTGTCAGTCATTTATTTCAACACTTAAGAAATTAATTTGTCCTGCCCAGCAAAGGGTTAAATCAAAACAAGTATCTTACCTTTACAAGAAAAAAATTCTTATTTACCTATAACCTTTAATTAAAAATAAAGAAAAGTATGATGAATTTTACTTTTAGACAGACTTGTATAAAACGAAAAACTTTCTGTGCACGTAATATTGAATTAAAAACTATCTGCAAATTAATGTTGGGTGTAATTCGATGCAGTTTATGAACGTAATTCGCGTTTTTTACGTGATTCATAGACGTAATTTGCGTTTTTGAGCGATTCATGGGTGTAATTCGCATTTTTTTACGCGATTCATGAGCATAATTCACGTTTTTCATGCGATTCATGAACATAATTTGCATTTGTTATGCTATTTAAGGGCGTAATTTGCTATTTTTATGAGATTCATGGACGTAATTTGCATTTTTTGAGCGACGAAATTTATGTTTTTTGATCGATTTATGGATGTAATTCGCGTTTTTTTATGCAATTTATGAACGTAATTCGTGTTTTTTTTTTTTTACATAATTCATGGATGTCGAATTCATGTTTTTTGAGCGATTCATGGGTGTGATTCGGGTTTTTTGAGCGATTCATGGATGTAATTCGTGCTTTTTATGTGATTCATGCAACAAATTTGCATCTTTTACTCAGCTTTCGGGCGACATTCAGGTTTTTCGCGCGGTATTTTGCCGAAATGTTGGTTCCTTTTACACGATACTTGGCTGAAATGCACGTTTTTTATGTGATTCTTTGTCGAAATGCATATTTTTATGCAATTCTTTATTGAAATTCGTGATTTTTTCGAGGTCTTTTGATGACATTCGCATTAGCAGTAAATAATTCTTTCTTAAAATTTTCTACAAACTCCATAAAATTTTCTGCGCAGTCTATATTATACAACTCTGCTTTTAGAAGCTCAAAACAAACAGTCAGGATAAAATGGATCACTGAGCTAACAATGTATTTCGAAGGCTATAAGTAATCAATTCAGAGCTGAAATCAATTAAATTTCTAAAATCAAAATCTATTGTTTAACAGCTAATTCAGAGTTTCCCCCAGGTTTAAAAAGGGGCAGGGCGCTACTGTTCTGAAAAGGGCACTTTTTCATTCTTCAGGGCACCTTTTTTTATTTTTAGGGGCACTTTTATAGTGTTGGATCTAGATTTTAGCGGTTCAAAAAATTGTGGAAATACAGAAATTTCGTCAAAGAATCCAGAAAAAAAAATCCAAAAATTTCGTCAAAAAATTGAAAAACAGGAAAAAAGGGTAAATTTTGTTAAAAGATCGCAAAAAACTTCCGATTTCGTTAAAAGATCGGGGGAAAAAAAAAAAAGAGGGTTTTGTTAAAAGATCACGACAAAAAACGACAGATTTTGCTAAATAAAAGCAAAAGAAAAATTTCGTGAAAAGATCACGAAAAAACGGCAAATTTGTGACGGATTCTGAACAGAACCGTGCAGGGGGGGGGGGGGGGAAACTTAGGAGGCGCCAAATTTATACTACAAATGTCATTTTTAGGCTGTCACATAAAAAAAAGATGGGGGGGGGGTCATCAAATTCTAATTATGCCCCAGGTGCAATTTTCTCTTCGCACGAAAATGATTATGAATTAGGAAAATCCCCTTTTGGAGCAATAAAAACGCAATTTTTGAAGCAGGAAAATTAGTTTTAAGAACAGAAAGATTCATTTCTGGCATTAACTTCTTTTTGTAATACTTTGACAAAATTTACAATTTTTTTTTTGTGATCTTTTGAAGAAATCTGCCGTTTTTTAGGATATTTTGACGAATTTTGTTTTTTTTTGCAAATTTTTGGCGAAATTCGCAGTTTTTGAGAATTTTTTATTTACAAAATTTTCCGTTTTATTGCGATTTGTGGACAAAATTTGCCGTTTTTTCGCAAATCTTTTGACAAAATCTGCCGTTTTATCGTAATTTTTTAACGAAAGTTGCCGTTTTTCATGATCTTTTGGTGAAAGTTTCCGTTTTTTGCGAATTGTTTGACAAAATCTTCCTTTTTATACTGATTTATCGACGAAATTTATCATTTTTTCATTGTCTTTTGAGGAAATCTGCCGTTTTTTTTCTGGATTTTGTGACAAAATTAGCCATTTTTTTCTCGAAACTTGCCGGAAATTTGTCATTTCGCGATTTTTAACGAAATTTACTGTTTTTTCACGATTTGTTGATGACATTAGGCGTCCCATGGGACGTGTAAGAGCTATTTTTAGCGTCCCGTCGCCGATTATTTGCGTAATTTACACGCTATAGCATGTTCGCATCATTGCTGAAGAGCTGAGTTTTTTCAAATGTAGGGAAGAGGGTCAAAAAGGGCGCTATTCTTTTCAATGAGCGACTAGAGGGGCGCTAATTTTTGAGTGAGGGGCAAGAGGGGTGCTATTTTTTAAACTAAAGGGCAGGAAGGGCGGAGCGCCCCCCTGAAACTCTCTGGGGGAAACTCTGGCTAATTACAGCAGGCTGAGATACAATACAAAAACTATATGCTCTAATACAAATAACTACAACATATTTAAAAATACAAAAAGAAAATAATATTTAAACCTAATTCTTAATTCATGTATTTAGGCGTGTAATTTTTAAAAGCCTTAAAAAGCAAAAATTGTCCAAAATATGAAAGAAAAAACAGCAACAAATACAGTAGACTACCTCAAATCCGCAACTCTCTAAAATCTGAGCATATTTTATGGTTGTAAACAATGAAACTTTCAGTTTGGATATTGGGACAAAATTTGATCTTTTTTTTTAGTTTGTATCAATTCCATATATTTTTGCATTAGTAATTTTCTTATTAATACTCTATTCATGTTTCTTTCATGAAGTAAGAATAAATTCTTTTTGGAAAAAATTCAAGATATTTCAAATATTATCGGTAATCACAATCTTTTTACCAAATATATTTATGCATTAATCAAAATTTTTTGGTTATTAAGCCTGGCTAAACTTGAAAAAAATATCCTTATTTTATGATTTGGATTGAATTACCGTATATACTTGCGTATAAGTCGACCCCCTAACTTATGTAGTTAAAAATAAGAAAAAATTGAAAACCCGCGTATAAGTCGACCTCCCTCCAAAAAGGGGACCGTTTGACTTTCCCCCGAAAAGGATATGGACTCGGATTCGCTCCTAAATGAAACGACTCCAAAAAGGACTGATTCCTCGTACTCGTTCCGAAATGAAATGACTCCGAAAAGGACTAATTCCTCAGACTCGTTCCGAAATGAAACGACTCTGAAAAGAATCGATTCCCCGGAAACCTTCCGAAAAAGAAGGACGCCTCTGAATCGTTCTGAAAAGAACGAATCCTCGGACTCGTTCTGAAATGAAATAACTCTGAAAAGGAACGATCCATCAGATTCATTCCGAAAAATTATGCTTAATGTCATAAATCGGAATCGGGGAATGACGAAGAAAAATCGGATTCATTCAGTTTTTTATTGGACTTGTTCTATTTTCTCGGATTTGTTCCTTTTTTTCTTGGACTCGTTCCTTTTTTCGTTCCATTTTTCTCGGATTCGTCCTTTTTTCGGAACAACTTCGAATGGCTCATTCTTTTTGGTGAATGATTCTGACTGGAACGATTCCTTATATTGGACGATTTTGCCATTCTCCTTTTTTTAGGTGATAGCCAACTATTTTCTGATATTTTTTTATAGATTTTTTTAGGTCTCGCGTATAAGTCGACACCCCCACTTTGAAGTTCTTTTTTTGTCTAAAATTTCTCGACTTATACGCGAGTATATACGGTAGTAATGTACTTTTATAAAGCAAGTTTTGTTGAATAATTTTGGAAAAGTACATTTAATCTGTTTAATGTATATTTAATCATACACTAACTTGACTTTTGCTATTAGTACTTTAATCATTAAAAAAATTATCTGAATTTTTATTATTTTAGTTTATTACTTATTTTAATATTTAATTATATTGTAAGCTTTCATTGTAGTTCCGATTGCACCATTAATTGCATTCAAATTACTGTTTAAAAAATGTAAACAAAAAAAATGACCAGAAATCCGCAAAATTCTAAAATCTGCACAACCTCTGGTCCCAAGCTGTGGGGGTTTGAGGGAGTCTACTGTATTACAATTACGATTTATACTATGTAAAAAATCTCACATTTGACAAACGCTTGCAACTGAGCTGCACAGATCGGTGTTTTACAATAAAATCTGTAAAAGAAAAAAATATATATATTATTCTAGATTATAGTCAACTCTGTGAAATCCTCACACTGAGGGACTGAGTGGTTTGCATATTATACATTGTGGAAGATTTATAGATCATCCCTTTGTTTACATTTTACTCTTTAAAATCTGACTATAAATTAGTAACTACATGAAAATTATAAAACTCAACACTAGTATGTTATGTTACATATAATAACTAAGACTAAAGAAAATTTAAATTACGTATAATACACATTTTATTGATTATTCATTCTTTTAAACATTGACACAACAGAATTGTAGTTTAAGTTTTGGTTTATTGTAGATAATTTTATTACTCTCGTTTCTTGCTCCAAGATAAAATTTTGTTACTCAAAGAAATTTAGATATTTATCTTTAAATATTCATTCACTGAAAAATTGATAACTGAAAAAAAAATAATAATAATAACCTTAAGTTTTTAATTATTAATGACTATTTTCATTGTTTACATTCCAACATGTAGTGCAGATAATAGAGTATTGCAGATTCTACATCGGCATATTTCAGAGTTGACTGTATAACATTTTAACATTGCTCTGTATCCACAGTATATTGCTTCATTGTTATATTCATGTACATTTAAACATAAAATTTGAATTTAATGTTTATATGGGATAGTCAATAATAATTTATATATTAAATATTTAATCCTCCCATCTACCAAAAATGGGGAGAAAAAAAAAAGCTGTGTTTTTAAGTTGTTGAATATTGATATAATTCAACAAAATTCTCACATAATTCTTTAAACACAGACACCAAAGACTAATTTAAATATTCTTTTATATTGTTAATTTATTAAAGTTAACAAAAAGAAACAAACTGCTACTAGGATATAAAAATGTTTTGTACAAATAAAGTTGAAGGGGTGTGTGTGGGGGGGATGCAATGGCAAAGGATAAAATAATTTAACTATTTATTAAAATATTAAAAAATCAGCGAAGCTTTGCTTTCTGTTGAATTTATTAAAACATTTAATTTATAAATACTTCTGGCCTAGTAATATAATAAGCTAGACAAGCATTTGAGACTCATGATCAAGATTAAGAATTTTGCTGATTTTCAATTAGCTGGCAATGTATTTGTTTTATAGCTTTAAAAAAGTAAAATTTAATCTGTCAACAAATGTACATAAAACAAACTTAATAATTATGATTTGAGTTGCATAGATGTTTATGATTCAATATAATTTGGTAGAGAACTATTAAGTAATTAGTACCTGTGGTACTTGCATATTAATGCCACTGCAGCTACAGACTTGGCGGTTTTTAAGTAGCGCCAATCTACATCTAAAAATTTTTCGACAAATCATAAAATAAAACACTATTTAAAATCAAAACCCTTTCAAAATTTTAATAAAAACTGTAATACATTTCCTATTTTTGATAAAATTTGCAAAAGTTAAAACTATAATTGGGAATATTATAAAACTTTTTACAAATAAGAACTGTATTACATTTTCTAAGTGTGGTAACTTGGCAAAATTATAAAACGAGTTGGCAAATATGAAAATTTGACTTGGCAATTTAAGGTTTTCTCCCCCACTAATAAAAAGTCTTAGCGATGGCCCTGGCTATAATAAAACATATTTAATACTATATTACTATAACTTTTCTAAATTTTGGGTTTACTGTTTGCTTACACACTGTATATGAATAACAAAACAGACATTATACATTTATTTAAATAAAAACTCTCTTTTGTTTCTTAACCATCCGGAATTTTCTGTAAAAATGTCTGCGATATCTTTTTTATAGAAGAAACTGTAATTTAAAAATCTAGCATGCACAAACCAAAGGTGGAACTAACTAAAATATATGATAAATTTATGAACATCATCCATAAAAAAAGGCAATACAGAAGAAATAATTAAATAACAATAATATATTAATAATGAACTTACGGATTTTTTTGTAAAACCTTATATAAAACGAACTAGCGTCCTTCACATCAGATAGATAGAAATAACCGCTATACATGAAGATACCGATTGCCGCCATAGCATTTTAAGAGGAACTGAGTTTACGCATGCGCACAATTCGAATACGTATATCGATGATTAATGAAATGTGGTTCTCCGCCACGGCTTGACTACTTTGGTCTCCATTAAAAGTATTCTAAGCATTCCATCATGTTATTTTTACTCTTAATTTAATTTACTTCTTCAATCATTATCCAAATCGGAAGATTCCGACCAGAGAAATTAAGAACTATTTGCAATAATGGTAGCATTTCATACTTCATTTATTTCAAAATTTAATAATGAAAAAGCATGCTTTTTTTCATTAATTTCGTTTCTGAGTTCATAAATATGACAATAAGAAAGTGAATTCAAACTGTAAACAACGCCACAATTTTACCTAGTATGATGTCTTAAGACATAACAAAACTATCACGTCATTATCTACAATGATGTCCAGGGGTGCCCAGAGAGGGGTTTGGTGACGCAAGATGCGTCATACAATTTACTTTTGGGAGGAATTTGAGAAAAAGTATAATTTGTGGGGGGGGGGGGGGATTTTTAAATTCTTAGTACTTCCTTTTTTCTTACTGTTAAAAAAGTCTTGATTTTTTTAATATCACTTTTAATTTTTTTCAACATTGGATTTTCAGAAATGTTCCTGTGTTTTCTTTCTTTAAATTCTAGATAAAGGCAATAAGAACCCATTACGCTATGCTCAACTAGCTATCTTTTGAGTGAGCAGTAGATTATAAATAGAATATATTTTACAATTGATATTTTGTTTTTGTTTTTTTTTTTTTGGGGGGGGGGTGTCAATGTTAAAGTATGAAGATTTTTTTTTTTTTTGGGGGGGGGGGGGATTTGCGTCATTGGGTTTGGGAGGCGATGGTCGGGGGAGAGGGGTGTCAATGTTAAAGTATGAAGATTTTTTTTTTGGGGGGGGGGAGGGATTTGCGTCATTGGGTTTTGGGGGAAAGGGTTTGGTTTGGTTTATTTTTGTCGGCCGATTATCTACACTAGGGATATAGGCCCAGGGTGGAGGTGCCCTTCGTGGGGATCTTTCTAAGGGAACCTAACTTGTATTTACGCAAGGTTCGAAGAAAACTCCGAAAGGTTAGGCCGACAGCCGCAATTGGGTTCGAACCCAGCACCTGCCGTCTACCAGTTAAAGAGGTACGAACCTCTCCGCCACTGGTGGGGCTTGGGGGAAAGGGATGGTCACCACTGATGATGTCATAAGAATATAGCGTTATCTCAGAAACTAATGCATGGATTTTCAGCTAACTTCAGATGCAGTTAGGAGTTCACGTAAAGTTGGGAATGATTAGATTTTTGGTGTAAGTCACATAACCGGTGGCGCTGTTATACTGCACTTTTCAGGAGAGTATTTACATATATAAGATAGAAGAAAATTTTTGGAGTGCCACAACCGACTAATTTTTCTATAAATTTACCAAAACAATAGCATATTAAAACCAGACGATAATTTTATGCGATAATTTAAACCAGACAATAATTTGATTAAATAATAATAATATTTTCAACAAACAAAATAAAACGTTCTGTTATGACGTCATCGAAAGACTTATTCGAAGGTATTTGTCCATAAAAAAAATGGCTAGGCAGCAGATTTTCACACCCTGCATAAAAAAACGGGCTTTGCCCGTAAAAACATATTAGTACTCCGAATTTATGTTTCCGCAACGTAAATTTACGGAAGTGTACCGTTAAGCTTCAAAAACGGACAACTACCGTAAAATATTACGGTAAATGCCCGTTAATTTACATTTATTTTTTACAGTGTGTGAAATAATTGTGTATTGCGATAAGGAGGAAGGCGAGTCTGGTCAATTGAGCATTGCTCTCATTGCTCATCACTTATCACGCCGGTGGCCGCAGAACTCTCCTTTATCTACTACTATTATTAAAATCAAAATATATATTTAACAAAAATTACAGTAAAATCTCTCAATAGAGCTCCTCGGGAATGCTGAATTTTTTAGCTTTTCGAAGATGTTTGTTATTCTGAGGTTAAAAAAAAAAAAAAAAAAAAAAAAAAAAAAAAAACATATATATGAGTTAGACTGAAAAAGATTTGCTAAATAGAGTTGACCATTATGAAAATTTTACAATAAAGCCTTTATAACGGACATTCCCAAATAAAAGATATCTCTATTTAGTAAACGCATCTTTCAATTTACAATGCATGTGAAGTTGTATGCTTTTATATCGGAAAAACAGACTGCGCCGAATAGCGAATAAATTCCATGTTTTATTGTTTATTGAGAGGTTTAATTATGTATAGATATATATACTACTAATGGTTATATATATTTCATATTTTACAATTGCAAGTATTGAAATTCGAGGAATAGAGTGCATATCTACACTGTAAAAAATGTCAGATGTTTCTGAATATATAAAAATGTACTGCAATCAAAAACGAAAATATTCAGTGACCTCTTCTAACTCACCTAAGGTTTCGAAAACCGTTCTTTTACCTTTAAAAATCCCAGAAAACTGTTTTTTAGAAATTTAATTAAAAATTTATAAAAGTTAATTTTTATTAGTTGCCCGTCCTTTTCGGAAACGTTTCTAAGTAGCTTTTACAGTTCAATAATCACTCTTCTCAAATCAAAATATCACTTTTTCGGATTCTATCAATTCTCAAGTTAACATTTTCAGCTGCATAACTGATTTTGTGCATGCAATTGTAGCAAAATAATATTAATTTTCCTATTAATGTTAATACTGTTAAAATTGTATCTTTGTCTACTAAACATGTTCTCTGAATATCAAAACATTTTCGTATGAATTGGTAGCATCCGAAAAAGTGATATTTTGATTTGAGAAAAGTGATTATTGTACTGTAAAAGCTACTTACATGAAAGGTCTCCATACGGGCATACTCAGAAAATTCTGAAAAAATTACAGAATGTTCTTCTTATGTGGATATATATGTTTGTAAAAAAAAAATTTGGCGGAACCCCGATAGAATGTTCGTAAAAAAATAATGAACATTTCTTTTATTTGGCTATTTATCATCGTTTGGCGACAAAATAAAATTTCAAAAAATACATTATGTGAAATCCTTTTTAAGGTAAAAATGATTCATCTTGAACTTGTTTAAAGGAATTTTATTTATATAATGTTAGTTTTGTCAGCTTTAGTTTGTTTTAACTATATTTTTGTCATAATATATTTAAAATGAAAATTAACTGTGAAATTTTATGAATTAAAACAAAATTTAAATTAAAATTAAAATTGTTTCAATCTCAAAATTAACACCTATCTAATTGAGCTCTGTCGATTCAGTTTTGTTTCTATGGAAACAAAAACTTCTCCGATATTGAAATGCATTAGTGCAGCATTCTTCATCTGGTCTTTATTTTGTCATACGCTTAAATATATGAAAAAGTACTTTTCAATATGAAAGTATTTTTTATATAAGGAATTATTTTAAAGTGATAAAAATAAATAACTGCAGAAAAAGCAACAGAAATATGCATTATAAAATACATCTACATGTTAAACTCTCTCATTGTTCAAATTTGAATTCATTAAATACTTTTTACACGTATTCTAAAATTTAATTGACAAGAAATTTTCAAGTGCATTAAAATCGTTTGCTTTTGGCGAAGGAAAATGCTGCTGGCCAAGTCGCGCGACGCTTTCGTCTTTTCGCGCCAAATACTCGAACGTATTTTATTTTTTTACTGAGTTTCTTCTGTAATTCCGCCACTAAATTTGACTGATCCTTTATTATATATATGAGTAGTTTAATCAGTATTTTTTTTTTTCAAAAAATTCTCAGTATGCCCAGTATGGAGACCTTCCTTGTTAGAAACGTTTCCGAAAAGGACGGGCAGCTAATAAAATTTAATCTTTATAAATTTTTATTTAAATTTTTAAAACATAGTTTTCTGGGATTACCAAAAAACATGTTTTTGGTAAGTTCTTAGCGATTTCATAAAAAATATAAATACATATGTTTAATACTGTTTCTTTTATTATGCTTTAAACTACTAATTTATTTAAACTGCTTTGACCTTCACTATTCCATTGTAAACAATTTATTGGATAAGTCCGAAAACTTAAAACTCCATGCTTCAAAAATTTACACACTATTCTAAGGTATAAAGGAAGATAACATTTTTTTTTTCCGATAAGCATATTTTGAAACTTTAGACTTGTTTTTTATGAGTGAATGTTAGGACTAATATATAATCTTTAGGAAGTTACACTTTAATGATAACAAAACATGATATTTATTATTTTAAAAAGGTAATTTGGATTGAAAATATTATTCTTATGTTTTGTCTGTGTAGATATAAATCTTTACATAATTATATATATATATATATATTTATTTATTTATTTTACAATAAATAAATTATAAATTAAAGTAATATACATTATGTTTACTGTGATGTTAACAAAAAATTATGTTTTTAGATTTTTTTTTTTTTCGAAATATCCATGGATATTTAGGTATTAAAAAAAAATCATTTAAAAAAAAAAGAAAATTATTTTTGAAAATATCTATGGAATTTTTAAAGGGGGGGGGGGGTGTATGTGTGTATGTTCTTCCGTAACGAGCATTTCCGAATAGCAGACATCTCTATTTAGCAAAATTTTACATTAGAGCTTGGTTGATTTCAAAAAGTGGTTCCGAAAGTATGGGTTCGGTCCCTTCCCAAGATTTCCTTTCTAGGGGGGAGGGGATTAAAAAGGAGAATTTTAGAATAAAGTTTTCGCAAAGGCAAGAGAGAAAACATAATTCGCGTTTTCAATATCGGATATAGCAAAAATCTCTTTATTATTATCCTAATTTATAAAAATAATCAGAGTGGTCTATAGGAACAGGAAATATCTAATTAGTATTCATTTAACAGCAACATTTTTAATTAAATTACTTATAAATCCCTTCTTTCACGACCATTCAAAATCGGCAGATGACGTTGTTTTGAAATTGGCGTTTAATTTTCTAGTTTTATTAACACCCGAATATGCAGTACTGTAGTGAGTAGAAAATATTTGTGGAAACTTACTTTATCAAAGAGTAGATATTGATGGTACCGGATTTTTGCTTAGCAAAAAGCCGATTTTAGATCTTCCTTCAGCCGAAAGCTTTCAGCCAAAAGCAAACTTTTTTTTTTATTATTAACGGCTATAATTATTATATTCTAGTTTTTAAAGTATTATATTTGTACAGCATCAATCTAAAAGCAATATTTAATCAATTTCATAGTAACATTTTCCATCATGAATCAATGTTTAATTGAAATAACAAAATAGATCGATAAATATTGGGAATCTATCACAGATATTTCTATAAAGAAAGATAACGAGAGAGGTTTTCTATGCTTTTTGATTTACAACAAACTGTCTCATCTGCTAACGTTCTTCCGGAGAGATTTCTTATATGACTTATACATATAAGTGAATAGGCTTTTTCAATAATGAGTGGATTTCTCTCATCGGTCATGAACTTATATCATACAGCTGAATATACTTTTTCGTATTCAGATTTTTAAAGTTTTCACAGTCTGGTAAAGAGGATTTAACTCTCTAGGCTCATTTCCAGTATCAATAACCTTCATTATTATTGTTATGATAAATAACAAAAATTATCGTTTCGCTTGGTTAAAAAAAAAAAAAAAAAAAAAAAAAAAAAAAGTGTATATATATTTTTTTATTATATTCTGCGATATATATATATTTTTTCTTTTTCTTTTTTTCTGTGACAAACCAAATGTTTCTCATTACAGCATTTCCCAATTACAGCACTAAGAATATGTCTTTATCTCCTGTCTGAATAAAAGACAAATAATTTAATTAGTTTTATTAATATGTCTGTAGTTTTAAAGAAGAATTTGCAAATTAGTTACATAATATATATTTATTTATTTATTAATAATATATTAATATTATAGTATTAATATAATAATAATATAATGCTATTTATTATGTATATTGTACATTAGGGTGGGCCGAAAAAAACTTTTTTTCGATTTTCGATTATGGCGGGTGCGGAAAAGTGGCCACTAGTGGCACTCAGTTCATACAAAAAATTTCAGATTTTTTGGACATTTCCTTACCCTGCCGCAAACGGCTTGAAGTTTTGCAAAAATGTTCATTTTTGAACTTTTTTCAAAAAAAATTAAAAAATGTTAAATTAAATTTAATTTGGTTGTATTTACTTGAAAAGGCATATTTAATGTACCAAATGTTTAAATAAGATCTGATCATGCATTATTTAATATCTATGTGTATTATAACGTACGCTATTTTTATAGCTTTTTCGCGTATAATAGGCAAAAGTTGTATTTGTTTGAATCGATCGTTAGTTTCTCTATTCTTTATGTCCCTTGGTCTTCTATATATATTTCTTATGTGTCAAACGTCATATATTTGGGGAAAAGACAGCAGTATACTTCAAAAACAAATCTGGAAGGTGAGAAAGTGGTGAAGCAGGACTCTAAGCGCGCGCAATGATTCGTCGTGATACTCAGGGAGTGAAGGACGAAATAGTTGAGAGCCAAAATTCGATAATGGATTCTTATTATTTATCCTTGCTCAGTTAGCTGCGACATTTATTCAGTATTAACGTGAAACCCTTTTGTATTGATATGCAGTGCTTTTTGGGTCGTTTAATGTGCCATTATAGTGTTTTGTGCGTTTTATTACAACGAGCATAGAAATGGCTAGTATAAAGGGCCATGACAATGCAAAGACACGCGATAGCGTGAAAAGTAACTCTTTAGGGGCATCATGCATATTGAAAGGATTGCAATTGCCAACCTATGCTGATAATCATGCGCCACTACTACTGGTAGCTTCACCATGTAGAAGCTGTGACAGCAGAGTATACGAATCTCGTCATCGATAAAAACAAAGTCAGAAGAGAGAAATAGAAAATTGGAAAGAAGATGCAGGAAGAAGAAGTTATTGAAAGAAGGAAAATTAAAAGCATATTTTTTGATGGTAGAAAGGATAAAAGTATATTCAGAGGAAGAAAAATAACAAGCAGCACCGTCGAGAGAAAGGCGTGGAACACATCACCGTATTGTTTCGTCCTGGTTAGGAATACTTGTGTCACTTGATACCTCGTTCCGTAACCTTGATACCTCGTCAGTTCAGAAAAGTCTAACTTGTGGTGACTTGGAAGATTGTATAATGATTTTGCTATTTCTTTTCCGTGACCGGAACAAGGTATCAGGTGACCCGAGTATTCCTAACAAGGTTCAAACAACACGGTGATGTATTCCTCGCCTTTTCTTCGACAGTGCCGCTTGTTCTTTTTTTCCTCTGAATATACTTTCATTCTTTCTACCATCAAAAAATATGCTTTTAATTTTCCTTCTTTCAATAACTTCTTCTGTCTGTATCTTCTTTCCAAGTTTCTATTTCTCGCTTCTGACTTTGTTTTTATCAATGACCAGATTCGTATTCTCTTCTGTCACAACTTCTACTTGGTGAACCAATCAGTATTAGTGGCGCATGATTATCAGCATAAGTTGGCAATTGCAATTCTTTCAATATGCATGATGATCCCAAAGAGTTACTTTTCACGCTATCGCGTGTCTTTGCATTGTCATGGCCCTTTATACTAGCTATTTCTAACCCCGTTGTAATAAAACGCACAAAACACTATAATGGCATATTAAACGACCCAAAAAGCACTTTATATCACCACAAAAGGGTTTCACGTAAACACTGAACAAATGTCGCACGT
This sequence comes from Maratus speculifer, assembly GCA_964019185.1. NCBI lineage: Eukaryota > Metazoa > Arthropoda > Arachnida > Araneae > Salticidae > Maratus > Maratus speculifer. The sequence continues at coordinate 137,412,284 of OZ025299.1, forward strand.
AATTTAGCAAGGATAAATAATAAGAATCCTTTATCGCATTTTGGCTCTCAACTATTTTGTCCTTCACACCCTGAGTATTACGACGAATCATTGCGCGCGCTTAGAGTCCTGCTACACCACTTTCTCACCTTTCAGATTTGTTTTTGAAGTATACTGCTGTCTTTTCCTCAAATATATGACGTTTGACACATAGAAAATATATAAAGAAGACTAAGGAACATAAATAATACAGAAACTAACGATCGATTCAAACAAATACAACTTTTGCCTATTATACGCGAAAAAGCTATAAAAATAGCCTAAGTTATAATACACATAGATATTTAATAATGCATGATCAGATCTTATTTAAACATTTGGTACATTAAATATGCCTTTTCAAGTAAATACAACCAAAATAAATTTAATTTAACATTTTTTAATTTTTTTCGAAAACGTTCAAAAATGAACATTTTTGCAAAACTTCAAGCCGTTTGCGGCAGGGTAAGGAAATGTCCAAAAAATCTCAAATTTTTTGTATGAACTGAGTGCCACCAGTGGCCACTTTTCCGCACCCGCCATAATCGAAAATCGAAAAAAAGTTTTTTTCGGCCCACCCTATTGTACATTGAACAATATATATAATATAAATAAATATTTATTAATAATAATTATTTCAATAATAAAGGTTATGCGAACAACTACAAACATTAAAACCAACGTTTTAACACACAATATTTAAAATCACAAAATCATATGTATACGTTTCGCGAGTAACTGAGACTCGCTTCCTCAGTGATAAAATATTTAAATATTTTTGATTTGAAATATTTTATCACTGAGGAAGCGAGTCCCAATTACTCGCGAAACGTATACGTATGATTTTGTGATTTTAAATATTGTGTGTTAAAACGTTGGTTTTAATGATTTTAATAATGATTTCATGTATAATTAATATTTAATTTAATGTAAAATTGATTAATATAATAATATTTAATATATTATGCAAATAATATTAATATAATATATAAATCATAGTATATAATTATTATATGCTACTATTAGTATTTTTATTATTTATTTATTTGTATATTTAATTTATTTACTCTTACAATTATTTTTATTAATTTATTATCAGTTAGAAAAATATATTTTCTTTTTTTAATCAATTCTTCTTAACGAACCTAAGTTTAATATTTAATATCACCTAAGAGTTATAGTTTAACAATTGAATAAAATGAAATATACATTTTAATGCAGTAATAACATTTTGGTTTTTGACATTCCTATTATTAATTCTATTAATACCTGAAAATACCTAATGCCACTAATCAGAACATAAAAAATGCACTTTTTACTACCATTTTAATTTTTAGAATTTATCAATATTTATCCTATCCTTATCACTTTTTTCCATTTACTGTTTTATTGAACTTCTTAATCTGAAAATAAATGGTACTGTTAGCAATTTTCGTAGCAATTTTCTAATCGTTCGGAGTTTTCCGTGATTTCTTTCAAACCTTGGATTTCTTTGCGTAAATGCGGCTCAGGATTCCTTAGAAAGACCTCCACGGAGGGCCACTCCCCCCTTAGGATCTTTATCTTTCGTATTTGTAATTGGCCGTCTTAAATACAACTAAAATTCTTTTGTATTTACATACATATTTTTATGTTCATATTTCCCATTTGAAGCAAATAAATAAATATAATATTATTTTTCTTGAATAAAAGATAAGTTTATGAATATGAAAATTTCAATTTAAAAAATATGAATATGAAAATGTTAATTTAAAAAATAATCTTCAAAAGAATTAAATACTACTTGTCGCAAATGTTTTTAAAATTCACTTACAAAATTATAACAACAACAGTTATTATAAATGGCTTTACAGAATCACGATCATGCATTTAAAAAAATGGATGGAAGATTTTTTAGATAAAATAGCCAAAACAAAATATATATCCAATATATATATATTAAAGCATTAATCTCAAAGTACTTTCCATTAAGTATACATAAGAAATTTTGTATTAAATACCAGATGAAAATAAATTAATACGAAAAAATTATCATTCACAAAACAATATTATACACTTGTGTTTGTTAAATGTGTGTATAGAGGGGGAAAAATCATTTTATTTATAAGTTGTATATTTCCCCGTTTATTCCAAAAATTTTTACAACCATATGCAGAAGAACTGCTCACCATGTTATATTATTAATATATCCATAAATTTAAAAGAAATTTAAAAAAAATCATCTTCTGAGAGAAATAGCGTTTCCTGCAAACAAACCAAGCTGAATCTTGTCACTGTATTCTTCGTCTGACCACGGAAGACAGATCTCTTGTTATATGTCGAGCTCGCTGAGCAGCTGTATTGAAGTTACTAATTACTCTTGTGTAGACACAGTGAAAGAAAAGGTTATAAACTAATTATACTAAAGCTAATGAAAAAAAAGCACGCCTTCGTCGTAATAAATCACTGTGAATTGACAGACGAAATTTTTTTTTCACTCTGATTGGATGCAAAATACCACGCCCAACCTTGCGGAGGTAACGTGAACTAAAATCCATTAGTCTGAATTTGGACTTTCACTTTTCAGGGACAGGGGCCTTAAGGGTGGAGGCTGACATAGGTTTGTCTTGTAACCGTATGGGCCCTGGTTAGCACTGGTGCAGGAATGTGCATCCCCTTGTTGGGCTCGGTAGTGGGTGGTGCGGCCGGGGTCTGAATTTTATTATTTTTAACAAACATAAAAAAAACTTCATTTCCTTCTACTTCTCTCCCTAGTGGAGAGCAACAAACTGTACGGACTTCTTCCTTCACTCGCTTTTTTATTGTTAAACGTACTGATACCCACTCTGATAGTTCCTTTGGCAAAACGTCACCATTTCTCATAGCAAAAACTTTCCAGTCTTCCTTAGGGGATGGTCATAATCTCAAAAAATTACAATCTGGGAATTTATTATTTGAGGTTTCTACAGCTAAACAGTCACAGCTTCTCACTAATTGCTCTACAATAGGCTCTTTTTCCGTTTCTGTACAAACACATAAATCTCTGAACACAAGCCGCGGTGTTATCTCTGAACTAGACCTCTTATGCTCTACAAAAGATGAACTCTTAGATAATTTAAAAGACCAAAATGTCCTTAATGCACGTCGTATCACTATCCGTCGGAATGGACAAATCCTTCCTACAAAGCATGTCATTCTCACTTTCAGTAGCCCTACTTTACCAACAAGAATCAAAGCTGCATGCCTGAATTGTCTTGTCAGACCTTACATTCCTAACCCTCTCCGTTGCTTTAAATGCCAGCGTTACGGCCATACTAACACTACATGTCGTGGATCTGTTACCTGCGCACGTTATACAGAAGTCGGCCATGACAATAAATCTTGTGAAAAACCCGAACGCTGTGCAAACTGCAAAGGAGATCATACAGTATATTCCCGTACTTGGTGTAATTGGAACCGAGAAAAGAAATTATCACAGTTGAAATTACTTAAAATCTGTCTTATCCGGATGCCCGCAAACCTGTAGAATCAGGAACCCCATCCGTCGGAGTTTCTTACTCTAGCCTACTAAGACAACAGTCAAAATCAGCAAGGTACAGTTGGCAAAAAAAGTATTTGTACACTCTAAAATTTTTAATTTTTAACTAAATAAAAGCAGATATTTTGTCAAAAATAGTTTTAATACAGTCTGTTTACCGTGCATTTTAAATTACATAACAGAAAATTTCGATAAAGATGTAAAATAATTTTCTAATAGGAAAAGTTTAAAAATTTCTTGCAAAAAAAGTATTTGTACATTTCTCCATCCTGATATATACTGTGTTTTATAGTGTTTATGGTTCAAAGGACTACTTTTACAGAAGCTGTTAATAATTTTTAACTTCATATTATATTTTTCTGACATTTAATATAATTTGCTCTTGAAGTAATTAAGTATAGAACTTAAAACTAGAGAGGCACCTCTAGATAGATGAAATCCTATGATTGAGCATAATAAAAATTTAAATTCGCAACAAGAATTTGTAAAAGCTATTAAATTACCATTTACAACTATTGGATATATAGTGGGACACTATGAATAAATTAAAAGCATCGAAATTCAATGAAAACCAGGACTTCTCAGCAAACTAACAATGAGGGAAAAAGGGAGTGTTGTTAAAAAAGCTTTAAAAAATCCTATGCGTTCGGTTCAAAAATTTGCTGGAGACCTTGCGACATCTTCTCGCATCAGAGTAATACCTCAAACAATAAAAAATATTCTTCTCAATGCATATTTAAAAGGAAGAACTTCAATGAAAAATCCATTCATCAGCGAAACAAATAGGCGAAAACGCATAGTATTCGCTTTCGCATACAGAAGTAAATCATTGGATTTTTGGAAAACAGTAATTTTTTCTGATGAGGGAAAATTCGGAATTTTCTTACCACCAAGCATTCGAAAAAATTGGCGTAAAAATAAAACTGTTCTAGATCCAAAACGTATACTTCAAACTATCAAGCATGTTGGGGGAAATATTATAGTTTTGGGGTGTATAGCTTCTAATGGAGCAGGACATTTAAAATTTATTGACAATGGAAGGACAGGTTTAACATACATTGATGTGTCGCGGCATAATTTATTAAACCGTGCTAAGAAATTATGCATAGAAGAAGCTTTTAACTTTCTGCAGGATAACGACCAAAGCATACTGCTGTGATCACCAGCTCATGGTTACTACAATACTCGAAGACGACTGGTAATTTCTCTAAAATCTCTAGACTTGAATCCAATAGAAAATTTGTGGATGCTATTGGATGCAAAAATCCGAGAAAAAATATGTATCAGTAAAAAACAGTTTTAAAGAAGCTCTTATTGTGTCATGGAATAATATTAACCAGACCGCTACAAAAAAGTTGGTGGAATCTATGTCACACCATCTAGAAGTAGTCAAAAACACTAAATAAATTCACACAAAATATTAATTTGCATCATTTTACTAATTTTTCATTAATTATATTACATTAATATAGTGTACAAATACTTTTTTTGCATTATATTTTTGTATATTTGTTTATTATAATGTAAAAAATCGATTCGTTTAATTTTGTTTTTGCTTCTATAATAATATAATGCATTAAATTAATGTATTACAGTATTTTTTGCTTAAATCGTTTGTTTAATTTCATTATAATTTAAAAAAATGAAGTGTACAAATACTTTTTTTGCCAACTGTATATAAGCACCCAAACAGATCTCTGTTTTCCTCCCAGTAGTTCATCTATAACAGTACCACCAAAGATAAAAACACATAGTGTGCATTCTACTGCCAGCACAAGACTTGTGCCACAGTTAGAGCTTTGGCTACCATCATTTGAACCAGTTAAAATAGAATACCTAACTAATCCACCACAAAAATCTTCAAAACAGTTAAAAAAGTCAACCGAACATAAAAGTGCAAAAACCCCTGCTTCATCTGCATCTAATATCGGAAATCCTAGTACTAGTTCAATTAGAAAACCAATCCAAAAGTGATTAAGACTGTTCGTGGTTCTTCACAGTGGCAAACTGTGAAGAAAAAAGAAAAAAAATCTTATCTTAACTCAACTGTCACTAATTTGAAGGATCCCAAACAAATGCACCAATATGTGGAGGAAGCTATAGAGTCAGAGGCATACGACTCGAATACAGATAATGAGAATGCTGTTTTCGAGGAGGATGTACCCGATTAATTCTAGGTTTTATTTCTGTGATTTTTAGCTTGTTTTTGTACATTTATCTTTTACATTCTTTATTTTAAACTCATTCTACTCTTTTAATCGTGTCTTGTGTACAACATCTTATGCCTCTTTCATGTGTTTAGCATTGAATGTTTTTAACTTACCAGACGTTTTAATGACAGTTTTAACATGTTGACATTGCATTTTTCATTCTATGAAAGCCTTTTAATGTAATATATTTTTTATATTTTAACTTTTGCATTACTTTATACTCTTAACTCGTATCCTCACCTTGTTCTTGGCGCAGCATGTCCCTAAAGAGACCTTGCGCCATAAAACCCCAATCAACCAACCAACCATCTAAGATCTTTCAGCGCTCTTTGTCGTCTTCAAATACACCTCCGAATATCAATAGGTGAACAGAGACTCGACCACTTGATATTACTGCATATTTATAAAGAGGGGGCCTTTTATAATTAATTTAGAAGAGATTTGTAAAAAAAACTTGTAAGCATAACAACAGAAAGAACTTTAACTTTTGGTAAATGGTTTGGGAGAACTCTGTAAAAAAAAAAAATTCTAAAATAGAACAAAAAAAGACCCAAATTGGGTTGTAAGATTTTTGGGTACAGCAATGTTCCAAATTTGAAAGTATCTTTATAGGATCCAAATTGGATTAAAAAAATATCCATTTTGGGCTTATTACAGAATCCAAATTAGAGTATACCCAATACTCAAAATGGGTACAATATTAACTCATTTTGGATATACTGGAAACTCCAATTTGGGATCTGTAAACAAATTTAAATTAGAGTGTATGTATACCCAAAATGGGTACAAATTTCACCCTTTATGGTGAACTCTGTACTCCAAACTGGGTTCTGCAATAAACTCAAAATGGACACTTTTTAAACCCATTATGGACATTTTCCCAATTTGGAACATTCATGCACCCAAAAATCTTACAACACAAGTTGGGTCACAAAAAAACACTTTCCAATTTGGAACATTCATGCACCCAAAAATCTTACAACCCAATTTGGAACACATTGCTGCATTCAGATTATCTTAGAACTGTTTAAAATAAACTAAAGTCGTGAATTTGGTTTTTTTTATGTTTTATATAAAAAAAATTACAAATTCTAAAAATGTATGAACAAAAAAAAATATAATCACATTTTATGAGGCCTTTTTTTTTTCTTTTGTCTAAACTAAAAAGAAATAAAATTAATATGTACAAAAAAAGTTTAAATGACGACAGAATGATAGTCATGCCGCTTCTTTTATTTAAATGTACATCCTTTTTGCACCTGGATTAGAGAAAGACTAAGAATTTTTTTTATGGTCTTTTTAAGAAGTTTATTTACACCACTTTCAACTTCATTTCTTTTAAAGCTATTATGTCAAATTAATAAAATACTTATAAAAGTGAGTGGGGGCATACGTGCATTTAGTATTTTAATTAAAACTATATTTACGTAAACAATCTTAATTGTGTTGGGAATCTGCTGAATAAATTAAGAGTCAATTTTCATTATTCAGAATCTACATTTTATTTTTAAGAATAAGTGTGGGCTTGAAAATTTATAAAGCTAAAAAATGCATGATAATATAACAATTATTGATTGTACAATAAAATATGTAATATTGATTTTACAATAAGTTAACTGTTGATCTTTAAAATAAAAAGAAGGGGGGGGGGGAGGAGGATAAATGGTAGAGAGATTTTTTTTTCGTGAATTTTTATTCAGATTTGAAACAGGGCATAAAATATAGATGTAAAAAGCATCCAGGTCTGGATAATCACTGCATAGTTGGTTTTATGCCTTGTTACCAATGTGAATAAAAATGTACACAATTTTCATATTTGTAAGGCATAACTAAGTGATGTAAAATTGCCAGGCATTTATCAATTAGGGCAAATGATGGGATAAAATGCCTAAAAACCAAAAAAAAGCGTTGGCCATTTATACATTTCCGAGAAATATTGAATTAATTTTTTAACAAGCACTTATTGATAAAATGTGATGTTTATCTTTCTTTATCCACAGTTTTTAGGCTAATGAACAAAGTGTTATTACAATAACTTTTTTGAACAAAAAATATTTCAACTTTTTCAGAAACATCTTTATGGTAGGAAAATATTTGACAAATATTCATACACATAACATACTTTTTTTTTTTTTTTTTTTTTTTTTTTTGTAAAGTATCAAATAGGCAAGATAAGAAGCTCAGGTCGCCTAATAAATTGTTAGTTATTAGATTTCTTTTTTATTTCAGAAAAGAGTATTATTGATTTTATAAATTACAAAATAAATTGAAAAATGATTAGCTTTACATATATTGCATCATTAGATTTCCTTTTTATTGTTAATAAAATAATTTTCTACAATAATTGTAATGTATATGACAAGCTATAATACTTATTAAAAGTGATCTCAAAGTGTATTTTTGTTAATTTTATAATTGCCAAGATTGCTTAAAAATGCTTTGGGCAAATTTGTAAGCATTTAGACATTTCGCAAATTTAGCTACATCAGTAAATATAAATCATTGTTTAGAAAAAAAATGCAGTTTCGAAATATGTAATGTGACCTAGCATTAAGATTTAATTAAAATCCTAATTTAATCTCACCTATACATAGATTAAGATTGTATAGTAATGAATATAAATATATTTACCGGATTTTTACTTATTGAGTTTAAGGAAAAAAAACTACAAAATTAAATTTATTTTGAAAGAATATAGCATTTATTCACATTATTACAATAATTCACATTACAAAATATTACATAATTGTTATCAATTATAAATCCAATTGCTTTAGCAAGCAATGCACCGCATTGCTGTCTGATGCATGTGCCTTTGGCATTTCATCATTTAACAGAGCTGTAGCTATCAATAAAAATGCCGGCCTGGACTCCGATATGAATTCCCCCCCCCAGGGGGATACCTTCTTTAGGTATTCACGGGCTTCACAACCCCGGGGCACCTGAGTGATCTTTCTCCTTTCCTTTTCCTCTTACTCCTCTGGTCTTCCTTTCCTCTTTGTTTCACTCTCATTGTGGTTTCCTCTTCGGAGGTGAGGGCAATTCTGCATGGGCCGATACATCCTGTATATCGACTCATGGAGAATTGTAAACCACCCACGTGTTGGCCGTGCGTGGCGACCCGTGTCCCTGGAAAGGGGGATCCTGGTAGTTGAGGGAATCCAACACACTGCTTTGGCCTCTGCTTCAGGTAGACGGGAGGTGCATATTGGTCCCGTATGCATCAATCGGCTGGTCAGCTGACGTTTGTCACTGGCTTTAGTGATCAAGTGAGCGAGCAATTACTAGTCATCTCGTTAAGGGTGGAGACTGACATAGGATTGTCTTGTGACCGTATAGACCCTGGTTAGCACTGGTGCACGAATGTGCATCCCCTTGTTGGGCTCGGGAGTGGGTGGTGCGGCCGGGGTCCGAATTCCTTTTTCACTTAATATGGATGGAAAAACTTCTCTTTCATCTATCTCTCTCCCATGTGGAGAGCAACAAATGTCAAAGAATTCCTCTTTTACTCGATTTTTCGTAATTAAACGCAATGATAGCCTCTCTGATAGCTCTTTCAAAAAAACTTCACCATTTGTTATTGCTAAAACCTTTCAATCTGTTCTTGGTGATGGCCATTCCCTCAAAAAATTACAGTCTGGGGATTTACTGGTTGAAGTTTCTACAGCGAACCAGTCACAATTTTTGTCCAATAGTAATACAATAGGCACCTTTTCTGTATCTGTTAAAGCACATCCAACTTTAAATTCTTGTCGTGGTGTAATATCTGAACCAGATCTGTTATTTTCCCCAAAAGAAGAACTTCTAACTAACTTAAAGGATCAAAATGTCGTAGATCTCCGCCGTATCACTATCCGTAGAAATGGTCAGATAATTCCTACTAAACATATAATATTAACCTTCAATAGCCATATTTTACCTACTAGAATTAAAGCAGGCTATTTAAATTGTCCAGTCCGACCTTATATCCCTAATCCGATCCGTTGTTTTAAATGCCAGCGTTATGGCCATACCAATACTAATGGCCAATGTCGTGGCACTGTTACCTGTGCACATTGTGCAGAAGTTGGCCACGACAGTAAAACTTGTGAAAAACAGGAACGCTGCGCAAATTGCAAAGGTGATCATACATCATATTCTCGCTCCTGTCCTATTTGGAACCGTGAAAAAGAGATCATTACTATAAAAATAACCCAAAACCTTCCTTACCCTGAAGCTCGTAAAATTGTAGAATCGAGAACCCCATCTGTTGGAGTTTCTTACTCTAGCTTACTTAAGCAACAAACAAAACCTGTAAGACACATTAGTACCCAGACTGAAGCTCCTTTTAAGAATAGTTCTCCTGAAAAAACATCTAGTCCTATAAAGAAAAAGACCCGTGATGCCCACGCTACTGCTGTTACCAGAGTGTTGCCAAAATTAGTGCTTTGGAAACCATCATCAGAACCTGTGAAAATTGAATATTGGACTAGTCAAGCACAGAAATCAAGCCAATCAAAAAATATAACCAAACCTGAGAATGGAAAAACACCTGATTCATCTGCATCAAATTCCCACAAACCCAAAACTAATCTAACTGTAAAACCTACCCAGAAAACAAAAGAGAATAAAACTATTCGGGGTTCTTCACAGTGGCAAACTGTGAAGAATAAACAGAGAAAATCATGTCATAGCCCATCTACAGCTAATCTCAAAGATCCAAGGCAGATGAATCAGTACGTGGAGGAGGCTATGGAGTCGGCATCTTACGACTCGAGTGATGATGATGAAAATGTTACTTTTGAAGAATATAGACCTCAGTGATTTTACCCTTTTAAATTGTTTTTATATATTTTTGTGCTTCTTTTTAGACATTGTTTTATTTTAACTTTGACATTTGGAGACAGATTTTAATCCTAACTTGACTTTCCAATTATGACAAATACTAGGACAGCCTTTTAATGCTATTTTTACATTTTAAGCTGTATTACGTTTTTTTTTAACTTTTTGTTCTCACCTTGTTCTTGGCGCAGCATGTCCCTAAAGGGATTTTGCGCCATAAAACCCTAATCAACCAACCAATCAACCAACCGATATGAATTCAATATTAAAAACCCAGTACGTTGCGATTAGTTTTAACACTGCTTTGATGGGACACTTCTCTGTGAAGATAGCCACACCATCCACAAAAGAAAATAATGTCACATCTTCCTTTATATCCCCAATGGCAATCAATCTGGGAGGGTCTGTTTTCGGAGGGATAACAGAATCCACAGACGTATCATCCTGTAACAATAACATAATTAGAAATCGTTTTGACACTAAATTACAAGTCAGTATGCACATTTAATAGTACAAAAACAGCACAACAAAATTATTAATGGACTTTTAAGTAAACAGTATTTTGAAAAAAATTCTTTTTCAAAAAAGTTATATTGAAAAAATTACTTGAAGTAAATCTTTCAAAGTACTTAACATACTTTCAATTGTTTAAAATTTTTCTTTATGACTCCAGTTTTTAACTGCTTTTATACCATATCCAATTCAATTAGCAAAAGTTGTCTGAATGTGAACTAGAAGGCAGCCTTCTGAAGATTTAGGCAGATTTATTAGCACCTCCTTAAACCAGGGTCACTAATTTATACACAATCAACATGAAATCACTAACTGGGTCCAATTCCATATCTCGTATCTTTAGTATAATTCATAGCAAAGATATCTTATTTCCTCAAATAATTGTCGACATTAGGCCAAAAAATTATGTTCCTTACAACACAAAAATGCGAACAAAACAAAATGAGAACTGTATATATACAGATAACATGTTTTACCTTAAATTTCTGCAAAATGAACTTCTTCATATCGTTAGTCCTTCTCCCAGATGGTACAACTGTGGGTAATTTTAGTAAAAGTTCAAGTGTTAATCCTTCTGCAACATAAAAAAGTGAATTTTTTTTATAACATTTAATTTAGTTAAACACCTACAACACAATGGCAAAAAAATCTTAAAAAATTTCAATTACATCAAAATGAGAAAATTTAAAATACATTTCTAAAAAAAAGTCAACAAGTTTTAGAATTCATTCCGGGTATATTGCATGTTACCATGCAATATTCAGAGAGAACTTAATGCACCATATCTTTTGTATATAGAGATAAATCAAGGCTATCTGTAACCAGGCTTGGTATGGTTTATTTCTTAGAAACAATTTTATTTTTAAGTAGAAATCGAATGACATTCTCTTTTTTTAAAAAATAACTTAAGAATTTTAACTACTTAAGATATAAATAATTTACCATTTTAATACTTTATTTCAACAATTATAGAAGATTCATCTTTGTATGTGACTAGGATGAAAGTTAGCATCTGTTGAGGAACATACCCAAGGCTCTAATATTCCAAGAGCCGACAGCACAAAATCTTATGTCATCGATCACAAAAAAAATCCTTTATTTTAGTAGTAATAATAATAGGAATTAATAATATAATAGGAAGAGTAGTCATAGGAGAATCTAATGCTCTATTGTCTGCCAGAAGTGAAGTAGTGCATAAGCCGAAAATTAATACAGTAGAATCCCGTTAATTCGGATTAATTGGGACCAGGTCCGATCCGGATTGTCAAAAATCTGAATTATCCGGAGAATGTGAAAAAATGAAATAAAATAAAACATATTCAAATAAAATCTCCTTTTTACTGACCATATGCAATATTTAGACAGTAAAAATGTTTGCTTTGTAATTATAAAATTTGTCATTCTGCCAGTTTTGCTGGCCGCATGGTCGGTCACGCAATCTCTTGAGCATTCTTGTTTACTCCTCCTTTTATTTCGATTTTTCTCAAGTGATTTGTAGAAGGGTTTTGGCAAGAAGACAAGGAAATAGTCAAAAACTGTTTCAAAGAGGACCTAAGGACTGGCTGACAAAGATCTGATCGCGATCCTTATCAGTCAGTGTGTCTATAAGGACTATTTTACTTTGCTTTGCTTTCTTGCAATGCTCTGAGAAAATCTCTATTAAGCAGTGAGCTTTTGTGACATTTCCAAATGGATTAAATAAAAAATTGTGAAAACTGGAATTGGCAAAGCTTAAATGATGTATAATTGTTCCTTTCATAGATAACATTAAAGAGTTTAAATAATAAAGCTTGAAATATTCTTCTGAAAAGTTTTCAGAAAATACTTATTTATTCAGAATATGATGCTGAAATAAATTCATGTTATGAAAATTTGCCGATCACTTCTCAAACTTTGAAAAAAATTCGACCAAATCGATCCAGATTATTCGGAAATCCGGATTAACAGGGTCCAAATTTGCGGGGTTCTACTGTACTAATAGTGGTTGAGTTGTAGAATCAGCATTGTGTTTTGCTGCACCCAGTTTTCCATGTCTTCATACTTTGGATTGTACAGTAAAACAATGCCAAACCAACAAGTCAATCATTAATGGTATCAATTTTTGTCTTATGCACTACTTCGCTTACGGCAGACATGGATCATTAGATTCCACTTACTACTCTTCCATAAAATAAAGGAAATTTTTTTGTGCTCTATGACATAGGTTTTTTTTTTTTTTTCCGGTTGGCTCTAGGACTATAAAGTGAAAGCTTGAAACAGAAATGTATCAAAATAGATTAACATTATTCAATATTTAGCAAAAAATTTATTTAGAGCTATAAGTAGCATAATAAACATAATTCTAAATAAACTGGTTAAAATCAATAAATCCTATGCAACCCCCCCCCCTCTCTTTTCACACCATTTACTCTATCTTGCCACATAAGTAAAGAACACATGTAAATATTGAAATAATCATAGTCAAGAAAGTTTCTAGAAGCAGGCATACGTATAATTTAAGGCCAAAAACCCTAAACATTGGGCAATGCAAAATTATTACAATAGGAAGTTGCATGTAGAACATCTATGGTTATAAGTTATTATAAAATTTAGAGAGAAATATTTACCTGTGGTGAACATAGCTGCGATGCAAAAACATTTGGTGATACAGGTATTAAATCCTGTATAATGTAATTCTGCTGTTGAGAATCTCCCTAAAAAAATCAACAGAACAGTTACAATATGAAATATGTTTCTTAAAATATAAACTTTTCATGATAAAAATTTATGTGAATAAATAATGTTCTTTAAGGATTTTTATTATCTTTGATACTGATTTTGTGAAACCAAGATTTTCAAATTTTTCACAAAAGTCAGTAAAATTAAAAAGAGATGTAGAAAAATGAATTTGATTTCTATGCAAATATTAGTGAATCAATAATATAACACTTGAAACTTCAAATGCAATGAAAAAAATGAAACTACCAATATACATACTTCTCATTTTTACAAGCAATTGGCAGGTGAACTCCATACTATTTTCTTTTCAATGATCACAAATTTTTTTAACTTTTGTGAATGATTGGTAAAAATCTCACTTTTTACCTGTTAATGATTGACCAATTCAGGCATTCTATCCCACAACAGAATAGTGAATTACATATTTCTTTGTCGGTTTTTCACAGGCTACACTATTTTACTTGATTGACAAAGTGCACAAGCTTTCCTTGTGATAAATACCGTATTTTCGGGTGTAAAGCCCGCACCCCTAAATCGAACAGTGTAGTAAAAAAAGTTCTTGTATAACCCGCGAAGATGCATCAGTGTATAGTCCGCGGGCTATACACCATTTGCGAACGTATATTTCGATAAGGGTTCGAAATTAGAAGCCATTAGCCATAATTTTTAACACAAATTTACCAAATTTTTTCGTGATGCATAATACATACAGTAATTCGGCTAAAAAATTAAGATTGAGCACCGTAATTTTCTGAAGAAACGCCGTGACGTTTACGTATTTTAAGGTAAAATTTTAAGCGATGCGGCATTTACGCGCATTTCTTCAAACAAGCATGATATTTTTTTCTGAATTTTTTCGAAAATTAAAAAAAAATAGGTGATAAATTCAAAATTTCGGAAATAAAATGTATACGTATCTCAGGCGATTGGTTCCCAAAAAGACTGAATCCTACCGAATAACTATTTAAGCAGTAAAAAAGAATCCTCGGAATCGGTCCGAAATGCACCAACTCCGAAAAGGAACGATTCCTCGTACTCTATCTGAAATGAAACGAATCCGGAAAAGTTCGATTCCTTGAACTCGTTTCGAAATGAAACGAATCCGGAAAAGTTCGATTCCTTGAACTCGTTTCGAAATGAAACAACTCTGTAAAAGAACGATTCCTCGGAATCGTTTCGAAAAAGACCGCCTGCTCTGAATCGTTCCGAAATGACATAAATCACGCACTTTTTTTGTTCTTTGCAACAGGGTAGGTTACCAACTCCGAAAAGGTAAGATTCCAACGGACTCTATCTGAATTGAAACGACTTCGGAAAAGTTTGATTCCTTGAACTCGTTCCGAAATGAAAATACTGTGTAAAGGAACGATTCCTCGGAATCGTTTCGAAAAAGATCGACTGCTGTGAATCGTTCCGAAATGACATAAATCACGCTTTTTTTCTTCTTTGTAACAGGGTAGGGTGCCAACTCCGAAAAGAAACAATTCCTCGAAATCTATCTGAAATGAAACTACTCTGTAAAGGAACGATTTTTTGGAATCGTTTCGGAAAGAGCGACTGCTCTGAATCTTTTAGAAATGACATAAATGACGCACTTTTTTTTTCTTTGCAACTGGGCAGGGTAGATTAATTTTTTGAAAAATAAACTAAATCTTCAATGATCTTAAATTCAGAATCGTCAAGGTTGGAAGGGTTCCGGATTTTGTATTCTACAAGCACAATGGGGTGCTGCAGCACCGATTCACTTGCAAATTATTTTTTGATATTTGATTTCTAGATTTTTTTAGGTGGTCATTTTCAAGAAAAGTGGATTTTCTTGAAAATGATAAATGAGATACTGCAATTTGTTGAACCATGATATATGTCAATATTATAAGTATAGTCTGCTTTGGGGACAAAATTATATCCATTATAAAATAAAATATTCATCCAAGTAAATATGAATTACAATTTTATGAAAATAAATTAATCAATATAATTACATCATTTGCAGAAGCATCTTGCAGAGCCATCTGAGCATCAGAACCACTTTCTGAAATTACTTGCTCTGGTACTTCTAAAACAAGAAGGTTTTTATTTTTTAACCATATCAAATTATACATCTATAAAAAGTACTTTAAAGGTGTGGGACTATTAAGATATATAAAAATTACCTAGCTCTTGATGCTTAGTAGGTGGGCAAAAACAGTAATTGCATTTAGGTCCAGAACTTTCTTCATACTCATAAAGACGCCAGCCACAATTCTCCATCAAACAATTTCCTCGCTTAACTCCTCTAGGATCAGTATTCATTTTCTAAAAGAATCATATAAAATCACATTCTCATAGGCAAAATTATTCTGATTATCTATCACACTCAAAATTTAAAATTCTGAAATATACACTGACTAAAATTACAGGATTCAAATAACAGAATTATAATATCAAAGCGCACACAAGAGAGCAAGGAACACATGGCATAGTTATTTGTGATATAACATTTAAATTAATAGCGAACATAGATTAGCCTCATAAAGGACAACAAAGCTTAATGCCAAGTTTCCACCGACCAAAGACTAACCATCTCTAAAGCACACGAGAGAGCAGGCATACATGCCATAGTTACTTTAGATGATATGTTTAATAACAAAAATAGATCAGCCTCTACGAAGGATAACAAAGCAAATGCCCAGTTTCCACCGACCAAAGACTGACCATATCTAACACTCATAAGAGAGCAGGCAAACATGCCGTAGTTACTTTTGATGAAATAGATTAAATTAGTAGCGAACATAGACCAGACTCTTCGAAGGACAACAAAGCTTAATGCCAAGTTCCCACTGACCAAAGATTGACAATTTCTAGCACTCATAACAGAGCAGACATACATTCCATAGTTACTATATATGACGTGTTTAATAGCACACATAGATCAGCCTCTTCGAAGGACAACAAAGCAAATGCCAAGTTTCCACCGACCAAAGACTGACCATTTCTAACACTCATAACAAAGCAGACATACATTCCATAGTTACTTTATATGACATGTTTAATAGCAAACATAGATCAGCCTCTTCGAAGGACAACAAAGCGAACGCCAAGTTTCCACCGACCAAAGACTGATTATTTCTAACACTCATAACAGAGCAGACATACATTCCATAGTTACTTTCTCTGACATGTTTAATAGCAAACATAGATCAGACTCTTCGAAGGACAACAAATGAAATGCCAAGTTTCCACCGACCAAAGACTGACCATCTCAAACACTCATAAGAGAGCACACATACATGTCATAGTTACTTCAGATGACATGTTTAATAAGGGCCAGCCTCTTCGAAGGACAACAAAGCTTAATGCCTAATTTCCACCGACCAAAGACTGACCATCTCTAACACTCATAAGAGAGCAGGCATACATTCCATAGTTACTTTATATGACGTGTTTAATAGAACACATAGATCAGCCTCTTCGAAGGACAACAAAGCAAATGCCAAGTTTCCATCGACCAAAGACTGACCTTCTCTAACACCATAAGAGAGCAAGCAAACATGTCGTAGTTACTTTTGATGAAAGATTAAATTAGCAGCAAACGTAGACCAGCCTCTTCGAAGGACAACAAAGCTTAATGCCGAGTCTCCACCGACCAAAGACTGACCATCTCTAACACTCATAAGAGAGCAAGCATACATTCCATAGTTACTTCAGATGGCGTGTTTAATAAGGGCCAGCCTCTTCGAGGGACAACAAAGCTTAATGCCAAGTTTCCACCGACCAGGGACTAACCATCTCTAACACTCAAGAAAGCAGGCTTGTACGAAACGTAGTCTAGCAAAGAAAGAGGCTCATTTAAAGGAGCAATAATGCCATTCTTGCGAACAGCTACATGGAATTTGCGAGATGTTGAGTGTGATTAAAATGTTGTAAAAGACGAGCGTTAGAAAACTAGGAAAAACATAGTCTAGCCTCTTAGAAAGGAGAACAAAGCTTACATTGCTAAATATCTTCCGACAAAAGATCATACAATCGTAGTTACATTTGATTTGACATTTAGTTAAGTGTGATAAGACTGTGCAAAAGACAAATGCAAGAAAACTGAGAAACAGTCCATCCTCTTCGAAGGAGAACAAAACTTATTACAATGTCTTATCTGATCAAAGACTGTCCACCTCATTCACCAGCACGAGAGCAGATACACACGTCATTGTTTTTTCTCCAGTGAGATGTTTAACGAAAAAGATGTTTGTCAAAAAATCAAATGCAAAAATATTGGGAAAAAGATAGTTAGCCTTTTTTTGCTTATCGCCAAGTCTCACCAACCATGGACTCTTTGTTCACCCAAAGAAAGTAACAGTAAGCACACATGACATTGTTTCTCGTGATAATAGAAGCCACAATATGAAATAAGATGCTAAACTAAGTATACCTAATGCAGATATTTTAGTAAGCAACTTACCCTATATTTGCTTCATGGAAAATATCTGTGCCTTGTGTAAGCTTGAGTAGTTTACCTTAAGAAGGGGGGGATGTCAATATCCAGTTGTCTGAAGTTTAGTTTTTAATTAGAAGTAATGTTTGAATAAGTATGAGGAAAATTATATATCTATTTAACAAGTCTCAGTGTTAACCACCAAAACAAAAAAAAGACTGGGTATCTATAAAAGTGTAAAGCCTTAAACTAGAAAATTCAGATTTTCGAAATTGGTTTATTCTTTTCAAAAAACTAACATACAGATTATTAATTATATCCATAGAAAAAAAATTAGAACTGTTAGGTAAAACTGCTAGAATCCAGCAGATTTTTTTTTACCATCATACAGTTGGCAAAAAAAGTATTTGTACACTCTAAAATTTTTAATTTTTAACTAAATAAAAACAGATATTTTGTCAAAAATGGTTTTAATACAGTCTGTTTATCGTGCGTTTTAAATTACACAACAGAAAATTTCGATAAAGATGTAAAATAATTTTTTAATAGGAAAAGTTTAAAAATTTCTTGCAAAAAAAGTATTTGTACATTTCTCCATCCTGATATCTACTGTGTTTTATAGTGTTTATGGTTCAAAGGACTACTTTTACAGAAGCTGATAATAATTTTTGAGTTCATATTATATTTTTCTGACATTTAATCTAATTTGCTCTTGAAATAATTGAGTATAGAACCTAATACTAGAGAGGCACCTCTAGATATATGAAATCCTATGATTGAGCATAATAAAAATTTAAATTCGCAACAAGAATTTGTAAAAGCTATTAAATTACTATTTACAACTATTGGATGTATAGTGAGAAACTATGAATAAATTAAAATCATCGAAATTCAATGAAAACCAGGACTTCTTAGCAAACTAACAATGAGGGAAAAAAGGAGTGTTGTTAAAAAAGCTTTAAAAAATCCTATGCGTTCGGTTCAAAAATTTGCTGGAGACCTTCCGACATCTTCTCGCATCAGAGTAATACCTCAAACAATAAAAAATATTCTTCTCAATGCGGATTTAAAAGGAAGAACCTCAAGGAAAAATCCATTCATCAGCGAAACAAATAGGCGAAAACACATACTATTCGCTTTCGCATACAGAAGTAAATCATTGGATTTTTGAAAAACAGTAATTTTTTCTGATGAGGGAAAATTCGAAATTTTCTTACCATCAAGCATTCGAAAAAATTGGCGTAAAAATAAAACTGTTCTAGATCCACAATGTATACTTCAAACTATCAAGCATGTTGGGGGGAATATTATAATTTTGGGGTGCATAGCTTCTAATGGAGCAGGACATTTAAAATTTATTGACAATGGAAAGACAGGTTTAACATACATTGATGTGTCGCGCCATAATTTATTAAACTGTGCCAAGAAATTATGCATAGAGGAAGCTTTTCACTTTCTGCAGGATAAAGACCAAAGCATACTGCTGTAATCATCAGCACATGCTTACGACAATACTCCAAGACGACTGGTAATTCTTCTAAAATCTCTAGACTTGAATCCAATAGAAAATTTGCAGATGCTATTGGATGCAAAAATCCGAAAAAAAAATATGTATTGGTAAAAAACAGTTTTAAAGAAGCTCTTATTGTGTCATGGAATAACATTAACCAGACCGATACAAAAAAGTTGATGGAATCCATGTCACAACATCTAGAAGTAGTCATAAACGCTAAATGAATTCGCACAAAATATTAATTTGTATCATTTTACTAAATTTTCATTAATTATATTACGTTAATATAGTGTACAAATACTTTTTTTGCATTATATTTTTGTATATTTGTTTATTATAATGTAAAAAATCGATTCGTTTAATTTTGTTTTTGCTTCTATAATATTATAATGCGTTAAATTAATGTATTACAGTATTTTTTGCTTAAATCTTTTGTTTAATTTCATTATAATTTAAAAAAATGAAGTGTACAAATACTTTTTTTGCCAACTGTATATAAATAAACATTTAAAAAAAAAGTATTGTAAAGTAGGAATATTCAAAGCTTTCCGATACTTCGAGAAGAACTTTCATCTTCAAGCTATAAATATCTAATGCATTTATTTGAAATTTCAAACTAAGCTTTCGAGCAAGATGTGCAAGAATTTTTGGTTGTAATCATTAAGGTCAATTTAAAAAGTGATAGGCTAAGGTGAAATGAACTTAAAGGTTATCGACTGATGGAAAAAAGTCTAAGATACATGCTACCAGGGGTGCAGAATATGCCCAATCCGGCAATGTAGGATCGGGGAGAAATTTTGTACAAAAATATACAATTGATTGATTTAAACAATGAATTACATAATTAATCAAGACAGGAAAACTCCTCTACAATTAGATTTGTATGATGAACTCTACAAAACTGATCTCAGAATAATATACTTGTGCATATATTGAGAAAGTTTGGGAAAGAAAAAATCTTTTCCTATGGTAATACAGAATTAATGCAAGTCTATAACCAGACTTGTTATTCTTCCATGGAAACATGGAATTCTTTTCTTTTGGCACTAGATTCTATCAACCCTGGGATCAATACAAATGTGCACCAAAATTTGATGGCATTTTTAATTAGAAGGGGGGGTAGCAGTAAAGGTTGAAATACAACAAAAAAGAGCACAAACCGTGCAGAAAACAAGCAAATTTCTTAATTGGAGAAAAAAAAAGTTTAAGTGTCAAGGAAAAAAAATACAATTTTCGTCAACGAATAAAGAAAAAATGTATTTTTTGGTTGATGAATCATTGAAAAAGTGCTATTTCCAACAAAGGATTGCAGGAAAAAACTATATCCATCAAAAGACTGCCAAAAATGACATTTTTGGTCAAAGGATTGCAGCAAAAAATAATTCCATACCGGACACGATTTTTGAGAAGGATTATGAAAAAGATGAGACTTTTGTTGGATTGCAAGATAAATGCAAAGTTATGTTGCAAAATCTAATTTTGAAAAGAATCTTGTAAAGTATGATTTTAATTGAAAAATAGTGTAAAATGTGATTTTTGGTGAAAAATTGCATAAACTACACAAATTTAGTTGTAAAATCGTTGGAAAAAAATGTGAATTTTGTCAAAGAAACACGACAGAAATGTGTAAAACTAAATATTCATAATCAAAAAATGCTATTTTTTGTCAAACAATCATGGAAAATTAACAAAATTTCATCAAGATTGTGGAAAATATACGAATATAATAGAAAAAAAATTTAATTCTGTAAAAAGATTGTGGGAAAACACTGAAATTTTGGTGAAAGATCGTGGAAAATACACAAATTTTGGTGAAAAATCATGAGACCACAAATTTTGTCAGATTACAAAAAAAAAAAAAAAAACAGCGAATTTTGTCACAGGACAAAACACACCAATTTCGTCAAAATGACATGAAAAAAAGAAAAAGAATTGTGAATTTCATCAAAAGTCTATTAGGCCATAAAAGTTCAGCTTTATCTTTGTTTGTGGCTGTATGTCTACATAACATATCGTAAAAGTTTGGATAAAATTTTTATATGGATTCGGGGAAATATTAGGATAAACCCAAGGGTGCAGAATATGTCTGATCCGGCGATCTAGGATCAGGGGAAACTTTATTCATCTAGGGAAATCTTGCACAAAAATACACAATTTATGTTGATTTTAACAATGAATTACACAGTTACTCAAGATAGAAAAATTCCTACTACAATTAGAAAGATCCATATGAGACCCTTACAGAATTTATCTCAAAATATACTCGCGCATACGCTGTAAAAGATATCCGTTAATATACACAAACTTTTCCTTAAAAATTACGGAATAGTTTCATTTTTCCGAATAAAAAAAACAGAAGAATTTCCGTATTTGACATTTTGGAGTCACTAATCCCGCTAAATAACGGAAGTGTTCTGTTATTTTTGTCAATTTTCCGAAAACAGTAGAATTTAGTGGTGCCATCTGCCAGGAAAATAAAAAACCTTATACTGAGTTGATGTTTTTTAAACAATTTGCTAGACTATTTCTCTATTTCATTCTGTTTTAATAATAAAAAGCTAATGTATTTTTAAAATATTAAAAAAATAATAATTAAAAAAATAAGAAAAAATATTAATTATTTTTAAGTTTGAAATAGCTAAAAGGGAAAGTTGATTGTGATTTTAAAATAATTTTTAATTTATTTTTATCATATATATATATATATAATACCATTAAAAGTAGACAAGATTCACCAATGGATTTTATCAATAAAAGAATTAAATTGAATTATAGTAAACAATATTAACCATTTGAAATTAACCATTGAATTTAATAACTTATAGTACATTGAACATGGAAGGAAAAAAGAATAATATGAATACAAATGAAATTTGTAGAACCAAAGCAGAATCTTCAGGTCCCAAATACTTTGGAACTACAAATGGAGTGTGTGGTTTCATCTTCGTATTTGCCATGAAAAAGCAAAACAATACGAATTTGGGACTACCATCACACAAAAACCAAATTATTAAACAAGGAACAAAGATATTTTACAAAAAGGAGTTGAAAGTAAGTAAAAATAATAGTTTTCCATAACAAACAAAAAAGATAAAGCAGAATAGAAATATAATTGAACCGGAAAATAATTAATAATCGATATTAACATAAAATTAAATTAATAAAATGATTAAAATTAGAATTAAGAGATAACATTCATGTTAACATATAACTTAAAATACATTATTGTTACTTTAATCAGTAACATTTATTGTGACTTTACATGGTAAAAACTCATTATCTTAATATAGGATAATAAAAATTAAAAAAAATAATAAAAAATAAAAAATAATAATAATAGTAATAATATTAATAATACTAAAAATTATATCAATAACATTAAAAATAATTTGATAATTAAAATATAGCTATTTAATTATAAATATAACTAGACAAATATCCATATATTGGTGTAAATTAAACAGTTTAAAAATTATGTTAAAATAAATAACCCACTCTCAATTTTTTTTTAATAAATAATTAACCTTTGCGTTTTTATCCAGACAACACCACCCTCCTCCGTACTCTAACATCTACCCACCCAACCAACCTATATATATATTTTTTTATTACTTTTTAACATTTTTAATTTTTTATTATTTTTATGTTTTATAATTTTTTTATACATTTTTTACGCAAAGAATTAATTATAAGATCATGTAATATCTAATTATAAATTAAAGAATATATGAATTTTTTAGGATAACCATTATTTATAGCATCATATACAAGCTTTTTAATATTAGTATTAATTAAATGGGAAGAACATAGACATATATATATATTAAGTGCATTGGATATTTTGAAAAAAGTGGGAAAAAAATTTTTTTTAATTTTAATACATATATTTTTTAATTTGTTCAAATTAAGAAGTTCGCACGTAAAATTAAAAATATATCGAAATTATTACCGAAATTCTTATAATTTTGGCGATTACGTAAGTTATAAAAAATCAATAACTGAAATTTATTTTATAACCCATTATAATTATCTTTATTGAGTTTACCTTAGATCGTCATAAAATAATTTGTAAAAATGCACGTTTTTTTTTTTTTCTTTCTTTTAGTATGTTAGTATTTTTTAAAATAAATAAATAAATATCAATAATATTACAACAGAATTTTAAAACTTTTCCAAAAAAGAAGGAAACAAAACTCTTAATAAATTCTTTCATGCACGTAATATTTTAAAGATTAATTTTTATAAATATAAAGCTGAAATTAATAAGCTAAATAATCGAAATTATGGAAAGAAAATCGAAACTATGGAAAGAAATTATGGAAATTAAGAAAGGTAATTTTATGGATTACATATGTTATAAAAAATCAATAACTGATTTTATATATATAACCCATTATAATTATCTTCATTGAGTTTACCTTCGATCGTCATAAAATAATTTGTTAAAATGCACTTTTTTTCTTTCTTTTAGCATGTTAGTATTTTTTTTTATAAATAAATAAATAAATATCAATAATATTACAATAGAATTTTAAAACTTTTCCAAAAAAGAAGGAAACAAAACTCTTAAAAAATTCTTTCACGCATGTAATATTTTAAAGACTAATTTATATATATATATAAAGCCAAAATTAATAAGCTAAATATTCGAAATTATGCAAAGAAAATCTGTAAAACATTTAGAATTATCCATTCAATAGAAAAATATTATATCTACCAAAAAAAAAAAAAAAAAAAAAAAAAAAAAAAAAAAAAAAAAAAAACACTTGAGTTTCAAATCTTATTTTTACTTTACGAAATGTATCCGAAATAACTAAAGATATTTGAAATGGCCGTTTGAATATTTCTGGTGTAATGGTATTACACTGCAAGCTACGACACAAGAGGCCCCGGGTTCGAACCCCATGGAAGGTATGTAACATTTTTTCACTGTTGTTTAAATTAATTGTGTATAATGAATCCCTGATATTAACGTGTCTTTGAAAAATAAAGAATAAAAATCACAAAGATGTTAGTTAGTCCTTGAAAAATTCTTTTAACTTTTCAAACAAAAATTTTTACATAAGGAAAAAAATAAAAAAACGGAAATATTTTGTGAAAAAACGGAACTATTTCAGGAATTTACGGAATTTTTTTTCCGTTAAAAAACGGAAGTAGTACTGGCGTCTAGATTACCAGTACTATTTCCGTTTTTTAAAGGAAAAATTTTTTACAGTGTACATTGAGAATGTTTGGGGGGAAAAAATTTACCTGTAGTAATACAAGTTTAAAATCTATAACAAGACATGTTACTTCTCCACAGAAACGTGGAATTCCACTGTTTTGGCACTAGATTTTATCAACCAAGGGACTGATACAAACATGCATTAAAATGTGACATTTTTAATGAGGAGGGAGGTAGCTAGTGGTAGTGGATGAAATATGATGAAGATAAAGTAGCTAGTGGTAGTGGATGAAATCCCACAAAGATAAGAATACAAACTGCGTCAAATTGAGCAAACTTCTTCAAAGGATCACAGAAAACCCCCCAAAATAGTCTAAGTGTCATGGGGAAAAAATGAGATTTTCATCTACAAATTATGGAAACATGCAATTTTTGTCTAAGAATCATGAAAAACATTCAATTCCCATCTAAGGATTGAAGGGCAAAATGCAATTTCCATCAAAGAATTGCAACAGAAATGACATTTCCATCAAATCACATGATTTTTTAGTAGCATTATGGAAAAGATGCAATTTTCACTACAGGATTGTGAAAAACTGAATTTCTTCAAATGATCGTGTAAAATACACGATTTTAATCCAAAAATTGTGTAAAATACGTAGTTTTTCGCAAAAAGTCATGTAAAATACAATAATTTCATTTGAAAAAATTTAATTTTGGCAAAGAATCTCAAAAAAGATGCAAATTCCTTAAAAGAAATGTGAATGTTGACAAACAATCACCAAAAATGGGATTTTCGCAAAAGATCATGGAAAAAATGCGAATTATGTCATATGAATGTGGAAAACACAAATTTTGGTGACAGAATGTGGAAAATATACAAATATTGGTGAAAAATCCTGTGAAATACCTCAAATTTTGATGGAATATTGTGAAAAATGAATTCTGTCAAAAGATAGTGTAAAAACAAATTTCGTCAAAATGGTGCAAATAAAAATACAAATTTTATCACAAGTCCGTTAAGCTGTAAAAGTTCAGCTTTTCTTTGCTTTGCTTATACCATGTTTGTATAACATATCGTAAAAGTTTCGGAAAATTTTTATATGGATTGGGGGAAATGTCGGAAGTAAAAACATTTTCTGCACCCCTACATGCTACTGCCCAATCTTTTATTTCAAACTGTTGCCTTTGAATTGCATGCAGCAAGGAGAAAAACTCATTTAAATAAATGAGAAGATTTGTTAAAATAAAAATTTAAGTGAAAGTAAACATCAGATAGAAGTAGTAGACAATCAGTTTTGACGACAAAAATATAGTTAGTCATGAAATGCATTATTTAGTTGCACTTGAGGTCATAATTGGTTGACGGCCTACAAAGAGTTTCTAGAATTATTTTCGTAACACCCATATATAAAGTGTAAAGGTAGTACAATACACAAAACATACATATTTACAAAATGTGTTTATTGAGAGAGCTACGCTTGGTATCTTGAACACATTTAATCAGAACAAGATTCCAAAATCAGAAAAATTCTAGAAGATTTCAAGCTGATTATAAAGTAAAAAGTTCTGACAAAAAAGGCAAAACTCATCCAAAATTTTCTCGAAGACTGTTAAAGAGTAAAACTTACTTCTTAAATCAATAAGCTTTTCTCTTACTGTTATCAAATTTGGTGCAAATTACAAATAAATTCATTAAAAATTCATATTCATTAACTAAAAATGGAAGAAAATAGCTTTTAAGGGTGCATTTCGATTCAAACTGCTTATTTTCCTATTTATTTTTTAATTCATTTTTGCTCTCAAATACACCAAACTTTCAAAATCTCTTACGATCTTCGAATATACCCTTAAGTGTTATGTACAAGATAAATAGAAAATTTATTTTTTATTCAACACCATACAGTTATTTGTCAACCCTCAAAGCACATCTCTCAATCTCTCATGACACTATGATGTGGCGCAGCACAGAGGCTGAAAAAATAACAGGTGTGGAATGAAAATCAGCCCGTACTGACAAACATGTCTGCTTCCCTAAAAAGTTCTTACACACGTGAAATTAAAAAACATAAAAGTAAGGAAGTTCTTTTAAGTTTTAACGGTCAACCAAAAGAGCTTGATTATTACCTAAATAAACTTTGTAAGAAGACAGATTAGCAGCAATACTTTTTTAATCCAGAAATAAATTTATACTTCCTTCGTAAAAAAAATGCTCAGTCATTGAGAATTAGATTAGATATTAAAATACATAGAGTGAAAAATTTAAAAATTTTGCTCCTACATGCTACATACGAGATGAAAAAATTAATGTTCACATTTCCCATGATCGATGTGCAAATTTTAGGGTAGTAAATTTGAGAAAACCTGCGGTATAAATGTTTCTTTTAATTGTTTTAGTGCTAATCTTGTACAGTTTATACTTAATAGGGAGAATTAAATGCATGTTTGAGTAATATGTATGTTCTGGATGCAACAAGATGCTTGTGGAAGATCATTTTTACTTCCAATTTTGTAGGATCAATGACAGCATACTCATTACCCAGCTCTGTCAAATAAGCACAGATATGAGCATCCTTCTCAACAAATTTTTTTAAAGCAAACAAATAATGGTTTATTGTTCTGAACTATAATTGTGTGCACTAGCATAAATTCATATGATTCAGTGAAATTTGTTAGGATAAAACATTTCTTTGATACATATTTTATGAAGTCTATGCAAACTCACGGTACAGTGTAAAAGATATGATCATTTAGCAAATGCAAAAATGGGAAACTTTCGCCATTATTTTCTTTCGGTGGGCCAAACTCGATATTATTATGTAGACATGCATTTAAAATGTATGCCTGATGTAGTTGATGTTTTCGGGCTAAAGAAAGGCTGGTGTTTTTTAAATTTTTCATAGCATGAACTAATGATTTAAAATATTGATGTTTCCCTTCCATTCGCATAGACCAAAAGTGAATTAATGGCCCAAAGTTCAAAATTAACTGAGGATAATGAATCATAAAATGTTGTTTGGGTATGAGAGGCTTTTCATAAAGTTTTTGGAAAGAACATAAATATTCCTCCGTGCAAAGTCTTAAAAATTCGATCATACCTATATTTATAAAAAGGGAAAATATTATGCTGCATGCTTCTAAGAGAAGTGTATAATTGTTTCAATAAGGACAGTTGACAGATATTTTAGGGCCAATTATCAAGGGTAATATATAAGCAAGTAGCCACATTTGGGAAGCATTCTGGTTAAGGTTTGTTTGCAGATGTTGCATTTTTATTGGTGAAGGTTTGTTCAACAGCTCACTATACCCATAATCAAAATCTGCGATTTTGCCATTAAGCTCTTGTAATGACATAATTTTGTCATCAATGCAAAGTTTTGTGAGAAGTAATCTCACAGTTAATGGCAAAACACCTTCCAAAATATCATGCATAATATCAGGCGGAATGCCATCTATTATGTGATACTGCTGCAGACTGCATAAGAGCGACTCTCTGTTAATCCCATACGACCTGCTTATGTTGGATCTCTCAACTCCAAAAGCCAATTCTAACTCTTGAACTTGTCGTTCATGAGAAGTAACAGTTCTGAGTTCAACAGAAAGCTCATCACAGACTTGGCGAACTTCCTGAATGGTCGCCATACAGTATCTGCAGCAGTGGTGAGCTGTAAAACCTTCTTTTAAACCAGCTACACAGTGAACACCAAGGTTGTCCCCAGTAAGTGCAACTAGCTTCCCATATATAGTTTCTCCATTGGCATGGACGCCATTTTCAAATTCTTTTAGATCCTTAACAATAGGCTCCAGTATTTTGTCCATGCCGTATGCCTTGACATATGATGCCTTTACAATGACAAGTAAGTTTTATCATTTTTAAGCAAGATCTATACTTAGGAGGAATATTTCCTAAAACCATGTAAAACATACCCATTTTTTGCAATCCCGCTTTGGAGCCTAGTGGATTACACACTTCCAACTCATCGTAGTACAAAATAAACTGAAATGCATCTGGTTTTTGTAAAAAAAAATTCACAATTTTTAAATAATGAGCCATCGCTGAAGGATCTTAATGTGTTACCACTGGGATATAAACTCTCAGCCATCATTTCTTTTATGTATGTGTTTGTAATCAAATTTAAGATGGTTCCTTTTAAAGGAATATATACCATTGTTTTATCTAGGATTTTGTATTCTCTATTGTTATGTTCATCTCTACTGTTTGAAATGATATCTCTGGAAAGGTCAATAGTTTTGGGGGCAGTAACATGAAAGTGTTCAGAAAAATATTTATCTTGTTTATATATGGTGTTCAACTTCTCAAAAGACATGACTGAATTCTTAATCACTTCTTCGAAATTTATTATATTTTGCAACTGGACCTGAGAGTTTTCTGTTTTCAGAGCATTGTTTACTTTATCGAGTGTGTATCGCACAGAGTTTTCAATTAATTCTTGCATTTGACACAATATTTCCTGCAATTTAGAGTTTGAAATATTGCTGCTGGCTCTTAAAATTAGAATAAATTTTGCAAGGAGGGTTTCACTTTCATCCGGTTGATGAGTCGGTTTCATTAGCATCATTTAATTCATCATTGATGGCATAAGAGGTATATTTAGGAGTATCTGAAATGGTTTTATGTTTCCTATGTCTATGAACATATAAAGAATTGGAATTTGTGAACGTATTTGGGCAACTATTAACAGTGCACTGAACATAAAATCCACTGTTATGTTTGTGTAATGAATGTAAATGGGAGTGTAACAATTGTTCACTTACAAATTTATTGTCACAAAAGTCCCAAACAAACATTTTTAGAAGAATTACAACCTTTAAAAAAAAAAAATCAAAATAGCACTATACAAAGAGGCTAATAATAGCTTTCAAATTTGCTCACGCAAAATGCTTCAAGTATAAAAGTAATACGTAAAAATAACACTTTTTCGCGATTACTTTAATAAAAGTACTTAAAGCAAGAAAAATATAAATAAGGTACCCTGGGGTAATAACGCCACGTTAAGGTTCTAGCAATTTTCACGGCTCAGTTTTAGTTTATATTTTTCAAACAAATATATGATTTGATACAGCAACTCATTGATTATCTATATAAAAAAAATAATTTAACAGATATGAATACATAAAATGTAATGGCGTGATTTCTTGACCAATGCTATTTGGCGTTATTACCCACCTATATGGGTAATAACGCCATGCAAACAAAACTATGAAATAAGTTGGAATAATTGCATGTAGATTGCCCAATTCTAAAAATACAAACTCTCAGCTCTAGAAATTGACAAATTGCACCCTAAGCTATTGAAAATGTTCATTTTTTGTGAAAGTGTAAGAAAAATAAAGGTGTGGTGTGGAAAGGGGGGGGGGTGGTGAGGCAAAAGAATATCAGACCGTGAGCTACGTTTTGCTTAAAAAACCTCTTAAATAGAATTATTAGAAACATTGCACAGTTTTAACTGTGTTTATTTGAATCAGTATTTAGGATGTAGCTCGGCCACTGTAGGGAATCAACCGGGGTAAAAATTGCAAGGATTGGCGTTATTACCCTGTTATAGTTATTGCGCTGTACATTTTAAATTACAAATTATCTCGAGAAGATATCCAAAATCTTCAACAACATTTTGAAAGGCCATGAAATGTACTACAAATTTATGTAATTAACAAAGTATTTCCGGATAAAAAAAACAGTCTTCACATCACAAAACGTATCTCGCAAATTTTAGATCAAGCGTTAATTTTAGCTGCTTGTAAAAACAATAAGACCTAAAAATGAAACAAATTAACTTGAAGCTGTTTTTTGCGATTTATATGACTCAAAACCCTTCTGCGCAGAACACATGGGTGTCATTTACCAAATTATTTCATAATTATGCAAAATATTAGCCCTTGGCGTTATTACCCCGTCTGGCGTTATTACCCCAGGGTACCTTAAATACCTTTGAAAAATCACGTTAAACAAACGCTTAAAACTTCAAGAAGTATTCAGAACGTTTTCAATAATAAAGAGCGTTGAAAGTAGCAAGCACGAGGCGAGAATAGCAAGATAGCAAGCGTGAAGTTTGTTTATTGAACAACATACATCTGACTTGTGTGCTCGACATGAAGCCTGCTTATAAGCCATAGTCAATATACAGGGACGAGATAGCACACAAGGAAATAATACAACACAAGTACAACCAGGAGCTCCACACAAAGAGTGTGTGCAGTGGAGCCAGTGGGATTCGAACCCACAACCTCACGATCAGCGACGTGACGTCTTAACCACTCAGCCACGGAGGCCCGCAAGCGTGAAGTGAGCGTAAAAACATTAAGTTCAAGATGGCGCGGCAAGGTACGGCATGCGTGTTGCCATTTTTCAAAATCAAAATGGGTAACTTTTTTTTACCCAAATCGGGTACCAGAGAGTTTGGATACGTCGATCACCTGTTTCAGTGATAAAGGTTATCGATTTTGGAACGGAATTGGTTGAAGGACTTGATTTTCCCCATTTTGGGTTTCTTATGATCTTTTAAACCTAAAGTGGATGCAATGCTAATATGGATCTGTTCTATTTTGGAGTTTCATTTTTACAGTGAAGACTTAAATTTGAATATTGTATTCCGGATCATCCATAAATTAAGTTTCTATGCATCAAGTATATTTAATAAAAATTATTTTAACAAGGTGAAAGAGTTGGTGATCTTTTGATACGCTTCTATTTTTAACTCCTGTTTGTAAAAAGTGCAACACTATGAAAGAATCTTCCGAAATGAATGAAATGATTCCCACCACTGGCTTTCCACAAACACAATATATGCCCCGGCTTTCCCTTTTCGTACAAAGTTCCTACGCCATTGGAACTGAATCTATTTCGATTATGAAACTGTTACCATTTGTCTAAAAATAGAACTGTGGCACTCGCCAACCACTTCACCACATAATTTGTCCAACAAAGACTAGAGTAATTTTCTAACATTTCCCTAGCAAATATCGCAGAGACTTTTTTGCTAGGTTTTTTTGATTTTGCTGTAATGTTATCAGCAGGGTTGGCAAATTCCTTCCTCAGTAGAAATAAACGGCCTGAAGAAGTAAGTTTCTTCCACAGTGGAAGAAATAGAAGAATCTTATTTTTTATAAATTTACAATATAATTTTCAACTTCGTAAGATACAATCAGTGACTTCTTGCTATTACCTTAAATAAATTAATTCTATCAGATCTACACAAAATTAATTTGTTAAATTAAAAAATTACATCATTTTTTAAGCCGAGATCATATGACACCTGTATACGATCTTAAACCATTTAGCTAAATGAAGAAAAGAAATTTTATCTAATATGAACAAAATCAATTAAATATCTATTTAAATTTAACCAGCATATTTTTCAATTATTAAAACTTTTAGTCTAAGAGCTAGCAACGTTTTCGTCACCTGATTTTATCAAGGCTCACACTGAATAAAAAATATGCCACTGGTATCTAGAAAATAAATTGTAGCTCTAGAAAAAATAGTTCCATGTCATCCCTATAAATTCTAGTTCCCTTCGCTAGCGTGTTCTAGTTAATATTCTGATTGAGTAAACCAGAATTTTCTCGTTCCCAGAACCAGAAAAAACGGCCTTCGGGCTAGATTTTCAAAATGGCGCAACTAAGTTCTAGTTTCATGAATCAGAATTTCTAGCTCCCTGACTTTCAAAGATAGATATTAGAACTGGAATTTTAAGACCCCTTGATTACAAAATATTGTTTCCTGAAGCAGAAAGCAATGTCATAGTTGAAAATTCTGGTTTTACAAACTCAAAATAGGCTAGGACTAAAAATAGAAAAAAAATAGGCTTTAGGCTAGATTTATAAAAAGATCTTAACAAAATTGTAAATTCGAGTTTACTGAACTAGAAAAAATAGTTTTTAGGCTAGATTTTTATAATGACCTAAGTTTCATTGCTGAGTTCTGGTTTCTTGAACAAGGATTAAAAAAAAAAAAAAAAAAAAAAAAAAAAAAAACGGGGGGGGGGGGGTTGAAGCGAGATTTTGAAAAAGGCCCGAACTGCATAACTATAAGTTGTGGTTTATTAAACCAAATTAGCAGGGAATAGGAAGTTCTGATTTATTAAACCAGAATTTCCTATACCATGTCATTCAAAAGTAAATTTTAGAAAAAAAAAAAAAAAAACTTTTATTACAAAATATTGTTTTCTAAAACATAAAATAAGATCACAACCAATACTGCCTGGATACCTATTACAAAAATTGTTTATATGAAATATAAATCTTCAAATTAAAATTTGTAAGTAATTCGAAAATATTGGTGACAGAACCAATGGCAAAAATTTATCAAATGGAAGGATTCCTAAATTAAGAGGGCAACATTTATGCATGATTTTGCATAGCATCAGTAGCTTGAGTACGTACTTCACTGAAGGATACAATAAATTTTAAATGTATAATATTGCATAGATGCCAACATCTCTTAATTATTCTGGAGTCTGATCCAAAACGGAAATGCTACTAAGCGAAAATTTTATTTGAACAAAAATTGCAATGTGAAATTCAAAATGTACCTTACTGAAAGATGACTCATTTCCTTATACATATATCTTGGAACAGACTCCGGAATAATTGAGCGAATGAATTTCTATAAATATAGGTTTTTATAAAATTCTCAGCAAATAACATTAATATTTATTAAATTTTATTTACTCATATATATATATAAACATTCAGTTTAAAAAAAGTATGTAATTCTCCCCCCCCCCCCTATAATCTTTAAACTGTAATGATTGTTCATATCCAAGTATCGATTCCAATATTTTCGAAAAGTATTGTATTTGATCTGTCTTTTAATATATAGACTATATAATGGTAAAATTTAGTTTAACAAGAAAACGCCTAATTGGTTGAAATTTTCCTTTCAGCAATTTATATCAATAGATGGAAACATACTTGAATACTTTTGTTTAGCCTGTAAAATATATTTTCTTTAAACTACTAAAATCAAATTTCTAAAAATTATCATCCAAAGATGACCATGTATCCAGTTCTTTGCAGGATGCTGTATATCATTTTATCGATACATTTCTTAGTAAACTAAATGCAGTTCATCGTAAAAAGGCATAACATATTTAAAAACCCCCTTTAAGTAAATTACACACATATTCAATACTTTTCCAAGAACTTTTGTGTAACAATTAGCATTTATATAAACCATATAATATGCATACATCTAAGTGAAACTAAAAAGCATATATCATAATTAAAATGCATTTCATCCATCCAACAGCCATCTTCCATAATATACAGGACTTCGGGTAGAATATACTATTCGAAATCTTTTGTGTGTCCCTATAAATGCTATGCACTAGTATTATGAATGAAATAACTCGTATTAATCCTCAGCGATGTATATCAATTTGATTATATATGAAATAGTTTACCATAAAAAATATGTCTCAAATAATTCTCTTATTATTATGTATTGGTATTCTTTTGTGTGGCCCTGTAAATGAATAATAACTATTCTTTTTATTGTTTATTTTATAAAATGTACATTTTAATGCACTTTGTAGATACATATAAATTTGAAGATGTTTGACAGGGTGCAACATCGTTAAAATTCATTTGAAACGATTTTCCCCTATAGGACATAATGCAATGGAAAAATTTTTTACTATCCCTGTAAATAAACTAATCATGGCAGAACCTTAATTTTCAATAGGGTTCGTGCTCAGGTAACCATCATTAACATCCAAAGAATTTATGACAATCAGAGTGTATTTACGAGAGTTAGAGTGCGGACAGACGACCGAGACAGACAAACCAAGTGCATAAGTACTTTTCAACTTTGTTGGAAAATGCTAAAAATAAAAAGTATAAACATGTAAATAAACTAAAGAATTTTTTTAAAAAACGATATACAGAGTAAAATATTAAATTTATTAACATTCCAAAAACATACATAAAAACAAAGCCTTCAATTCTAGTGTTAAAAAAATGTTAAAATGAAGTAACTCTTTTAAATAAAAGTTATTATTATAGTTAAAACAAAGTTGGAAGTTCCAATCATCATCCATGTTGTGGACGTTAACTACATCAACATACAACTGTCGGCTACTGTAAGCCTTTTTATTGTGGCGATGTAATATTTTCTATCTCTAATGACATTTACAGTAAGGGGACTGGTATCCTGCAAAAGAGAAATTTTTCCTTCCGGTAGGATCAAACTCCTTATCCCCTGATCCATTGTTCATTTCTCTGCTTTCTACTGTGACTAGCCACATAAGGGAGAAATATGAAAGAATTTATCGAATTCGATGACTGGACCAAAACGAGCCATGTGCTGAAACCTGAAAACTGCCACAGTAGACTCAAGTTCACCTAAAAAATAGATAAAATAATCAATCATATATGAAGTATTGATTACAACAGAACAATTTTCAAATTGTTTAAATTTCATTAGCCTATAAAACTAATATATAACTACATATAATTTTTTAATGATAAGTACATATGGTGATATGCATAATATCAGTTAGGATTTCATAGCATTAAGTTTCTGTCAATCGATTATAGATAGTTATTTTATTGCAAGTAATTGGTAAAAAGCAAAGGTACTCGAGTATTAATGCCACCGCAGCAGAAGTGACTCTATATCGGCCCATTTTCCACCAAAATCTGATATGTTACTTTGTTTTAGGGATGCGCCGAATAGTGATTTTGCCTGAATACTGAATATTCGTCCAACAGCTAAACTGAATACCGAATATTCGGCAAATAAATAGTAATTGTTGGGCCGAATGCCAAATATTCGGCCAGCCGAATAGTAACTATTCGGCAGTATACTGAATATTCGGCTTTCCAAATACTTTTTATATTTCAAAGTTTAAAAGTATTAAAATGTTACTTTTTAAAACAATTTTACATGATATTTAATAAGAGAAATTTATATTTTGATAAATAAGAGCTTTTTATAAGAAATTCGGTATTGAAAAAAATCTGTCTTTTTTTTTATATTTAAGAAGCATAATTATGAGACTTTTTCAATTAGTAAAATTTTAAATTTCATTTCTTCTACGAATTGAAACAAACATTTTGAAATCAAAGATAAATAATGAAAAAATAGTTGAAGAAAAACTGTACAGTCTCATATTTATTCTTTTCAAATAACTCAAGGCAGATTTTTTTCAAAATAAAGTATAAATACTTTCAACTTAATTCTGAATAAAGGAATGTCTAGCTCATAGTTCTTTTCTTATGAATAGTGGCATTTTCCATCCTTCCCATCGTATCATATTTTACAGAAATCAAAACATGTGAGTTGAAAATATGAAAATACAGTTATGGTATCTTATTTATTGTTAATGCAACAAACAAAAACACAAGTTTGATCTAGAGTGAGATGAAGTACAATGTATTTATGATTCAATAAGTTGATTGATTATGATTTCATAAACAAAAAATTGTCTGCCTTGATAGCTATTACTAATCTCAAAAGTTTTCCTTTCTTGTTTAAGGACTTTTGGGAAAAGCAAGAAACAGATTATTTACTAAATAGAATTTAGGAACTTGCATCTGCAGTTGCATCATTTATTCCTAAGGAGAATTCTAATTTTAATCCTTCTCATGATTAATTTTCTTAAGTTAAACTTTACAAACAGCAAATAAATATTGTAAAAACATTCTATATTATTTAAATATTATTTTATTTCTTATTATTTTAAATATATTAATAATCTGACAGTTAAAAGTAGAAATTGTGAAAAGTTTTTTTTTAATGTATTTTAAAAGGCTTTATTAAGTATTGGATTCGGCTGAATACTTCGATATTCGGCCAAACCGAATATTCGGCAACATGGCTGAATACCGAATATTCGGTACATCCCTACTTTGTTTTTAAATATAGTGTTTTGAATTTCGAAAGTGTTTTAATTTTAAATAAAGTGTTTTATTTTATGATTTGTCGCAAAAAATTTAGGTGTAGATTAAAAATCGCCAAATCTGTAACTGCAGAGGCCTTAATACGTAAATACCAAGCAAAGATAATTTTAACACTTCAGAATAATAAAATTTAGAATTGTGATCTATTGTGTAAATAAATATAGAATGTATTCACATCAATAAAGTATTTTGGAAAGGAAAAAGATAAAATCTAGTAATGAATATTGAGCAGAGGTAATTCATTTGTGAAGTGTTAAGGTGCTTTTTAGTACAGAATATGTCCAATCCAGCGATCTACGATCAGGAGGAATTTTATAGAAATATATCAGGGTTGGCAAGTTTTTGACACCTGACGGTTTTTACCGGATTTTACCATGGTTTTTACCATCATGTCAAAAACCTCTCTGTCAAAAAGGTCAAAAACCTATTTTTTAGTAGTTTGTTTTTATATTATAACAATAATTTTTTTTTCATTCTATCTTTAGTATTAACATTATCATTCTGTATTTAATATCATTTTACATGAAATATTCAGTATTAAAGATTCTTAAGTATATTTATTCATAAAAACAAAATCTACATTTAAAAAGAAAAAAAATTAAGAATCTTTGTAAATGTAATATTAATTTACAAATAATTTTAAAGGTAAAAATTTTTTACCCATACAGTTATATGCATGTTAAAAAAATATGCAATGTGTTGTTTCTTTTAAGTCATTTTAAATAAAATGTACGCAGGACATAAATAGTCCGACTTTATGGTAGCTTTACTAAATTAAAATATATATATATATATTTCAGGACTACTCAGGTAAAAATTTATGTATAAAAATATAAATGCTGGATTGGCTGGATTGGTTTATAAGACTCAAACGCATTAGCACTAAAGTTAAAGAATAAAACTATAAATATATAAATTATTATTATAATTCTTATTTTCCTTTAATATTGTTTTGCTATTCATTAAATTTTAAATCCAAAAGCTTTCAATTGAAATTGAGTCTGAGGTTTGTATCAAAATTTTATTAATATAAAAATTTTAAGATTTTGGTTATTGAACTGAAAATAAAAATCACCGTTTAGTTACATTTATGAACTGCATATGATAAGCATTTTGAAATATTATATATAATAATATTCAAATTTATTCAATGACCAGTTCTTGACATTATTTCCATACCATGTAACAACATTTTTGCATCCCTAAAATGATTCAAATATTTTATTAGAAATGTATATTGAATGTTATTTAATAACTATAATAACCTTTTATTATCATTCAATATTACTGTTCATTGCAGTTAATAGAATCTATATTAATGGAGATTATGACAAATATTGTTCTTTCCCTTTACTCATTTTTTAATTTTTCCCATTTAGGAAATCCTTCTTTTATATAAATTTAACAAATGTAATTGAAAATAACAATAATAACAAGAATAACAAGGAAAAATTAACTTACAAATGAACTGCATACTGCACTTGCATTATAAATCAAACGAAAATTGAAAATGATGGGTTTTTGACGGAATAAACCGGTAAAAACACGGTTTTTACCACTGTCATGTCGAAAACCAGTTTTTGACGTCAAAAACCCAACCCTGAAATATATACAAATGATTTTGATTTTAACAATTAATTCTGTCATAATTCCCTTAGTTACATAACTTTCACTACAAATAAAAAGATCCATATGGCTACTTTCACAAAATCAATCTCAGATAAATGTGTATCATTTATTCAAGGACTGTTCTGAATTTTATTCAGATTTAAAACTTCCAATTCTTATTTTATTTTATTTATTTTTTTAACCCAAAAATTATTAGAAAACCCAAACTTTCATCAAAAAAATCATGATATGAATGCAAATTTTGTCAAAAGATTGCAAAATAAACACACATTAAGTCACAAAATAATGAAAAAACTGCAAATTTTTTCAAAAGGTTGCAAAAAACTCAAATTTTATCAAAAGATTGCAAAACAACCACAAATTTCATCTAAAGATTGCAAAACAAACATTCTGTCAATAGGGGCAGAACCCCCCCCCCCCCCAAATTTCATTGAAAGATTACAAAAATTTTCCCAAAAGTCACAAATAAAAAATACAAATGTCATCAAAAGATCACGAAATATATGAGAAATATATGAAATTTTTTTTTACACCTACGTAATACAGAATTTTCCTATAAATACACTGTAAAATTTTCATGTGGATTGGGAGAAATGTTGGGAGTAGAAACAATTTTTGCACCCCTGGATTTTACTTATCATATATATTAATTAAAGCAGTAGCCAAAAAAAAGTCAGCATACTTAAAATGGTCTCTACGCATACGTGCTTGCACTGAAATCGCTCCGAACCAATCGGAGGAGAGTGTAGTTACTGTCTGTAAAAGCATTTGCAAAGCGCGTTTGTAAATATGGGATAAGAATAAGACTGCATTTTTGCTGACACTGTTTAATGCAATGCTATAATAATTATATTTTTTTCTTTACTCATGTTATAATGATCGAAATACATTGTTTTTTTCACTTTACGTAAGTTATTTCATTTCCATCTGTATCCTTTTTTCATGTTAAACGCTATTCCCTCCTTCAAACTTTGCAATGTTATTGCCGGCAATCTTAGGCTTAATTGTAGAAATGTTTCATATATATGAAATTGAAACATTCAATAATAGTTAATGATTAAAGTGTTTATTTACGTTCTTGGCCGATAAATCATTTTATTTCAAATTTATATTAAGTATATACAAAAAAAAAAGGCTGGAAATCACATTGTTTTTTGTTTGTGTTTTGATGGTGCGATTTTCGGCGGATATTTTGACTTCATGGATGTAAACAGATTCGCAAATCAAAATCACTATTTATTTTTTGCTTCAGTTTATCATACTCATGTCAAAAAACGGTGATTTTTTTCCCCCTTATAATTTCATTTTTGAGCAAATTCATAAGGTTTAGGAAGTATTTACATTACATTGTTTTCGCCGAATAATAGAGAATTGCATATGAAATGAAAATAATCCCAGTTATAAACAGCTTTGTAAATCATTAATATTTCTTTAATGTTTCACTTTCTTTTTGTTGACTCGAAGTTCCCTTTTTTTAAAAAGTATTCTCGTGACAAAATTTGCTGTTTTTTTTTAGAAGGAGGAGGGAATATTTGGATGAAATTTGCTATTTTTTTTTTTCCCAATCGCTTGATCTTGATCTCTTAACAATGTTTTTCAAAAAATATGAAGATCATTATAATCAAGAAAGAAAAATAAAATTATCAGAAGAGATCCCTCTTTTTTGCATAGCATTCAATCATGATATACAATAAAGAAAATACTTTATCGGCTAAGAACATAAACACTTTAATCATTAACTATTGAATGTTTCAATTTTACATTAAGCCTAACATCACAAGGTTTGAAGGAGGGAATAGCGTTTAACACAAAAAAAGAATACAAATGAAAATAAAATAACTTATGTAAAGTGAAAAAAGCCAATGTATTTCGATCATTATAAGATAAGTAAAGAAAAAAAAATATAATTATCATAACATTGCATTAAACAGTGATAGCAAAAATGCAGTCTTATGCCATATTTACCAAGGCGCTTTGCAAATGCGTATACAGAGAGTAAATACAGTCTTCTCCGATAGGTTGTCAGATTTCTGCGCAAGCGCGTATGCGTAGAGACCAGTTTTAGCTGTGCTGAAAAAAGATCGCTACTGTTTTTTAAGTATGTACTGTTTACCAATATTTGTGTTTTTTGAAGTACCTAGACAAAATTAAAGTATTTTCACGATCTTTTGACAAAATTCACGTCTTTTATGATACTAGGAGAAAATTATTCGTATTCTCAGGGATTTTCGGTGAAATTTGTCGTTTTTTCTCACTATCTTTCGATGTAATTTGCCATTTTATCAAATTTATTCTTTTTTCGTGCTTTTTTTGTGAAATTTTACATTTCTTTCGTTATTTTTAGAAATTTGTCATTTTTTTCACTTTTTTTTGCACAAATTACCTTTTTTTGTGATCTTTTGATGAAATGTGCCTCTTTTTTCAATCTTTTGGCAAAATGTGTTGTTTTCTCACAATCTGTTTATCAATATTTGCGTTTTTTTGAAGTACCTAGACAAATTTAAAGTATTTTCATGATCTTTTGACGAAATTCATGTTTTTTATGATACTAGGACAAAATTATTTGTTTTCTCGGGGATTTTAGGTGAAATTTGTCGTTTTGTTGTCACAATCTTTCGATGTAATTTGCCGTGTTATCGAATTTATCCTTTTTTCGTGATTTTTTTCTTTTTTTTGGTTATTTTCAGAAATTTGTCATTTTTTTCACCTTTTTTTTTTTTTGCAAAAATTACCTTTTTTGTGATCTTTTGATGAAATGTGCCTCTTTTTTTCATCTTTTGACAAAATGTGTTGTTTTCTCACAATCTGTTTACCAATATTTGCATTTTTTGAAGTACCTAGACAAATTTAAAGTATTTTCATGATCTTTCGGCGAAATTCATGTCTTTTATGATACTAGGAGAAAATTATTTGTTTTCTCAGGGATTTTTGGTGAAATTTGTCGTTTTTTTCTCACTATCACTGTAATTTGCCGTTTTATCAAATTTATCCTTTTTTCATGATTTTTTTTTTTTGCGAAATTGTCATTTTTCGTTTGTTTTTTGAGAAATTTGTCTTTTTTTTTTTTTTTTTTTTTTTTTTTTTTGGCTATTTTTAGCTAAATTTACCTTTTTAGACAAATTTTATATGTGCTTTTTGAGATCTTTGGACGAAATTCGCGTCTTTTATGAAACCTGGATAAAATTTGTCATCTTGAGGTCTTTCGGTAAAGTTTATCGTTTTCTCGAGTTCTTTTGATGAAATTTGTCATTTTGTCACAATTTTTCAATGTAATTTGCCGTTTTATTGAAGATCTTTTTGCAAAATTTGTTGTTTTTTTGCTAAATTTATCTTTTTTGTGATTATTTGATGAAATTTGAGGTTTTTTTTCCAATCCTTTGATGAAATTTATTGTTTACTCACAATCATTTGTCAAAATTTGTTGTTTTCTCACAATATTTTGAATTTCTTTCACAATATGTTTACAAATTTGCCATTTTTTAGAGATTTTTTTGTCAAAATTTGCCTTTTTTTTTTAAAAAAAAAATTTTCATAGAAATTGCCATTTTTTTAGATGTTTTGGCAAAATTTTAATTTTTTACAATACTTTCGCAAAATTTGTTTTATTTGAGATACCGAGAAATTTTTTTTTTTTTTGCCAGTTTTTTGAAAAATTTTTTGAGATTTTTTGAAGAAATTTGTTGTTTTTTGCATTCTCTTGATGAAATTTCTGTTTTTTTCCACATCTATTTACAAAATTTGCAGGTGATTTTTTTTTTTTTTTTTTTTGGGGGGGGGGGTGGTATTTTGATGAAATTTGATATTTTTGTGATTATTTGCATTTTTTATGGGTACCTAGACAAATTTTGGTACATAGCAAATGATTTCTAGCATTTTTTTAAAAAAACTAACAGTTGAAAAATAATCTTCAAACATTTTCAAGAGTCTGTGACGTGTGTCGCAGTGTTGCACCGATTCTGTGCCCGGGATCATGTCATTTTGGTGTTACGTTGGTAAATGGAAAAGATATGTGCAGTAAATTAACGAAATTTGTGGGGGTTTTTTTTCTGCAATAATTTTAAAATATTCAGTCTTTTCCTCCCACAGTCACAATTAACATTTTTTTTATCATCAGAATTAAATAAATTCCATAATAATTTAGTGATTTTAATAATAACTTTATATTTAAAAAAAAAAATGCACAACAGACTAAAAAAAAGTTAATGTGCTACTTTCTATCAAAACAAGTTACAAATAAAAAGAAATTTTTG
This sequence comes from Maratus speculifer, assembly GCA_964019185.1. Taxonomy (NCBI): domain Eukaryota; kingdom Metazoa; phylum Arthropoda; class Arachnida; order Araneae; family Salticidae; genus Maratus; species Maratus speculifer. The sequence goes on from OZ025299.1 coordinate 137,454,970, forward strand.
AGTGGATTAAAAAGGATAACAATATCAAAAGACAAATCCCCCTTCCCCCCCCCCCAAGAGATATCTTTTGATATCATATGTCAGACCTCCTCGACCCTTAAATGAATACATATACATACTGTCCCTTAGCTTTAAGACTGATTTTCGTAACATCATAGTTTATATAGCTCCAAATAGTAGCAATTACGAATTTTTTGTGACAGTTGTCAGTCAAAGCAGTTGGCCTTCAATTGTCATAAATCGAAAAAACTGAAAAGCATCTTAATAGAAATCAATCTAGCTAAATATTGGTTTTAATAAAGCAGATTAAGAGAAGATCATGAGATTAACCAAAAGGATATTTCAAGGCATTATCTGTAATAATACTGATGGTAAAATTATGACAAATTTCAAGCAAGAAAAACTGTGGAATGAAGAATATTAGCATAATGCCTTACTAGCAGGGTTGGCAAGTTTTTGACATGCGACAGTTTTTGATGGTTTTAACCATGGTTTAAACCGTCATGTCAAAAACTGTCAAAAACCTATATTTATATGTAAATAAAAATATTTATTTACATATGTATATCTACATATATTAAGTAAAATTTATTTGCTTTTAATAAAGAAAATGTTTCTAAATATGACCTAGAAAAAATAAATTAAAATTTTTGAAGAAGCATTTTGAATAGTAAACAAAATATTAGAAGGTTATAAACAAATGCAAATTTTTCTAGTCTGGTCTAATTTCTGATTTGGTAGAATTAGCCGAACAATTTTTATCATGCCCTGCCAGTTCTGCTGCAATAGAACAAATGTTTTCCAATTTTGGACTAATTCATTCAAAACTCTATTATTGGTAAGGAACAGAAAAATGTTCAAAACTGGTTATGTGCTACCGTATGCTACGTGGGCAAATGAATTTGATTATTGAACTAAATTTCTACTTTGATAACTTTCATTTGGATCGATTTTGATTATGTAATCAAATTAATTGGAAATATTTAATGAATGTTTTTTTAATTGTGTATTTAATTAGATAATAATAATAAAAACTACATAATATTTTGTGCTATAGAAGTATTTCATAGATCAGTGTAATATTTTTTCTGTTTTGACTTTTACAATTGTTAGTTAGTTTTTCAGAAAAATCGGTAAATTTTAAATCGTCAGTCATTTTTGGAATTTTTAACTAACATAAAGATAATAAAAAATTAACTCTTTTCTATAATATCTGAATATCTATTTACAATATTCAGCCTATTTATTTACTATGCTGAAAAATAAGCTTATACAAATAGTTATTATTTTTTTTTCCCACAGAATACTATAAATTTTTTTTAAATAACTTAAGTATTCAGTTGTTGAAAAATTACTTCTTGTCTTATCTTGCTTTCAAAGTAGACATTTGTATTTGTAGTACTATTAATATGTGTGTTAGGGAGGGGAGGGGGTTAGAGATAAAAATGGTTTATAATGATGCGTAATAATAATAAATATAAATATGCATTATATTTAAATTAAAATTAATCTACTGGATACTATGTATATAATGTGTATAGCATTAAAAAACATATATATTAAACACTATGTATCTATGTATTAAACACTTGTACACTAAGTGTCGGTATCAAGTTCGACACTTTTGAAAATCCTGTATTTGTAACACTTAACTTCTTCCTTATAAATATTAACTATGTCAAAATGCACACTAAATAACTTTACATTTTTTAAAGTATTAAAATAATAATAATAATAAACAGACAAGATATTTTAACATAATTTTTGGGTAAATATTTCTGCATCTCCATTTTGAGATAAAATTTCTGAGATTTGAAATTGTCATTTTTACCTTAATTTTTATTAATTAAAAATATTTTAAGACCTGCTAATTAACTATAATATAATTAAATTTCAACATAATGTATGGCAACTGTTACTAGTTTTAAAATTTGTTTCCTAAACAAACTCTAATGCACCGCAGCAGATTGTGACTCTGGGTTTTTGACGGTTTTAATCGGTTTAAACCTTTGTCATGTCAAAAATCCAACCCTGCTTACTACCCCCCCCCCCTCCTCAAAAGCACAATGTTTGCCAAATTACCAAAAAGTTCGTTCTGTAAATTAATTTTTATTGCCAAAATCCTTTTAGATAAATCGATCAAGATGTAATAATACACCTTGAGTTTATTCGGAAAATTAAATTTTGCTTTAGTAAAAGTACTAACTAAAAAACAAATAAGTGACTAATGGCAAAAAAATATATGAAGGAGAGAAGAACCAATTTGGATGAAGATTACCTAAAAAATGATAGTGAAAATTACACTTTATATGATAACTTACATTTCTTTTTCAGTAATGGCAATTACCATAGTAAATAAAACTACCAAAATATAAGAAATAATACTAAAATGAGCTAATTTTAATCTAGATTAGGTTTTGGATAAGTTTAATTAGCAAACCACATCAAATTTGCATTTTGAGAAAATTTTTTGTGTGTTATATCACTAAAATTACTGCGAGTTGTTCAAAATGTAACGTAAGTTATTATGGAATGATCCTATTGTTTATTTGTCAGGGAGAGACTAAAATAAAGTCAATTGTTGACAAGTCAATAAGAATAACTTTTCAACTTTTGATTTAGCAAGGAAGTTTTTAATGCATCCTACAACCGTGTTTGAAGTTTGCGATCTTTTTCGGAGATTAGATTGTAAATATTCAGGTTGTTCCTAAAATCCTACAACAAACTTTATATCAGAATAATATGACCAAGGCAAAAGGAATTTTAACAAGAAACAATATCGCAATTCATTTAAATATATTGCATGAGAAACAAGCTAGAACTAAATTTTTTATTTAAAACTTTATCACAAATGAAAATATTTTAACGAGATTTATTTCATATTAAATTTGTTTCTGTTAAAAAATGTGATAATATAATTGAAAATGACTTAACTTTGATCATTAAATTAAAAATACACGCTGTAATTAGTGAGAATAAATTCCACAATAGAACACGAAAATATAACGAACTTAGAAATTTAATTTAAAAAATGAATACTAAGAACAAGCAAAATATCAATTTGCTTGCTAAACAATTATTCATGTAAAACTTGCACATACCTTGAAGTTTCTCAATTATAAGTTAGCTATTTGATAAAGAACAACAAATATCTTCCTTCTTTTTTCTGCATTCGCCTCGCCCGCCATTTGTTTACGCAATTGAGTTGAGTTGGACGTTCATTTTTCCGGAGGAAGGAACCAAACCGAAAAATATATTCTCGTAACAGGTCGCTGTATTCCCCCTCATTTTCTAGAGCGCTTTCCCATAATTTCGTTGTGCAATTTATTTAAAAATCTCTGCAAATAAATGCGAACACGAGAATTCAGTTTCAATAACTATAGTCTATTCTGTAAATCTAATCGAAAAATCAAGTTATAATTTCTCGCAATTCAAACGATTAATTATAGTAAAATACCGTTTAATCACCAAGAAAATCTTAGATTAGAAATTCTCAGACATTTTGTCGATTTGGTTTATTTCTGCAGCTTATACGCATAACTCCGATATCTATATTTCTAGTTCAGGGATTTAGAAAGTGACTACTTATTCGTTCTAGTTGAAGGCGGTATATTTTTTTTTTCAGTGCATTTTTTATGTTTTTCCCTTTTATGGTAGAATACGTTTGCTAGCGCTCTGGCAGTCGGGAGGCATATTTCAGATGTGTATATTGCTGGGACGATTACTGTTTCTAAACCAATAGGAGACCGTCATTATCACGGTCAAGTACACGCCCACACAGTTTGATTGACAGGAACTCGTGGACAATTGATCGTGTGTGTTTATTATTTATTTGTACTCGGATTGTTTGAATTTGTACTCGGTAATTAAAAATTAAAGGTACGAAAGAATTTATTTTTTCAAAATGACTGAATTTTATTTACTTCAATTAGAAATTATACTTCCTCTGATCCTGAAATAAATAAATAAATAAATAAATAAAAATTAAAGTAAGAATTTTGCTTATACGGATATTTTCGCAGAATACTTTTTTTCCCATTTCTTTAATATATATATAAATCATTTTGGAACGATATTTAGAATATTAAAAGGGTTTGAAATATATATTTTTTTAAATGTCTTATTTATTAATAAAAGACAGCCTCCAATAATTTAAAAAAAATCACCAACGGACTCTCGGCCCGCGATGGACTCGAACCCATATCCTCCGGTTTCAAGCTCGACGCTCTAACCATTCAGCCAGTCAGCTCACTTTCATCCGCAACAGATTATCGTTATAATTAGCACCGTCAATTGTCCACGAGTTCCTGTCAATCAAACTGTGTGGGCGTGTACTTGACCGTGATAATGACGCTCTCCTATTGGTTTAGAAACAGTAATCGTCCCAACAATATACACATCTGAAAATTGCAGTCGGGAGACGTTGCGTTTACCTGTGGCAGAAGGGGTTATGCAGGTCAAAAAGCTTCAAAATCCCGTCATTTTATCAAACCTCATTTTTAATATGTTTTTCCCTTTTATGGTAGAATACGTTTCCAAGCGATCTGGATGTCGGGAGAAGTTGCGTTTACCTGTGGCAGAAGGGGTTATGCAGGTCAAAAAGCTTCAAAATCCCGTCATTTTATCAAACCTCATTTTTAATATGTTTTTCCCTTTTATGGTAGAATACGTTTCCAAGCGATCTGGATGTCGGGAGAAGTTGCGTTTACCTGTGGCAGAAGGGGTTATGCAGGTCAAAAAAACTTCAAAATCACGTCATTTTATCAAGGCTCATTTTTTAATGTTTTTATGAAGCTTAAAAATTGCAAGATGTTACACTTTGGATAGCAGACAACCTACAATTAATTTGCCAGACACAAATTCGGTTGCAAAGTTAATGCCAGACGGCTTTAAATATGGCAACGAAAGTGCCTGTTCCTAAAGTGGTTTATAATTAAGAAATTATAAGACCTCTTTACGTCCTTTTATCAAGCTTCAAAATTACAAATATTACTCTTCGTATAGCAGACAACCTACAATTAATTTGCCAGACAAAAATTTGGTTGCAAAGTCAATGCCAGACGGCTTTAAATAAGGCAACGAAAGTGCCTGTTCCAAGAGCTGTTTATAATTTAAAAATTATAAGACCAATTAATAATCAATTAATAAATTAATTAATTAATAAATAAATTAAATAAGTAATACATTAAGGGGACAGTACACCTTTAAAAGCCGCAGAAAACGTAAAATTGTATCATGTGCTGTACATTTTTTTTAAAAAAGAGTAATGTCTCTGGAAACACAAAAAATTCAAAACATCTTTATATGGTATTGAACGTTCTTTAAAAATTTTTAGTTTAGATATAATACAGCAATTTTTTTTAATGGGGTCGATTTCGAAATGATATTTTAAAAAAATTACGACGTAGAACATTTCACTGCGCGCAAGATATCTCATGCAGATTTTATGCGATTTGCATAAATTTGATCTTAAATTAAACATACCTTGGACTACAATTTGAACTAGAATGTTTATGAATGACTAATTAGATACAGAGAAATTAGATTTTAATTATAGAAAATAAAAAAATGATGAATTTTTGCATACATTCAACCTTGTAATTTTTTTATATTGAACACAACTGCATAATTCTAGTTCATTTTCTTCATTATATGTACATGTAGGCAGGGTAAAAACTTTGAAGCTGTACTTTGAACGGTTTTGGAGATATCACGCGCGAAAGTGTAAAAAACATCACTTTGAGCAAAAGCCGTTTAAAGATTAAAATGTATTTTACAAATATAAAACTCATAAAAAAAGAAATAAAACTATTAATAATATAACATATTCAGTATTAAAAATAAAATTTGATGCTTGTTTAAATTGATAAATAAAAAAATAGTTTGTAAAATGGAGTAAAATGTAGGAATTTGTGTACAAGTTTGCGACTCGCAAAAAATACAAAATTCAATTTTATAGTTTGCATTTTTTGTAAATAATAATGTCCCTAGATGCACAGAACTTTCAAAATATCTTTATATGATATTGAACTGCATTAAAAATATTTAATTTGGTTATATAATGTGCAAAAAATACCAAAGAGTAGGTTTTAAAATGATTAAAAAAAAAAAAAAAAAAAAAAAAATGACGTCGAATAAGCTTTGAACAATCGCTTATTGCATGCATGATATCTCATGCAGATTTCATACGATTTGCATAATTTTTTTCTTAAAATAAACATAATATTCTAGACTATAATTGAAACTTAATTTTATATAAATTGTTAGTTAGAAAAATAGCAATTACTTTTGAATTATAAAAAACAGAAAGCATTATTTTTTGCACACGTTCAATCTTATAATTTTTTTCCAACTAAACACAGCTGCATAATTCTAGTTTATTTTCATGTTTATATATATATTTAGATAGGATAAAAATTTTGAAGCTATACTTCTCATGGTTTTGGAGATATGATATGCACAAGCATGCAAAACTTCATTTTGAGAAGAAGCCGTTCATTTTTGCACACATTCAGCCCTATAATTTCTTTCAAACTATACACAGCTGCATAACTTTAGTTCCTTGTCATCTTTGTATGAACATTTAGGTAAGGTAAAAATTTCGGAGATGTACTCCAAATGATTTTGGAGATATGCGCAAAAGCGCAAAAAAATACATTTTGAGAAAATTCCGTTTTATGATTAAAGTGGATTTTTTAAATGTAAAATTCAGAATGAACAAAACAAAACAATTATATAACATTCAGAATTAAAAATAAAATTAAATGCTAGTTTAAATTGATAAATATTGAAAAATTTGTAAAACGCTGCAGAATACACAAAATACACAGACTTGCGTGAAAAACGATAATTATGTAAATAGGAAACGTTCTGCTTACCTTTTAAAAAAAAAATTCATTTAATGTTATATTTTACATTGCATTGACTTTTCAAGTGAATAAAATATATACTTTTTTATAAAATTAAAATATTTAATGAAAAAAATATTTTTTTATTGAACAAAAGCAGCTTTCGAATGCATTTTAAAACTTTCCGCTTTCATACACTATACCTTCTTTATCTTTTATTTTTTCAAGTTTTGAATTGTTTATCATATATCTAACTCTTAGAGATTCTAAGCTGCATTCTTCTGCTTCTCTAATCCTCCGTTCATCAACTTTCCTGGCTGCTGCGAGTGCATTTTGTCCTACATTAAAACCTAAAGTTTTCATAACTTGCAGTCTTCCTTTGCGCCCTTCATTGAAAGCTACAACTGCTTCATTCGCAGCTATTTCAGCAATTAATTTGCTTGAACCTGAAGTTTTAGGACACATTTTCCAAACAAGTGAATTAAATGATTCATTCAGGTATTGAGTTCGACCACCGAGGCACCGTTTTAGTAAATTTGGATCTGACAAGTCCTTGAAAGTTTTTTTGATACAATCCATGACAGGTACTGGCATTGTGTGTTTGTGTTTAAACTGTTTCAGGATGTTATTTGCTTTTGCTTTTTGGTATTCACACCAAGATGTTGAACCAACAGGGCAGAAATCATGCAACGGTTCACCGTCAGTTGAACGCTTGTGAAAAAAGATTGCCCAAATTGCTTTACGCATGTCTGCGACGGAATTTTTATTATCTCTTATGGCTTTTCCATAGTAAACTGTCACTTGGTTTATAAATTTGTCTGTTAATCGACCTTTACCACTTAAAGGCTTACCATCAGCTAATTTTTTTCCACGCATTGAATTTTTCAATTGTCGTAATCGGCTTCCCATTCTATTTTGAATATGTCCGACACATTCGACTTTGTTTAGATCAGTTTTTGATCCATAGACATAGCTCTTTTGAAGTTCAAGGAAAGTTTTAGTATCCCCATCCCCAATGTAATTCAGATATTTTGTGTTATAGAGTTCTTCGGAACGATTGAAAATCTTAAGCATACCATTTACTTCCATCATTCCCGCAGACCCCACATGATTTTTAACACACCATTTTCCATGATTTATTTTCCATGTTTCAAATTCTGCGCCAGTTTTCCTTTTATCAGTTTCACAACCTTTACAGTAGGATGACATAACCTCTATGTCTAAAACTTTTTCATTTTCTGCACCAATCACACTGACGATTCCAACTTTCGATGAATGTCCACGCGTTTTCCAGGATCCATCGCCACTAACTGTTAGCTCAGATTGTCCTGTAATTTCTACTTCCTGTTTCGTAGAATACTGCATTGATAATGAAGCAACATTTTTAACAGAATTGCATATTTTTCTTACTGATTTATTGTATGCACTTTTTTGAATAGGTTCTGGCAGATCCATTGCTCCACAAAAAGTTTTCATGCTGCAGTATCCTTGCCCTATGCATGTCATAGAATAAATAAAACGTCTATTTATTTCAGGCCCGTTTGACTTTTTGCCAATCATGCTGGAATTCCTGAAGGTTGACACTTTATCACAATCAAAACATGTAATTGAAAACACTGATGACTGGCCATATTGCAGGGATTCTGATATTTGAATGTTCGATCCACAGTCTTTGCAGCACAAAAATTCGGCAAATTTACTGAAAAGAATATCGATATCAATAATTCGGTATCCTAAATTGTCATTCAAAACAAAATCAGAGTCAAATTGACTACTATTTAATTTCTTATAAGATGAACTAATACCTTCTGATACACTATCATCCGATTTCGAATGACGATTACCATTAAATCATCGCTTCTTTGGACGCGTTCCCGAAGTACGTTTCACATTATTCATCATCAGAACTGATAATAAATACTTTAAATTCAATAACAATATAAGATATTGAAAGATTTGTTCTGAAAAGAACAGTTTTGTTTAAATTTAGGCACTTATTAGCGATAAAAACAAAGTAAAAAGATAAGCAAAATTGCAAACACGTTTCAGAGCAAAATCATGAAAGTAAATAACAAGCTTGGTGAAATTGGAAGTATATGTTTTAAAGCTTTCTTCTTGCTACTTACGGCATTCAACTAGAAGAAAACAAACGCATTTTCGCAAAATTTCCAAATTGCTAAAAGTGAAAACCTGACAACAAAATGTAAACAAACTGCCATGACAGCTGTCGGAGGGCATTTAAATCGGAAACGGGGGCGTGATGCTTGTAACTTATGGAGTGACGTTGACATTTTCAGCAATATCTCGGTAAATAAGAATCGCACAATTAAAATATTGGTATCAAATTATTCAGAATAAAATTATCTTTATAAAGAAATAAAAATTGAAAAATCGATTTTTTGACCATTTTTAAGGTGTACTGTCCCCTTAAAAAATTAATAAATTAATTATAGGTTGCATGCTATCCAAAGAGATATATCTTGTAATTTTTAAGCTTGATAAAATGACGTTAAGAGGTCTTTTAATTTTTAAACTATAAACCACACTTGGAACAGGCGCTTTCGTTGCCATATTTAAAGCCGTCTGGCATTCACTTTGCAACCAAATTTTTGTCTGGCAAATTAATTGTAGGTTGTCTGCTATCCAAAGAATAATATCTTGTAATTTTTAAGCTTGATAAAATGACGTAAAGAGGTCTTATAATTTTTAAATTATATACCGCTCTTGGAACAAGCACTTTCGTTGCCATATTTAAAGCCGCCTGGCATTAACTTTACCACCCAATTTTTGTTTGGCAAATTAAGTGTAGGTTGTCTGCTATCCAAAGAGTAATATCTTGTAATTTTTAAGCTGGATAAAATAACGTAAAGAGGTCTTATAATTTTTAAATTATAAATCGCTTTTGGAACAGGCACTTTCGTTGCCATATTTAAAGCCTTCTCTCAAATTAAGTGTAGGTTGTCTGCTATCCAAAGAGTAATATCTTGTAATTTTTAAGCTGGATAAAATAACGTAAAGAGGTCTTATAATTTTTTAATTATAAACCGCTTTTGGAACAGGCACTTTCGTTGCCATATTTAAAGCCATCTGGTATTAACTTTGTAACCAAATTTTTGTCTGGCAAACTAATTGTAGGTTGTCTGCTATCCAAAGAGTAATATTTTGTAATTTTTAAGCTTGATAAAATGACGTAAAGATGTCTTATAATTTTTAAATTGTAAACCGCTCTTGGAACAGGCACTTTCGTTATCGTATTTAAAGCTGTTTGGCATTAACTTTGCAACCGAATTTGTGTCTGGCAAATTAATTATAGGTTGCCTGCTATCGAAAGAGTAATATTTGTAATTTTTAAGCTTGATAAAAGGACGTAAAGAGGTCTTATAATTTTTGAATTATAATGACTTTAGAAACAGGCACTTTCGTTGCCATATTTAAAGCCGTCTGGCATTAACTTTGCAACCGAATTTGTGTCTGGTAAATTAATTATAGGTTGTCTGCTATCCAAAGAGTAATATCTTGTATTTTTTAAGCTTGATTAAAACATATTAAAAAATGAGCCTTGATAAAATGACGTGATTTTGAAGCTTTTTAACCTGCATAACCCCTTCTGTCACATGTAAAAGCAATGCCTCCCGACTGCCAGACCGCTTGCAAACTAATTCTACCACAAAAGGGAAAAACATATTAAAAAATGAGCCTTGATAAAATGGTGTGATTTTGAAGTTTTTTGACCTGCATAACCCCTTCTGCCACAGGTAAACGCAACGTCTACCGACTGCCAGACCGCTTGTAAATGTATTCTAACATAAAAGGGAAAAACATATTAAAAAATGAGCCTTGATAAAATGACGGGATTTTTGACGTTGCTAGCTCTTGGACTATTTTGAAACCAGTAGTAAATAGTACAGACCATTTACACAGCAGGGTTGGCAAGTTTCTTCGAAAGCGGAAAAAAACCATTTATGCACCTATTGTTTAGATTGATTATTACCCATGTGTGTTTTATACATTCTTATTACAGCTGGTATGGTTACAGGAATCTTTTCCTTTTTATCTTTACACCAGTGCTCACAATTATCACTGGACTCACTTCCACGTGCGGTGGGCATCATATGCACACATTTCTTGAACTTCCATTTCAACACCACAATTTTATCATCGGATCTAACAAACTCAGTCCACTCACCACGTTTCATCGCACTGCTTTTCATAGCATGCATCACCTATTCTATTAGTCATGACTGTCCAAGTACACAGAATTCGCTTTGAAAGAAGTTAGCCAGCTGTTTTCACTACAGTGAAATATCTGTCAGTGAATATAACTCTACTTTTATTTACGGGTACATTTTCAGTTATTATTATTATTGTTATTATTTTTATTAACAACTGCTCCACCAATCTGTAAGTCTTTCATATCTTCTACAAGAATGGCATTTTTTCCTGTGTACAAGAGAAAATCCAGTATTACACCATCACTTGAGGCAAGAATAAAAATTTTATATTCCAGGAGTTGGGCTTCGAAGGAAGATATTGACAGAAGACACATTTCCCCCAAACGGGATCTTTTGCTCATCAATTGAGTTAAATTTTGTCTCAGAGTTAAATTTTGTTTTAAGACAGTCATTTCTGACTACATTTAGTAAAGTACGTACTCTCTGTAGGCGATCTTTGGTATCAGAAGAATGTATTACAGAATCAGCAAAGTGTAAATTTTATCGCAAAAGGATATGAAGCATTTCAAGTGTTGCAAGGGTTGCATTTCATTTGTCACTCATGGTATGAGCGAAGACTTTTTTGACTAATACATGCGGGCTTGTAGAATGCTAAATACTGTACAACATTTCAAACGTGTTAGAAATTTTTTAAGTTACTAAAAATTATGAAATATTTTAGCAGTAAATTCAGTATATTACTTCCCCCCAGGGGGATACCTTCTTTAGGTATTCACGGGCTTCACAACCCCGGGGCACCTGAGTGATCTTTCTCTTTTCCTTTTCCTCTTACTCCTCTTGTCTTTCTTTCATCATTGTTTCACTCTCATTGTGGTTTCCTTTTCGGAGGTGAGGGCAATTCTGTATGAGCCAATATCATCCTGTATATCGACTCATGGAGAATTGTAAACCACCCACGTGTTGGCCGTGCGTGGCGACTTGTGTCCCTGTAAAGGGGGATCCTGGCAGTTGAGAGAAACCAACACACTGCTTTGGCCTCTGCTTCAGGTAGACGGGAGGTGTATATTGGTCCCGTATGCGCCAATCGGCTGGTCAACTGACTTTGTCACTGGCTTTAGGGATCAAGTGATCGAGCAAATACTAGTCATCTCGTTAAGGGTGGAGACTGACATAGGTTTGTCTTGTGACCGTATGGGCCCTGGTTAGCACTGGTGCACGAATGTGCATCCCCTTGTTGAGCTCGGTAGTGGGTAGTGCGGCCGGGGTCTGAATTGCATTTTTTCAATTATGGATGGAAAATCTCTATTTCCTACTAACTCTCTCCCAAGTGGAGAGCAACAAACAGTACAGAAACCTGCATTCTCACGTTTTTTTGTCATCAAACGCCTTGAAAGCCAATCTGATTGTTCTTTCAAAAGAACTTCACCATTTGTTATTGCTAAAACATTTCAGTCTGTTTTGGGGGACGGTCATTCGCTCAAGAAATTGCATTCCGGGGATTTACTTGTTGAGATCTCTTCATACAAACAGTCACAATTTCTTTCAAATAGCTCTAAAATAGGTCCTTTTTCTGTTTCTATTCAGGCGCATAAAACTCTAAAAACAAGTCGTGGCGTAATATCTGAGCCAGACCTTTTATTTTCTATAAAAGAACTCCTCTTGGAAAATTTGAAGGATCAAAACGAAATGGATGTAAGGCGCATAACAATTCGTCGGAATGAAAAAGTTCTTCCCACAAAGCACATCATTCTGACATTCAATAGTCCTAATCTACCTACAAGAATAAAACCTGCCTATCTAAGCTGTCCTGTCTGGCCTTACATACCTAACCCTCTCCGTTGCTTTAAGTGCCAGCGTTATGGCCATACTAATACTAACTGTCGTGGCAATGAAACCTGTGCCCGTTGTGCAGATGTCGGCCACGACAGTAAATCTTGTGGAAAACCTGAGCGCTGTGCGAATTGTAAAGGTGACCATACTGCATACTCTCGCTCGTGTCCCATTTGGATCCGTGAAAAGGAAGTTCTTACAGTTAAAATTTCACAAAACCTTTCTTATCCTGATGCTCGGAAAATTGTTGAGTCCTGAACCCCGTCAATTATCGTCTCTTATTCTAGCTTACTCAAGAAACAAACAAAATCTGTGAGGCATATAAGCATTCAGACTGACTCTGCCGTTCCTTCTGACACACCCTCATCTACCAATTTAAAGAAAAAAACCTGTAATAGATACTCTACCGCTAGTACTAGACTTATGCCAAAATTAGAGCTCTGGCCACCATCATCAGAACCTGTCAAAATAGAATACCTTTATAAACGAACACTAAACTCATTAACGAAAACTACAAAATCTACCGAACATGGCACACAGGCTGCTTCAGAATTTGATAAAACAAACCATTGAATCCTAGTGTATGCCCCATTAAAAAACCAAACATAAAATCTAGCACACCGAAAGAGAAATAAACCCTCAAGTCTCTTCACAGTGGAAAACTGTGAAGAGAAAGGGCAAAAAATCCTGTCTGGGCTCGGCAATTAGAAATATAAAGGTTCCGAAACAGTTACTCAACTATGTTGAAGAGGCTATGTATTCATCTAGTTATGAATCTGATGATGATGATGAAACAAATACTGTTTATGAAGAATATGTGCCTTCATCATAATAACTTACCTTAAAAAAATAAAAACTTGATTGATTAATCTGTTTTAAGCAGTTTTTAACTTTTTATGTTTGTTTTTAAACTAGTCATTTTTTTAGAGCTTTTACTATTTTAATTTAAATATTTATTCTTTTGTCATTAACGAAACTTCACTAATATTTAAATATTGCACCGTTTTCTGCACAGTTTTCATGATTCTTTTAAAGATATTGACTATTATTGTATACCATTATTATATTGTTGACTTACTATTTTATTGATTTGACTGATTTTAACTTTTATTTTTTCTTGAATTGTGTTTTAATCCTATGTACTTGTTTTATATACATTTATCACCTTAATGCTGTCATCATTTAACTTTGCTTTTTTATCCATTACATTTTTTCACTTTTTAAACAGTTTTTAAAACTTTTTGGTTTATACTTCACCCTGTTCTTGGCGCAGCATGTCCCTAGTGTGACTTTGCGCCAGTAAACCCTAATCAACCAACCAACCAACCAATGTATTACTTCATATTATTTTAAAAAATGAAAAAAGCCCTTTTAAATTGTTTTCTAAGACTATATCAAATAATTTATTCATTCCTAAAAAAATTGTTAAAACCAAGTGTATACAATAGTTACACAAAAAATTTGTTTCTTTATCTGGAAATGTATAGTAAAGACCCATTGTACCCAAATGGGTACAACATATTTACAGATGTTTTCAACATCCATGCACACATCATTTATAAACAATTCCAAATCATTCTTGAAACAGTATAATTTATAAAAAATCCAATAACTTATTTTAATTCACTCACAAATTTGTATTATTCACATACTTTGACATGAAGTCTTTGGTAAATTGCTTATGTCATAAATTTTGGAAATGTCTCGTTTTCAAAGTCACATGGTTCCTCCTTCTTTAAACGTGTAGCACATCTGTTGCAATATAGGACAGTGTGATGTATCTGAATAGCGATAGCAGAAATATATGCATTTATTATAAACTAGAAGATAGCCCGTCAAAATGACGTGTTTGCATTTTTAAAGGATGATAAAAAAATTACAACAATTGTGGTCAGTCATAGCCACTTTAGGCTGAAATAAGTTTGATAAATACAGCGATTAAACTTGAAAAGGGAAAAATCTAACAAAAAAAAAAAAAAAAAAAAAAAAAAAGAAAGAAAGAAAATTTTAACAGAAATCTGCATATAGCAAAACTATATGGGGGTGGGGATTATAATGAAATTTAAAACGCACCCGCGGTTTGCTTAAATAAAAAGTTTTAATTGGTATTTTTGAAATCGTGAAAAGATTTCAAAGCGAAGTAAAATGTAGTGACGTCATTTACAGCTCCAACTGTAAATCTGACCATTGAGAACACTCCATTACGACTATGGAACGTTTCATTGGTCAGAAAATAGATTGCCTTTAAAATCAGAGAAAACTTTTCACAATGTTTTTTATAGATTTGAAATTCGCAAGAGTCATTCACGGCTGTAAAGAATAAAAAATTAAAGCAACCCGAATATAAAAATTTTAACAATATTGCATTTAAAACGCACCTTCGCTTTCCTTTAATAAAAAGTTTTAATTAAATATACACTGTAAAAAATTTGACTCATTTGCTGTAGCGTCACTCCACCGCAGAAAACGGTTACTTTACTGTGTTATGGAGCATTCTCATTGGTCATAAAAGAGATATTCTATAAAAGCTGTGGAGTGTCGCTGCAGCAAATGGATCGAATTTTTAACAGTGTACTTTTTGAAATCGTGGAAAGATTTCAAAGTGAAGTAAAATGTAGAGACGTCATTTACAGGTCCCACTGAAAATCTGACCAATGAGAATGCTCCATTACGACTATGAAACGTTTTCATTGGTGAATGAGTTTCTTTTTCTCGTGGATAGGTTAATCCCGGAATTGTTATACACGAAGGGGTTTTATATATAAAATTTTGGGGGGTAATTTTGCCTTTTGCTTTAATCTACCCAAATGGGTACTCCAGGACTGAAGAGGTTAATGTAGAATGTAGATATCTACTTTTAAAACCCAATATTCTTGTGTTTCATTAAACACATTTGTTTTGATTCTCAACGCTTAAATCCTGGCTTCAAACTCACACTGCTATATTCAATTTTCACAATTCAACTTTCAGTTCAACTATTGCTGTTATAGTTTATTTTTGAGTTGTTTGGTAACTTAGTAGTATTGCTGAACATTTCTGAATGAGAATTTTTATTATAATAATAGATCTTAACATAAAGTTTAGCACAAAAATGGTATCTTATAAGTCAGTCAACCCTTTATTCATTCTACGATCAGGCGATCTCTGAGTCCCATTATTTAAGGAACAATTTTTGTCATGGCAGTTAGAAGATACTGCTAATTAAAATCTCACATACTGTTTTTTTTTTTTTTTTCGTTATCTCCATGGTTTTACTTATAATTTTCAGTTTAACTATAAATACTATTGAAATTTACTCATGCTTTTGCATAACTCATTCGTTTTAAGAAAAGCAAGAAAAAAGTACGCACTGCCTCATCACTCAGACATGCTACAGGCTCAGCAAGAAAAAAACAACTTTCATGGCCTCACAGACTTTTGACGAAATTTGTATCTACTCGCAGAGTTTTGACAAAACTTGTTTTTCTGCAATTTTTTAATGAAATTAGCATTTTTCATTGATCATTTGACAAAAAGAGCTTTTTTCCACAGTCTTTTCAATGAAATTTGCATTTATCCATGATTTTTTAGCGAAATTCACGATTTTTCTCAACCTACGACAAAATAAGCCTATTTTCCGAGAAAATTCACATATTTCTCCCAATTTTTTAAGAAAACTTGCGTATTTTGCTTGATTTTGTGAAAAAATTTGAGTATTTTTTGCGATCATTCGTCAAAATTTGTGTATTATCCATGATCTTTCGTCAAAATTGACCTATTTTCCATGATCTTTCATGAAAATTGACATATTTTCCATGATCTTTCATCAAATGTCGCATGTTTTTCACGCAATCTTTTGTCAGAATTTGGGTAATTTTGCGATCTTTTGACAAAATTTGCATATTTTCTATACAAAATTGGCGTACTTTCCATGTTTCGACAAAACTCTAATAATTCCAGCGATCTTTTGATAAAATTCGCATATTTCCCCAAATCTTTCGGGAAAATTCGCGTATTTTCCCCGATCTTTCGAGAAAGCTCGCATATTTTCCACGATCTTTTGAGAAAATGTGCCTATTTTCCTCGGTCTTTTGTCAAAGTTCTCGTATTTTTGACAAAATGCGCGTATTTTCTGCGAACTTTCTACGAAATTTGCATATTTTCCCCATATTTTTTCTACAAAATGCAAGTATTTTCCACGATCCTTCAATAAAGTTCGAATATTTTTCTGTGACCTGTTCACGAAAATTTAGTTATCTCTCGCCGATCTTCTTAAGGAAATATTTTTTACGCGACCGTTTGATGAATATTTTTGATACATAAACAGTTTCATTTTTATTCTATTTGCTTATCAATATTAAGTTTCTTAAAAATAATAAAACGATAAGTTTTCTTTTTAATTCGATGTCTCCTAAATTATAATCTATTGTTTTTCAATGGTTATATATTACCGCCATTTCAATATCCTAAAAATCTTCTCAAAGGGCCAAATTTAACAGTCCAAGGACCAACAGCGCAAAAACCTAAGGTATCGAACACAAGAAAAAAAATCTTTACTTTTATGGAAGCACAGAAATTGGGAAATCTAATGATCTATGCATGCTGGAAGTGAAGTTGTGCATAAGCAAAAATTAATACCACTAGTGATTTCCTCGTTAGGTTAGTCATTGAGTTTTTCTTACAATCAAATGCTTGAAAACATGGAGGATTGGGAGCAAGAAAACACAAGATAAACCTATGAGTCAACCACTATAGTAATATTAATTTTTAGCTTATGCACCACTTCATTTCCAGCAGACATGGATAATTATTTTCCCACATTTCTACACTTCTTCAAAATAAAGGGTTTTTTCTTCTGGTAGATACCTTAAGTTTTCGTGATGACGGCTCTGATTATAACAGGGTCAATCTATTTCAAGTGGTCCAGAAAATATTTTTTTTTTGGTTGCTCGACCATTTTTAAAAAATCTGAAATTTTTTGTACAACAACCCTAACATGACGGAAGTTCAAAATGACCGTTATTTTAATTTCACTATTTTTTGTTTGTGCATGGCGGCCATCTTTGTTTCATCGTGTTCAGCAATTTTCTCAGATACTAGGATACACAAAATTGTAAATATCTCGTCTTTTATTTTCCCAATTGAAATGGGGTTTGCAGCATCTTGTTCAGAATAAAATAGGCTAAATGTACAGTGGTAGAAGAATTTTGAAAAATAAATTTTTACAGGTGAAATTTTAGCACAAAATTTAAGATTTTTTCCAAAATCTATCCATTTGCAAGAGGAAATTTTTTATGCAAGGAAAACTGTCAACCTCACACATTTTTTTCTACAAATAGGTCAAAAGTGCGTGTACTCATACACCAAGTCCCAGATTTGGGAGTTGATTTCTCTTTGCGAAAAAAATTCCGAAATTCGTCGAAAATTTCAAAAAACGCACTTTTTAGGCTTTGTTATCTCTGGTGGGGCACGAGATAAAAATCTGAAATTCTGGCCTTTGATAGTATTGTGTAATAGTGTTATGTACAAAAAATTTCAAGAAGGAGATTTGACTACAAGCTGAGGTATGCATGAACAATATGTGAAAACAATACTGCCAAACTATTGTAACCTACTATGTAATTGTTCATACTTCCAGAATTTTTAATTAATGATTTATGGTACAAAGTTAAATGTTAATTAGAAATATCGTCTTCAAATGCTTTTGTGTGATTTAAACAATTCAGAATGTATGCTAAGCCAATACACTATTTGTCCAGATGAACAAACCTACTAGAAATGCTATTGCAACAATTTTACTCGGTACACATTTCAGAAAAACTAAATTACAGACAATGGATTGCAACTGATCGAGTTGACATGGTTTCAGTTATTAAACCTAGAGAATTTCATTCAAGTTAACAAGGAATGACAAGACTTAGGTGGCTTCAAATAAAATTTTGAGAAAGAAAGCCTGATGGACTGACAACAGTAAATGGTCGAACTCATAACATCTCTCGTAAATAGTGATAAGCTCTTTGTTGAGCATATGTAGTATCTTTGTAAATTAAACATTTATTATTAAACTGTTTTCAACAAACGATATTTTCTATGTAAATATTGTAATAAATGAGACTAATCTCATTTCTCCTAATGTACTCATAATAGCACTTCTTAACATTTTTAATCACCGTATCTCAGCTTATAGTCAAATCTCCTACTTGAAATTTTTCGTACATAACACTACTACACAATACTATCAAAGGTCAGAATTTCAGATTTTTATCTCGTGCTCCACCAGAGATATCAAAGCCTAAAAAGTGCGATTTTTGAAATTTTTGACGAATTTTGGAATTTTTTTTCGCAAAGAGAAATCAACTCCCAGATCTGGGACTTGGTGTATGAATACACGCACTTTTGACCTATTTGTAGAAAAAATAGTGTAAGTGTGACAGTTTTCCTTGCATGAAAAATTTCCTCTTGCAAACGGATAGATTTTAGAAAAAATCTTAAATTTTGTGCTAAAATTTCACCTGTAAAATTTTATTTTCCAAAATTATTCTATTTTAGCCTATTTTATTCTGAACAAAATGCTGCAAACCTCATTTCAATTGAGAAAATAAAAGACGAGATATTTACAATTTTGTGTATCCTAGTATCTGAGAAAACCGCAGCACACGATAAAACAAAGATGGCCGCGATGCACAAACAAAAAATAGTAAAATTAAAACAATGGTCATTTTAAACTTCCGTCATGTTAGGGTTGTTGTACAAAAAATTTGATTTTTAAAAAATGGTCGAGCGACCAGTGCTGGACCGCTTGAAATGGATTGACCCAACAACAATAACTAAAATAATCGTCCATTTTTAAGAAAAACAGAAAACACTGTTTAATTTCTTTATATCTGTATATAAGAAATCCTACGCTTTTTATCGATTTATGATTTAAATTGATTCTGCAATTTTTCAAAAATTATCTTGTTTGAGTTCGAAAAAAAATTCTTTGAAAAGAAATAAAAATACAATGTATAATACCTGGTGATGAGTTGGCCAATATTCGAGCGCTAGCAGCTTTTTTTATGAGATGAGATATTCAAATATTTTCAATGATTCTTTATTTTTTTATTATTATTGCGCATAAAGTTGGAAATGCAAACAAGCAAACAAAAAATTGAGTAAATAAATAATTTTTTGTCGTTTTTTGAATAAGGAAACTTTTTACTAATTGCTATCATTAGTGTGGTCTGGATTTTTTAAGAAGAAACCGATTCAGTCCATAGTCCATTATCTACTAAATTTTGAATGGAAGCCAATGAGGTCAAATCTCTCTGCGGTGTTCTAATGGCTTGGCTTTTAATCCAATCCAGTGTCTTCACTCAGAGCTGATTCATAGGTTTTTTGCAGAATACACCGGTTTTTTAAATAATTCTAAAATATAAGGATTCAACGCATAGGATTTAATGCATTCGTTTTTGAATATATTTTTGATTCAACGGATTTAAAAAATAAATAAAATTAAATTAAACCAAAATATTTGAAATAAGTTATTTAAGAAATATTTCGTTAAACAAATCATTTTTTTAAACTTACATAAACTTTCCTATGGCGTTTAAATAGTTTTAAAGTATGATAAATAACTTTTTTTGTTGTTTCTTAATAATTTGTTTTATGTATAATAGATTCTAATTTTACATTTTTAATTTTTTTTAAATTTAAACGTTTTGTGTTATTTTTTCCGCCTTGATATTTTTTTCAGAGTATAGTTAATAAATAGATAAAAATATTGTTCAAGCACACGTTCTATACGTTATTTTTCAGTAGTATAGTTGAAAATAAGACAAAAAATGATGTCGAGTTTTTATACGTTATTTTTTAAAGTATAAGTTTGAATAGCATAAAAAAAACTGTATTGAAAATTTTAAATACTCCATATGAAAACCTTTCAAAGCAAAATTCTGAAGTTATTTGGCATTTAATCACTGAAAGTTATTACTGGTAATCAGAAATTTAGTTATTTTGACAAAACAATATGTACTTAAATTTAAAGAAAAAACAATTAGAATAAATAAGATAAATTTCATATTATTATATTCTTATAGTCTTTTCTACTCTTTCCCACTATTTTTTTAATTATAAATTCCTTTTTCTTTTGTTCTATTATACACTGCGGATTTTTAAGTCTACCAAAAAAAAGAAAGAAAGAAAAAATACCGTTGCTATTTTTATCTCTCAAATAATTCTAAATATCGCATAATTTCAGTTTATAGATCATTAAATATAGAAATATTTTAGTGACATTTTATCAATATCAATAATTTTCATGCATGATTTTTTAAAAACCTATCTTAACATTTAGCATGTTTTTGTTAATGTAAAGTTAACTAGTTTGCAGCTTTCCTATAATTGATGATTTAATATCAAGAATAAATTTTTAAAAAAAGCTCATTTATCTACAAAATACTGCACATTTGTGATTAAAACCTTTCTAAGATATGACAAACTTTTATTTTATGTTCAATATAAAATTAATATGAAATTCAGTTAAATTAGTTAAAATATGCATTTTATCAGATTATACTCCGAAATATATTTTAATTTTATTTTTCTTCTAATTCTTTTTTTTTTTTTTTCCTTTTCCCAGATGCGTTAAAATTTTCGATTAAAGCTGCATAATAATCAGTATCCAACTGCTTATTTCATTTTATAAAATACCAGCGATTTGTCAAGCATACTATTTGAGTGTTCCCTGTATATTGCATAAAATAATTCCTTAAATACTATCCGATTTGTCGCGCATATTATAATTCCATGCTGAATATTATGAACATTCTAAAAATATTATTAATGCTTTCGCTAAAATTTAACAAAATAGTATATTTGCATTTATTTAGCATGTTGAGGACCACTATGACTGACATTGAATTTTCCGTTTAAGCCGGCCCCACCAGTGGCCGAGAGGTTCGGACCTCTCAACTGGTAGACGGCAGGTGCTGGGTTCGAACCCAATCGCGGCTGTCGGCCTAACCGTTCGGAGTTTTCCGTGGTTTTCTTCGAACCTTGCGTAAATACGGGTTAGGTTCCCTTAGAAAGACCCCCACGGAGGGCACTCCCCCTGGTCCTATATCCCATTAGCGTAGATAATCGGACGACAAAAATCAACCAACCAACCGTTTAAGCCACGTCAGTCACCGGTGTCTGACAGCATAAAATATGATATAAAACTAAAAAAATTCTATTGTTTTAAGTTATTATTTAGAAAGTATAATCCTATAATAAATAAAATATGAGCAAATTTCAAATAAATTTTCAGTAATTACTTAAAACACAAGGTTCTAACACACCTTATATTTTTTTAAGGACTCTGGCATTACTATTAAATACGAAAATTTGTATTTAATTTTTAAAACATGGAACCTGCAGCCACCATCTTTATTCTCAAATTTTGCAATATTTTTGTGTAGAGAAATACTTTGAAAATACTGTTAAAATTTAGTGGTAAAATTGTGCAAATCCTGAAACAATATAGATTTTTTTAAAAAGTTTTATATCATATTTTAGACTTTCAGTCACTAGTGGCTGACGTCGCCTAAACTAGAAATGCAGTGCCAGTCATCAGTGATTGATGTGACACTCAGCTTGTTAATGAGATGTTTTGTGATTTTTTTTCTTTTAATCTTAACTAAAACAAACGGATAAAAGCACTTTTTAAGTATATTAAATCGAAAAAACATTGAAACAATTAAACTTTAGTTAATGAATTGAAATCTGATGTTTTATGAAAACATCTCTGGTTTTCTTTTAATTACCGATAATATATTTTAAGTTATAAAAAAACTCCAAACTTCACTATCGACAATACAATGAATTATTTCAACATTTGCAGATACGTGTAAATCTGATGTACAGTGGGAAGACAGATTTAAAAACAAAATTAAACACGTCATTTATAAATACGTTTAACCTATAAAATATTTCCTTCAAAACAAAACTGTCACTCAAACAAATTTTTGCTGAATCAATAAAATCTTATTGTGTCATACATCGAGATTAATTTTTTCAGAAAAAAAAAAAATGCTGGAGTCCGCGGCTCCTCATTAAATGCGTTCCAATTTTATTGATTGCATACATGGTTCGATCATTTGCTATGCAAGTCTATTTATAATGTGTTGCTTTAATTCATCATTTATAAATGTCATTTGTTTAGAAGACAAGGGAGCTTCACTATTGAGCTCATCGATTTTGTTCGAAGTCTAGATTCGAAGCTTAGCGTTTTATTTTTGTTCATGGAATTTCCTTTCGCTAAAATACTGCAAAATTCTTGCGAATGCGCAATGTTTTCCAGGAAATTGAGTTTCTTTTTCCCAACATATATTTCATATTTTGCTCTTAAAAGTTTAATATTTGCTGTAAATTATAAAGAAATACTCAGTTTTGAAAGGCAATTGTTGAATATTTTCTAAACGATTTTTCTTTCCTTTTTAGTAAATATAAAATTAAATTCCTCCCATAGCAAGTCGATCACAAAATTTATTTAACTCTAACATCCCTTATTTAACGCTAACATCCCTTTAAACAAATACTTATTAAGGGTTTCAATATTGAAACCACAAACAATAAATTAATTTTGATACATAATCGTTGAGTTTTTCTAAAGGAATCTCTTCTTTTTTTTTCTTTTACATAAGTCTAAAAATTAAATTCTGTCCAATACAACGTCTCCTAGAAATTTAGCTATTTTTCCGTAACATATTTTTTAAATTAGGTTCGTAAATGTTTGCAGATTTTATTAAAAATCTAAATGATTACTTAATATTGAAATACGGTTAAACCTTAATATAATTAGAAATAAATTTTTCAAAACTTTTTTTAATTAAAGGTAGAATCTAAATATCGCCTTGAGACTGATTAAACTTTTTAAAATCTTCTTTTGAATTAATTAAATTGATTTTCAAAAACGTTTGCCATTTTTATACAATTTATAAATGATCATTAAATGTGAAACATCACGAAATTTTACTTTTAAAAACTTTCTTTTCCATAACTAAATTCATTTTCAAAAAAGTTTGCACGTTTTTTCATAATGTTTAAACGATCATTAAATGTGAAATCCATTTAATGTCTCCTAAATGAAAATTTTATTTTTCCTTTTCTAATCTAGAAATTAATTTTTTTGAAAAATGGCATTTTAATAATATTCATATTTAAAAAGTATTTAAAGTTATTTTTTTTCTTCTCTTAAGCAACAAATGTTAATGAAAAAAATACTGTTGAAGCAATCGCTACAAAATTTTCACCGCCATTAAAATATCAATAATTTCTCAAATAATCTGAAATGCTGCCTTTCAAATTCGTATTAAGAAAAAATAAATACATTATATAGAAATTATATGATAAGCTACACTTAATAAGTATTTTTTTTTTTCATTAATTGCATACAAATAAATAAATTGACAATGTGTACCCACTTTCTTTGCGTATTGTAATAGAATCTGAAAGAAAATTTTATGCTTAAAACAACGTTTAAAATTAAAATTAGAATAACCAGAAGTTAAGAGAAAAAAGTTTACTTACTTCAAAATCAAAAGGTAATGCTTTAAATTCTAGACATGTCATGAACCACAAGCAACAGAGATGGTGGGAGTTCGGAGTTAAAACCAGGGCTGCGGAGTTGGAGTCGGAACCATTTTTCAGTAAAAGAGTCAGAGTCGCTAAAAAACACGCAGAGTTCGACTCCGGCCTATTTTCTTAGACAGTTTGAATAATATTAAACCATTAATATGTAATTTTAAATCCTTAAAAGGAATTACTATTGTTATTTTTGGATTATATCGACTACCCCAATTAAAGACTACCAATACACTCTCCAGCATATACAGTAGATGAAAAATATTTCTAATTAAAAACTCTAGTACATCCCGAATTATTCCCGAACTAATAAAATTTTCATCTACACGTATATTTTTCCTTTTCATCGGAGTTTTTTGGGCTGAGGAGGATACGAAGTCACATTAAAATTGTAAAGATTTCCATTTTTCAAATCCACGGTTACGAAATAGTAAAATTTCTGTTTTTTCTCTCTTTAGATTTCAACAGTTGGATTTTTCGGGTTTGTGGGAAGCAAATTTGAAAAATTAGTAAAGTGGAATACATTTTGCTTTCCTTTTTTCCTCCAAAGCTCTAAGAACAGAATTAATACCGAAATAATGAAAATTTTGCCTTATATCTATTGTGTTCCCTCATAATTTTAAACAAAAGCAACATTAGTATATTACAACATAACATATATTATACAACATTAGCCAGCTCGGAGTCGGTCATTTTTCCCACCGATTCCGCAGCCCTGGTTAAAACCATTAAAACCAGAACATTTAAAAAACATAGAAGATACATATTAAACCCCACCAATTTAGATAAAATTTGAAGTACATAAATTTTTTATCATTCTACTATTTCAAGTCTTCCTATTAAAAGCCGGCCCCCAGGGAAATACCTTCACGGGCTTCACAACCCCGGGTACCCCAGTGATCTTTCTCGCTTTCATTTTCCTCTTACCCCTCTTATCTTCCTTTCATCTTTGTTTCACTCTCATTGTGGTTTCCTCTTCGGAGGTGAGGGCAATACTGCATGGGTCGATATCATCCTGTATATCGACTCATGGGGAATTGTAAACCACCCACGTGTTGGTCGTGCGTGGCGACCCGTGTCCCTGGAAAGGGGGATCCTGGCAGTTGAGGGAAACCAACACACTGCTTTGGCCTCTGCTTCAGGTAGACGGGAGGTGCATATTGGTCCCGTATGTACCAATCAGCTGGTCAGCTGACTTAAGTCACTGGCTTTAGGGACCAAGTGATCGAGCAAATACTAGTCATCTCGTTAACCCTTTGAGGGGCAAGCAATTGCGTTCGAGTAATTCTGAACTCCCACCGGAAATTTGTAAAAAAGTTATATCAAAAAGAGGAAAAGCAATTTCACGACTGTTTTCCACCAAAGTTAAAAAAGTGAAATTTAATAAAATTTTTCTGGTGTGAATCTTCACCAGTTATAGGTGGTATATAATATATACCACCGCCCCTCAAGGGGTTAAGGGTGGAGGCTGACATAGATTTGTCTTGTGACCGTATGGGCCCTGGTTAGCACTGGTGCACGAATGTGCATCCCCTTGTTGGCCTCGGTAGTGGGTGGTGCGACCGGGGTCTGAATTTTATTACTTTTAACATGGATGGGAAAACTTCATTTCCTTCTATGTCTCTCCCCAGTGGAGGGCAACAAACTGTACAGACTTCTTCCTTCACAGTGGCGTAGGAACTTTGAAAAAAGAGGGGGAGCCGGAGCATCAGCGCTGTGTGAAAGGGGTGGCTTAGGGGGCGGTTGCCCCAGGCATATAATTTTAAGGAGCGCCAAATTTATACTACCAGCGCCACTTTCTGGCTTGTAAGAAGAAAAAGTTGGGAAAGGGACTGCCCAATTGATACTTTGCCACGGGCGCAGTTTTCTCTTGGCACGCCACTGCGGAGCATATTGTCAAAATCTAGTGGTGAGGAAAATTTCATTCAATTCACTTCGGAGGATTTCTTTTGCTGCCCTTTTCACAAACAGGAGTATGATATAGAAGCATAAAAAAAGATCTCCGACTTTTTAATCCAGTTTAAATAATTTTATTCGATATACTTGATGACATTTAATTTATGGATATGGTCCCGTATATAATATTCAAATTTCAGGCTTCTCCCAAAAGTTAAAGTTTTTTCTGTTGTTTTGCTTTTAAAAATCTCTTCCAAATCAGTTTTAAAAGCTTCTTCTTTATAGATATGCAATAGCATCAAGTGATTGAGTCTGTGTTGACCGATTCTTTGATGGCAGTTTGTCTGTTTGAAGAAGAACATTGAAAGATCTCTCAGCTATCACTAAAGATACCGGAATGACCAATATAAATTTTTCCAAAAGGTAAACTCCAGAGAGTATTTTTTTACTAATTCCTGCAATGACATCATTTTAATTATGATCGGCAACGCATTTCTGTCATTTTCGTTCGGGGTCTAGTGTTGGTAGAAGTAGAAATGTCAACTTTGCAGAAAGGTTTGTCAAATCAAAATCATCAGCATGTATTCTAAGCTTTTGTTTCATATCTTCTGACATGGTTGAAACTGTGTCCGTGAATATGGATTCGATCTTTATGAGAGAGTCAAAAGTTTTTTGATTAAATCGTTTTACTAATTCATTGGTAGTAAGGTTCAGTGCTTTGCTGAAAATTTTCAATTTTTCTTATTGTTCGAATTGTGTTGGAGCGGAGGAATGGTTTGTCTACTCGCATCTTAATAAAACTATCTTTAGTTTGGGGCTTTTTGTCTTTCGTTTTTATTTTTTAATTTCTTCCGGAGGAGCTGAACCTGTCTGAAATATCCCAGGGGGAGCCAGAGCTCCCCCAGCTCCCCCGGTTCCTACGCCTATGTTCCTTCACACGCTTTTTTATCGTTAAACGTACTGATAGCCACTCTGATAGTTCCTTTGGCAAAACATCATCATTTCTCATAGCAAAAACTTTCTAGTCTGCCTTAGGAAATGGTCATACTCTCAAAAAATTGCAATCTGGAGATTTACTAGTTGAGGTTTCTACAACTAAACAATCACGGCTTCTTTCAAATAGCTCTACAATAGGCCCTTTTTCCGTTTCTGTTCAGGTGCATAAAACTCTAAATAAAAGCCGAGGTGTTATTTCTGAACCAGATCTTTTATTCTCTACGAAAGATGAACTCTTAGAAAACCTAAAAGACCAAAATATTATAGATGCACGTCGTATCATGATCCGTCGGAATGGCAAAGTCCTTCCTACAAAGCATATCATTCTCACTTTCAATAGCCCTACTTTACCAACAAGAATTAAAGCTGCTTACCTGAATTGTCCTGTCAGACCATACATTCCTAATCCTCTCCGTTGTTTTAAATGCCAGCGATACGGCCACACTAAAACTAACTGTCGCGGTTCCATTACCTGTGCACGCTGTGCAGAAGTTGACCATGATAGCAATTCATGTGAAAAATTGGAACGCTGCATCAACTGCAAGGGTGATCATTCTGCATACTCCCGTTCCTGTCCTAACTGGATACGGGAAAAAGAAATCCTTGCTGTTAAAATATCTCAAAATCTGTCTTATCCTGAAGCTCGTAAAATTGTTGAATCCAGAACTCCATCCGTTGGAATTTCCTACTCCAGTATACTCAAGCAGCAATCAACATCCATAAGACACATAAGTACCCAAACTGATTTCAGATTTCCACCCAGTAAGTCAACCATAACACAATCAACCAGCACTCCAGTTAAAGAATACCGTGATGTATGTTTCCTTACTAAAATGTCTGGAAGTCCACGATTGGAACGTTGGCTACCATCCAAAGAACCAATTAAAATAATCGACCTAGAGAAACGACAACAGAAATTAAATGCTCAAACCAAAAAATCATCTGAACCTCAAACCAATACCAAACCTGGAACAAGTACCAAAATACCGCTGAAATCTGATACTGTACAAAAACAAAATTTAAAACAGAAATCTCATTCACAAACTGAAAAAAAGAAAACCCTAAGTGCTGCCTCTCCACAGTGGAAGACTGTGGGGAGAGGATAGAAAAACTCTAGTCCCAGCCCATTTTTAAAAAACGCAAAGGACCCAAAACAATTACAGCACTACTTGGAGGAGGCTATGGAGTCAGTCATATAGCAATAACTCGGACGCCGATGACAATAACCCTATGTTGGAAGAATTTGAACCTAACTGAGATAACTTTGTTTTATTCCTCCTTATTTTAAACTTATTACATCTTACTCTTTCATGCTATTCATACACAATTTCATAAATTAATTTCTTTATTTTTCATATTTTACTCTCTTTGAATGGTTTAAAATTACATTTTATTTACATGTATCATCAGATTGTATTCTTGTTTGCTGGGCCTGTGTTTGTTGTATTTATACATCATCCTATGCACTGTATTTTAAACTTATATCTTGCTTACAGTTTCATGTTATTGCTCTACTAATCATACAGATTTTGGCTAATCATAAATTTATTTTTAATTTTTTTTTTTTTACTTTTTACTCTTTGACTGATTTTAATTATATTTATCATCAGATTGCTTTATTGATTTCTATACCTGTTTCCCCCCAGGGGGATACCTTCTTTAGGTATTCACGGGCTTCACAACCCCGGGGCACCTGAGTGATCTTTCTCCTTTCCTTTTCCTCTTACTCCTCTTGTCTTCCTTTCATCTTTGTTTCACTCTCATTGTGGTTTCCTCTCCGGAGGTGAGGGCAATTCTGTATGGGCCGATGTCATCCTGTATATCGACTCATGGAGAATTGAAAATCACCCACGTGTTGGCCGTGCGTGGCGACCCGTGTCCCTGGAAAGGGGGATCCTGGCAGTTGAGGGAGACCAACACACTGCTTTGGCCTCTGCTTCAGGTAGACGGGAGGTGTATATTGGTCCCGTATGCATCAATCGGCTGGTCAGCTGGCTTTTGTCACTGGCTTTAGGGATCAAGTGAGCGAGCAAATACTAGTCATCTCGTTAAGGGTGGAGACAGACATAGGTTTGTCTTGTGACCGTATGGGCCCTGGTTAGCACTGGTGCACGAATGTGCATCCCCTTGTTGGGCTCGGTAGTGGGTGGTGCGGCCGGGGTCTGAATTACTTTTTTTCAATTATGGATGGAAAATCTCTATTTCCTTCTAACTCTCTCCCAACTGGAGAGCAACAAACAGTACAGAAACCTGTATTCTCACGTTTTTTTGTCATCAAACGCCTTGATAGCCAATCGGATTGTTCTTTCAAAAGAACTTCACCATTTGGTATTGCTAAAACATTTCAGTCTGTTTTGGGGGATGGTCATTCGCTCAAGAAATTACAATCCGGGGATTTACTTGTTGAGATCTCATCATATAAACAGTCAGAACTTCTTTCAAATAGCTCTAAAATTGGTCCTTTTTCTGTTTCTGTTCAAGCACATAAGACTCTAAATACAAGTCGTGGCGTAATATCTGAGCCAGAGCTTTTATTTTCTACTAAAGAAGAACTTATGGAAAACTTAAAACATCAAGATGTCATAGATGTAAGACGTATAACAATTCGTCGGAATGAAAAAGTGCTTCCCACAAAGCACATCATTCTGACTTTCAATAGCCCGAATCTACCTACTAGGATTAAAGCTGCTTACTTAAGCTGTCCCGTCCGACCATATATTCCCAACCCCCTTCGATGTTTTAAATGCCAGCGCTATGGACATACAAATACTAACTGTCGTGGCACTAAAACTTGTGCACGTTGTGCAAAAGTTGACCATGACGATAAAACATGTGAAAACGCTGAACGTTGCGTCAACTGCAAAGGTGACCATCCAGCTTACTCCCGCTCTTGTCCAAACTGGATTCTCGAAAAAGAAATCATGGCAATTAAAATCACACAAAAACTTTCTTATCCAGAAGCCCGCAAAATTGCTGAATCCCGAACACCATCAGTTGGCGTCTCTTATTCTAGCCTACTCAAACGTCAAGCAAACTCTGTGAGGCACATAAGCACTCAGACTGATTCTGCCATTCCGTTTGACTCACCCTCATCTAGCAATTCAAAGAAAAACACCCGTAATGTATATTGTAACGTTACTCCAAGACTGATGCCAAAATTAGAGCTCTGGCCACCATCATCAGAACCTGTGAAAATAGAATACCTTTATAAACGAACACAAAATTCATTAGCTGAAACTTCAAAACCTATCAAACATGAGACACAGGCTACTTCAGAATCAGATAAAAACAAACCGTTGAACCCTAATGTATGTCCAATTAAAAAAACAAACATAAAATCTAGCACACACAAGAATAGGAATAAACCTTCAACCCAAGTCTCTTCACAGTGGAAAACTGAAGAGAAAGGGCAAAAAATCTTGCCTCAGCTCTGCAATTAATAACATAAAAGATCCAAAACAGTTGCTTAACTATGCTGAAGAGGCTATGGACTCATCGAGTTATGAATCTGATGATGATGAAACAAATACGGTTTATGAAGAATATGTGCCTTCTTCTTAAATTGCAAAAAAAAAAAAAAAAATGATTGATTAATCTGTTTTAAGCTGTATTTTAACATTTTATGTTTCAATTTAATACAGACATTTTTTAAGAAATTTTACTATTTTTAATTTAAATATTTATTCTTTTGAACTATATTTTGGTTGTATAACTCATTAACAAAACCTTGCTATTCTTTAAATATTGCACCGTTTTTGCATTTATGTCACTGTTTGTTTGTTTTGCACAATTTTCATAATTCTTTAAAAGATATTAACTTTTATCGTATACCATTATTATATTGTTGACTTATTATCTTATCGATTTGACTGATTTAACTCTTATTTTATCCTGAATTGTGTTTTAATCTTTTGTACTTATTTTATTTACATTCATCACTTAACGCTTTCATCTTTTAACCTTGCTTTTTATCCACTTATATTTTTACATATTTTTAACAATTTTAAAAAACTTTTCAGTTTTTACTTCATCCTGTTCTTGGCGCAGCATGTCCCCAGTGTGACTTTGCGCCAGTAAACCTCAATCAACCAACCAACCAACCATCTATACCTGTTTTGTCATACTAGTACATCATCCTTTAGACTGTATTTTAACAATGTTTTAGAATGTTTACTGTTTTAATTATCACTTAGTTTTTACCTATGATCTCTTGTCTTTTTTTAATTGGATTTTATTGTGTCTATAAATAGTGCTTTTATTTAATTACACTGTTTTTATAAACGTATTTTTCGATTTGACTTAGTCTTGGCACAGCATGTCCCAAAAAGGACCTTGCGTCATTAAACCCTAATCAATCAACCAACCAACCTATTAAAAGTCGATTATGTCGTATTCACGACCTATGTACCTTGGTTTATCCCCCCTTTTACTTTGTTTTCCTGAAATATCTTACTAGGAGCAGGTTGAAATCCCTCATCCTGTGTATGACGCAAATGAAAGATCGGTTCAACCGGAGCATTGTCCGTTTCACAATCAAGTGAATAAATAACAATCAATTCCTCGGTTCTATCAATAGCGAGTTCGAGGGAGTCAACTTTTTCCTCTAATAGTCTAAATTTAACATTCTTAGGTAAATTCTTCAAAAAATAGTTAAAGGCTATTGAATCTAAAGCAATATTATCAAGTAATGGGTATGCAAATCTGCAAAGCTTGCGAATTCTACACGCAAATGCACGGGGGGTTTCATTAACGAGCATTGAACACCTATCCAATTGATTAGAAGCTTTACATTTATCATATTTTCTTCCAAAAAACTTTATAAATTCATCTCTAACCTCAGATAGAGAGTCAAGTTTCAGGTTAACAATTGTATCCAGGTAAAAATTCAAAGCCTGATCCTGAATTTTAGATTTCAAAATTGCGAGAATTTCTCTATCAGAATAATTATTTAATTCCTTAACTTCTGTTAACTGATCAAAGAAAAATTCAACCGTTTCTGGAGATCCAGAATATGGCTGAATTGAAATTTTCGGTGGAATGGATTTAGGAGGCATAATTAAATTTACTATACTTTTTTATAAACTGAAAGTTTAACACTCGCTTTTAAAAATAAAAAGCCAAGAAAAAAGATCAATCTATCAGAGTTACAGCAAAGCCCAATCTTCTTAAACAAGTGTGCACATAATTCAATTTCTTAATAATATAACCAATAAAGTTAGCTTAAAACATGGATAAATTCTTGACAAGATATAACGAAAGCAATACCACAAATATAGTTTAAAATACCCAAAAATTGTACAGTCAACTTCTGAATTTTACTCTATTTCCCTACAAAACCTCATATATTTCTATATATAAACTTAATCATATACTACAACGACTGTGTTTTAAAAAGAAAAAAAACTAATATAAATTGACGAAATTTATAACTTCACCTAGTATCAACTTACACAATGTCCCGTTCCTCCACCTCTGCTTTATTTCGTTTATTTAAAGGTTATTGCGGTTGCGTATTTTTTTTTTTTTAAATTATATTGCTTTTCAACAAAATATTTGTCCATATTATCTTGACAATACACACTATGGAAATTTACAATACGAAGGAAACCTTGACAAATTATCATAATAAAATATATATATTATTCATACCGTTTCAATTGTGAATCCTAAAAGTTGAATAAAGCTTATAAATGACTTCAAACTTTCCACAAAATCCGGTACATCTGTCACAATCACTAAACACACTGTATAAAACTCAACAGTTCACGGAAGAAGGTCACGGCATCATCTGTTGTGTTATATATAAAGGCCGACGATGTTAAAATGAAGTTATAATTGTTATGTCTTGGTTGGTTGGTTCTGCCTGTACCATCAACGTTAACTAAAAGTCAATGGGTAGACCCAATTTTAAAAATGTAAAACATGTGATCGTAAAATGCCAAAAATGGATGGCTGAGAAATTGCGTTGTGTTTAATAATTCAAATACTTTCCAAAAATGACTCAGGTATAAGCAAAGTTTTACTTCCGTGGGTTAAGATTAAAACTGTGGTCAAATATGAAGTGACTCAAGACATGTAGTTCGTTCGAACATAAAAATTTATTTAAAACTTAATTGCAGTCCAAACTATATTTTAGGCACCGTGGTGGAATTAAATCAAGGGGAGATAAATACTTGAATTGTTGTTTAACTAAGTTTGACGACATACATTTCAGTCAGCAAAATTAGAACACTTATGCAGCAGACATAAAATAACTTAGTACAATTTAGATAAGGTATAAAAACGTATTTAAGAAAAATCAAAATGTCACCCTTTTTTGTCACGGTAATCCCTATAAAGATAATCCCAATTCAGCGGCTTTCCAAGCACATTTTTGGTAGGTGCAAGGCACTGGAAAAAGGCTCGCTATCCTGTAAAACTTGCCCTCAAAAGAGCACCAAGGATTGGCTTTCTCTGTCTCTGCCCCTCTGTCTCTGCCGCCTGACACTAGCGAAACCCACGGATTATATGCACGGAAGGGCTGCCACTCCAGACAAGGCAAACTGCAACATCGTGCGCCAAAATATTGAAAAAAACCCGGGAATCGCCAACATCCACAGGCTAGCATGCCAAATGTGGCAGGCAGACAACGGGAAGTAAAAGTTAAAGTAATTAAACTGGGGATTGCAAAAACTGCGAAGAAGGAATCGCATAGGTAACCGCTAACTAAGTGCGAGGGGGGAGGAATGGACAAAAAGCGAAGCCAAGCTTGAGTTCAGAGGAACTCAAGTCGGAAAACAAAGTAAAAGGGGGGATAAACCAAGGTACATAGGTCGTGAATACGACACATAGGTCGTGAATACGACAGATTACTTTCTTTAAAATTAACTAAAGAAAAGAAAAATCCCAGCAAAGTAGTACGTAATGTTGCTATTATTTCTCTTTCTCTTCATTTTCATACACATTTTTTTCTTCTAAAAGATTGAAAAAGATACCTTTTATGAAACTTTTAAATACAAAAAAGAGCTACATTTATTGTGATAGTTTGTGGTTACATTACGTCGGTTTTTATGAGTCGCATATTTTCTAAACACCACATTTTGAATGTGTAAATACATCATTGTTACTTGTTTATGTATAAAGAGGGTTCAAAACCCCTCTCGGATAAGGATCCTGGCAGCGCCATTAAAAGAACAAATTCAAAAGTGTACCAGGTATCTTTTTAATGAAAGCTTTGTGCATTGAAAATTGTAGATTATGAAATTATTTTTAAAAAATATCACATTTAAAATACTTGTTGAAAAAATAAGTTCTTGAATGATTTTTTTTTTTTTTTTTTCGGTAAATATGGTTTAAATTTGATTGGGGTACTGTGTACCTCCCGCTCGACAACATGGTTTTGAAAAGTCGTTTTAACACTCTAATTTATCTAAAATAATGTTGATTATTTGACTTGGGAAATTTATAATTGTTGATTTGCAAAGAGTCGCTTTTTTTAACACTATTTTTAAAAACGTGCATCGGTGTGAAATCTTCAAATTTTTTAAGCACACAATTTTCCAAAAATAATCTACCCAAATTTCCTCTAATAAATAAAGCAGATATTTACATTTGGAAATTAGTATAGTACTCAGAAATTGGAAAGTTTGACAGCTACAGTTGGCAAAAAAAGTATTTGTACACTTCATTTTTTTAAATTATAATGAAATTAAACAAAAGATTTAAGCAAAAAATACTGTAATACATTAATTTAATGCATTATAATATTATAGAAGCAAAAACAAAATTAAACGAATCGATTTTTTACATCATAATAAACAAATATACAAAAATATAATGCAAAAAAAGTATTTGTACACTATGTTAATGTAATATAATTAATTAAATTTTAGTAAAATGATACAAATTAATATTTTATGTGAATTCATTTAGCGATTATGACTACTTCTAGATGGTGTGACATAGATTCCACCAACTTTTTTGTAGCGGTATGGTTAATATTATTCCATGACACAATAAGAGCCTCTTTAAAACTGTTTTTTGCTGATACATATTTTTTTTTCGGATTTTTATATCCAATAGCATTCACAAATTTTCTATTGGATTCAAATCTTGAGATTTTAGAGGAGTTGCCAGTCGTCTTCGAGTATTGTAGGAACCATGTGCTGGTGATCACAGCAGTATGCTTTGGTCGTTATCCTGCAGAAAGTGAAAAGCTTCCTCTACGCCTAATTTCTTAGCACGGTTTAATGAATTATGGCGCGACACATAAATGTATGTTAGACCTGTCCTTCCATTGTCAATAAATTTTAAATGTCCTGCTCCATTAGGAGCTATACACCCCAAAACCATAATATTCCCCCCACCATGCTTGATAGTTTGAAGCATACGTTTTGGATCTAGAACAGTTTTATTTTTACGCCAATTTTTTCGAATGCTTGATGGTACGAAAATTCCGAATTTTCCCTCATCGGAAAAAATTACTGTTTTCCAAAAATCCAATGATTTACTTCTGTATGCGAAAGCGAATACTATGCGTTTTCGCCTATTTGTTTCGCTGATGAATGGATTTTTCCTTGAGGTTCTTCCTTTTAAATCTGCATTGAGAAGAATATTTTTTATTGTTTGAGGTATTACTCTGATGCGAGAAGATGTCGCAAGGTCTCCAGCAAATTTTTGAACCGAACGCATAGGATTTTTTAAAGCTTTTTTAACAACACTCCTTTTTTCCCTCATTGTTAGTTTGCTAAGAAGTCCTGGTTTTCATTGAATTTCGATGCTTTTAATTTATTCATAGTTTCTCACTATACATCCAATAGTTGTAAATGGTAATTTAATAGCTTTTACAAATTCTTGTTGCGAATTTAAATTTTTATTATGCTCAATCATAGGATTTCATATATCTAGAGGTGCCTCTCTAGTATTAGGTTCTATACTCAATTATTTCAAGAGCAAATTAGATTAAATGTCAGACAAATATAATACGAACTCAAAAATTATTAACAGCTTCTGTAAAAGTAGTCCTTTGAACCATAAACACTATAAAACACAGTACATATCAGGATGGAGAAATGTACAAATACTTTTTTTGCAAGAAATTTTTAAACTTTTGCTATTAGAAAATTATTTTACATCTTTATCGAAATTTTCTGTTGTGTAATTTAAAACGCACGGTAAACAGACTGTATTAAAACTATTTTTGACAAAATATCTGTTTTTATTTAGTTAAAAATTAAAAATTTTAGAGTGTACAAATACTTTTTTTGCCAACTGTATGTTTGTGGTACGTCTCTGATTGAAGCCGATTGCTAGCTTATAACTTTTTCGACATTATTATACTCTGAAAGATCGTTTTAAAATGTCCGGTTTTGAAATATTTTTAGAAGATGCTTTAATTTTTAAAGAAAATTAAAATACTGAGCAGTGTTTTAATAAGGTGTTAAATAATTGAGTTTATTTATTATTTAAAAATATGAAAATTTTATAAATTTTTATAATTTCGTAATTGTGTCTTAAGTTCGGGAACCTGATTTGAAAACATTTTCGTTTGAGTTGTCATTAACTTCATCTGTCGAAATCAATCTGTTTAGTGCCATTAATATCGTAATCAAAATAGTCTTTATTCTGTGATTTTAAGACATTTTTATCACATTATAAAGTTGATCTAAAACAAATTGAATACCTCAGATGATAAAGATAAGTGACAGAATCATCATTTTGAGATAATGAGCACAGTAAAATTCCATATCTTTATTTGTGTTCATTGTCAAATGCCTCCTTTATCAATTAAAATCTCTGAGTATGTAGCTTTTTTTTTGTTGTTGTTGAATAGTAATTTATTAGATTTTAGAGAACCATCGATTATCTTCAATCGTATGACTGTTCTTTGTGTGTGTGTGTGTGTCACATAACCCCTTTATTATCTGAACTCTTCTATTACATTCGCTAAATACTTTTTCTAATTAATCGTAAATTTTACCTTCCCTGCACAATAATCCGAAACTTCATGATACATTTGCAGACTCATTTTTAAACATAAACCGCATGAAATTGGCAAGCATGACTTTCGAAAGGATTTGGAATCGAATGAAGTTTTCATTATTCGATAAAATATTACATCTTGGGTTGCAATCTGTAGTTCTCTCCCAGTGACTTTTCTCTGGATTTTATCACGTGAAATTTAGTTCAAACCCCAAATTTGACACAGTTTTCTGAAAGTTTCTTTGCCTTTTATCGAAAACTGGAAAACTCTAATCGATTTCGTGGTATTTTAATACGAGCACCTTGTGATTTAATGCGTCTAACATTAAAAGAAACTTTGTGAACGGGCCATAAAGTATATAGCCACTTTAGTTTTCAATACTACTATGTTAAAACGTCAAAATATAAAGTTTTTTTTGAAAAACTATTTGCGTGTATAGAAACATAAAATATATCATTAATTTTCTTATTACTTGAATAATAATATTAGTTTTTTACGCATTTGTGATTAAGTGAATGTGCCCGAAAGTATAGAGAGAAAGATATAATTTAAATTTCTCCATTTAATTTAATCCATCTACTGAAATCTTTAATTAAATTAAAAATTCTCAAGCTATTGTTCACGAAATGCAGGAATTCTCGTCCTTTTAATGATGGAAATTTGATTCATATAAACAGAGCGTAATTTCCTGAATCTGAATTAATTACATAATCCTCATCATGTATTGAGATAAACTAATTTATCGAAGATTCCTTTACTATACACCATCGCGTTCGATTAATTATTTGGTGGAAAAGAGAAAACAATCAATCAATGTAGATCATTTCGTTGATAATTTGATTTATCATTGAACCTCGAGCGCTATTTAATTCTGTAGAGGTCCATATTTTTTGCTGTTTCCTCGTAAAGCAATAAATCTGGGGCTCTAGATAAAAGGGAATATTTACAGAGGCCCTTTTGAAAAGATAGCTTCTTCTTAGAACAGGTTGCGCCATCTATTGTTTATTACCCACACTACTTTTGGAACTTATCCTTGGGAAGCTTGGGCTCTCTTGTCTTCAGCAGTCTCCTGCACATACAGCACAAATCAAGAATTCTCTCTCGCTATTAATGATATTATAACGAAAATAGGCCTGTAAATGTTTTGCTGTATATGCTTTAAAATAATTTATGAATAATAGTTTAATATTTTTAAAATTCTTAATGGCCTATATAGAAGAATCCAAAGTAAGTCATTGGGTAAGTACTTCTGATTTAAGTGTGGTTCAATCAAATAAATGCCGTTATGGTAACTGCATCACGGCAAATCTGATTTAAATCACTTCTCGAACGCTTGATTGACATAATGGTTTAAATTAATTTTTTATATTATTAAGTTTACATTAAAAAGCAACTTAATAGTACATGAGATTTGTATATTAAACTCCTTAAAATAGATTGAAACATTAGATTGGCGGAGGAGGGGGGGGGGGGGTCATTTAATTACGCGTTGGACGTAATCTTTGTAACATTAATCAAGCAAAGAGTTTGAGATTGTTTGCCTTAAGAATAAAATACATTAAATTTAACTTTATTTCTAACGTGTGAAATTAATTTTAAATGTGTTGTTTGGATAAAAACAAAATTTAATTTCAACGTCAGTGCGTAGAATTTTCAAAAAATGTATATGGATTGTTATTTTTCTTTTAATTTTCAGTAGTATATTTTCTTTTAAATGTAAAGTCAACTTTACAATTAACACTCATTTTTTAATAAATGAAAATGTTTTAAATGTAATTCGGATCCACCGGCAGAATTAAAATTAAATTTATCAATGTTAATAATTTTATGTTGTTACAATGTTAATATATATTTATTTAATTAGATTATTTACATTTACTATCCTTGGTTCTCATTAGGTATTACTTTAAGAGAAAATTGTTAGTTTTTTTATAAACAATTAAATTGAAAAATCATATTTTGGACAAAAACAAAATATAATGCAAACGTCAATGCTTAGAATTTTGAGAAAAAAGTTTTTTATATGAATTATTATTATTTTATTTTTAATGTTCAGCTGAATATTTTCTTCCAAACTGAATTAAACTTAATATTTTACACTTAATTTTTAATAAAAGAAATTATTTTTAAACAAATTTCGATTTACATACATATTACAATTAATATTAGTTTATTAATATTACTATAAAGTTACTAAAATTAAATAAAATTGCATTTTACACTTAATATTTATGTTACAATTTTAATATTACTATAAAATTGCTAATATTTTTTATGGTTACATATAAATGTGAGTGTATTTTTTAATTATTATTTTCATTTTCGTTTTTTTTTTGTTTTTTTTTTTTTTCTCATTTGGTACCTATTTACTACTATGAAAAACAGTTTATTATAAACCAGTAAATTCAGAAATTGCCTATTGGACACAAAGAAATTTTAATTTAAACCCCAGTGCTTATAATTTTCAAAAGAAACATATAAATTACTAATTTTATAATGGTCAACAGCATTTTGATTTTTAAAAATTAAGTTTAATAATTAATATTATATACTTAAATTTTAATAAATGGAATTGTTCTAAAACAAATTTCGACTAATGGCCTAAAATAAAATAAAACTTATAAATGTTATTATTTTATTGGTTGCATATATCTTTAATTTGGCTAAATATAATTTATTTTCTTTTGTTATCACCAGGTACGTTTTTTAATAGAAAACCAATTATTATTTTCCGATTAAGCTTTTATTAATTTTATTATTATTTTGCTTGTTTGTTTCACATCCATTTTATATCGAATTTTAAGAATTGCACTTTCAAAATTTAAAAAAATTCGCTCATAAAATACCATTAAATGATTCACATTCATAAAAAACAAGTTTGAGATGATAGCTAATCAAAAATTTCCAAGTTTACTAATATAGCTTTTCTTTGCAGGTATAGTTTTATGTACGTGCTTATTCCTTCTGAATATGTGCATGCAACATTATTATGCATAATGCGAATTTTTAAATATTATCAATTTCTTTCCTTACGCATTAATTTAAATCCAATATTGTTTTAAAATAAGATACTTTTTAATTAAAACTTTACATAAAGAATAAGTTTCTTGGAATTAAAAATATTTCAAATAAAATCTTTAAAATAGAACTTCAATCTCAATGTTCCATTTTTCAAAACATTCAAATGATTAAAAAGAGAAAAATGTATATTGCATGACATATTCTCGGGACATTTTTCTCCTCTTTCATATCACATTTTCTTTATTCAGAAAATTTTACTTAAATATTTTAATCCTTATTACGCGGTATTAAACACGCTATTTTTTGTTGTTGTTTACTTTTTTTCGTTGAGATATCCCCCCCCCCCGCTTAAAAAAATGCATTTCACGAAGGTGTCAAGTCATATTTGCAATTGCCCCCCCCCCCCCCTCTCCACAGTATTTTTTTCTATTATTAATCTGCATATATGTGAAAAAATTTACAGATCTTCCTCACAATTATTTGAAACAGATTTTCTGTTAAAACAGTTTCCTTTTTTACTAAAAAGAATTTCAAAAAATGAAAAAGAAAATAATCTAATTTTTGATGTGTCAGCTTAAATAAAATGAAATGCAGTTAATTATTTTAAATACAAAAATATTAATGAATGTGGAATAATATAATGATAATCATACAAAATCCTGAAAACTAGCATGAGTCCCAGTATTTATGTATCAAACATGATAAAATAATTCAGAATTTGTCTCACCAAAAATTATAAGAGGCCCATTTGTCTTCACAGACTAGTTAAGGCTCGAGTCCGATATTAAAATAAATATGGATGCCGAATCTTGGTAAAAATATTATTCTGATAAGATTTTAAAAATAAAAACTTTCTGAATGAAACAATTTCTCTTAGCATAATGAAGAATTTATTTG
This sequence comes from Maratus speculifer, assembly GCA_964019185.1. Classification (NCBI taxonomy): domain Eukaryota; kingdom Metazoa; phylum Arthropoda; class Arachnida; order Araneae; family Salticidae; genus Maratus; species Maratus speculifer. Next base: position 137,496,174 of record OZ025299.1, read on the forward strand.
TAATTTAAACTCAATATATTACATTGTTTTAAAATATTTTATTTAATCATAGTAAGATAAAATTTGAATAAGAATTGTAAGATATGTAAATTAGAATTTATTTATAAATGAAACCACTGTTTAAAAAAAAAAGACCCTGTAATTTTTGCAAACAAAATTGTCCATTCAAATGCACTTTGTATGAAATTGTACTCAATTAAGTGAATTTAAATGGTTTTTAAAAATATTCTTGAAGCATGAATTATTTTCTATCGCGTCCGAAGAAGCCCGGTAATGAGATATAACTCGTCAGCACTTAAAACAGTACATTGTGAAAAGAATCGTGTCAAATTAACAGAAAAACCAGTACATTTTGACGCCAATTAAAATCCCTTTAATTTACAGATAATATTTGTATCTGATTATTAAAACTGTTTTTTCTTCAAAAAAATGTAGATTTTTAATGTAAAAATTGCAGAAAAAACTGAATAAAAAATATAACAGACATCTTTTACGGAATTTTTTTTCTTTAAAATAGTAAAAAAGAGTATGAATTTTGTACATAAATAATTAACATTTTTTACATGGTAAAAAACTGTTAAAGTGAACAAGATATTTTCTGTAAATTAAACGATTTTTCACAGGCGCCCAGACTAACTTCCATTAATATGACGATATTTTTTTACAATCTACCTTTCTATTTAGCTGTTCACTTTTTTCAAAACTATATAGTCTCTCCAAATGACCCAGTTTAATCCTTTTTTCATGTATTTAGGATGCAAAATTACAATTGAAAGAATAAAGGGAATAAAGAATATGTCAATAAACTGTCATAGAACTAACAGCTATTTAATAATAAAAGGTCAGAAATCTTACGAGCAAATCAGATCATTATTTTTTTTTAATCTGAAAGTGTAAATTTCGTGCAATTTGAACATTTTAAATTCACACATATGTAAATGCATTGCATCTATTATTAATTCTTTCTTTCTGTTTTTAGTCGTTTTTATTGCTGTAAGGAAGCCCTTCTATGGTCAAAATATTTAAAATTTGGTTATAGTAAATAAATGATCTGTTAAACATTGCCTAGACCTTCTCAATTACTGTTAGATGACAGTGATAACTGCATGTATTATCATCATTAAAAAGTACGAGTTATTTTTAAAAGCTTTAAGAAATGAAAAAAATTAAATACCACACACATAATCCCAGATTTTATATATTATGGGGGTGGGGGAGAAGTCTTTGAAAAAATTTTATTTAATTAAAAAAAAAAAAAAAAAAAAAAAAAAAAAAAAAAAAAATCCTGAAATGTATGATTATTATTATTATGGATAGATTTAAAAATATCTTTTGTGATCTGAGAAAATTGAAAGAAAACATTTTTAAAAGTAAAACGCACAAAATGAGCATTAATATTTAAAAAATACATTTAAAATAAATTATAATAATCAAAGTTCTGAATAAAAATGCAAAAACATTATGTGCGCATTGTCTAGAATTCTAAAATTAATTTATTAGATGTGTAGCAAATTGCTCATTAAAATTATCAACTGTACAAATTTTTAAATAATTATTACATATTTTTTAATTTCATAACGAATTCTGTTAGAAGAAACGAAAATGTATGATTGTAACTTCCAGTAATGTGTAATTTAGTCATTTAGACCGACGTAATGTAAAATCATTTTTAAAAAATGACATGGTTACATTTCTCATTATTTGAGCATTCCAATGTCCTCGCAATTTCGTATAACGTCTTATAAATTGAAATGGCGAAATAAAAATCATTATCGCATTAGATATTGATTTAAGTTTCAAATTTTCAAAAATTTAGTGAAAAAAAAAATATTTAGTCTTGTGAAAAATATTATATAACAGAATCTATACTTATTAAAATATATTGCAGCTTCGTAAAATCCCCTGTCCTATCTGTTCATAAGTTCTACTCTCAAAGCGGATGGACGTGAGGTGCTGGTTTCGAACCCATGCTCCACTCGTTCGCCTTACCTTTTGGAGATTCCCGTAGTTTTATTCGAAAATACCTAACATCTAAATACTAGTTAGTTTCCTTTTAAAAAGACTTCCACATAGAGCATTCGTTTAACTCTTATGCATTTAGCCTGGGTAACCAACAACAAAGTTAAAACCTCATCGTTTCTTTTTTTTTTTTTCTTTTTTTAATTATTATTACTGAAACAATTATAAAACTATCAAACATTAAAACTTTTAATTGAACAAAACAATGATAAAAGTAATAATAAAAGTAATTTTCTTTAACGAATTACTTTTAATAACGTCTTGTTGAAAGGATCTGAAATTTCCATAAATTCCCCGGAAAACATAATTTATTTTAAATGTAAATGCTCTACTTAAAGTTTTATAAACATGCTTTTCATCGATATTTAACGATATGAAATTAAATACGCAAATTCCATATAAAATAAAACAAAATGCTATTTTTCGTCCAGTGGTTATATAAAAATATTTCATCTGTATTTTGAAAAAAATCTAGCACATAGCAACGCAGACATTGATGATGGAGCAGCCGCTGTTGTTCAAACATATAAATTTTGTCATCTGTCAAATATGAAAAGGGTGGCACCGAATGATGTAAATTTATGTAAATCTTAACTCACAACCGGTCAGGTAGGTCGGGTTAAAGAAAATACACCCGCCCGATGACTGAAAGTAGGTGGAGATTTAGTAGAGTACTGCAAGTTTAAGAGGCGGTCTTCGATGAAGAAAGGGCAGGTCTTAAGGCGGGTCGACTGTGAAGAGCCGCCTAATGTTTGTAGAGAATATCGTTAGTTGAAAGGGGGGGGGGGGATAAAGAGATGATAGTTTAAAGCTAAAGGGAATAAAAAAAAGTTGGGAGTGGAGTGAGACTGTGAGAGACGCTAGAGTCAAAAACGAGCTTTCTTGCTTTGAGCATGACATTCGATTATTAGCAGTACACCTTTAGTATAATGATACTCGTTGTACCGGTGTTCGAGGCTATAATGGCCGGTATTAATTGAAGCGTCAGGGAGCTCGATGAATTCAAAATATCCCATTTCCCACCTCCCCTCGAAATTTAATTTGATGGACAAAAAAAATTCGGGTAGAGAAAAAAAAATAAATAAACGAAATCTTTTTAAATTATATATATATATATATGGCTTCTTAAGCAAGATGATTGGTTAGCCTATTTTTTTCCCGGCATCCATCAATTTGATGAAATTATGAGCCGTTGTGAGATCGTAAAAGCATGAAAATATCAAAATTTCCCATAACGAGAGAAGAGAGGGGGGGGGGGGAGGGTGAAGCTTCAGTGAGCAGCTAGAGTGGGAAACAGTATGAAGTGACGCTCCTGTTGGTTTAACACCTCACTCTGCCTATCAACGCCTCCTGCTTCGCCGTAGCTGCACTTTTATTTTTGCTTAACCCTAAATACGATCGCTCACTGTACCGTATGTTTGTTTTCTTCCAGTATAGGCCCCAGTACTGCGGCTACTGGCCCATTTTGAAATTCAGTATGTGTGTAAAGAAAAGATATAAATATCAGAGAGCAAGAGTGAAGTTAAAGGATTGTTTTTTCTCCGATGCTTTGCTCTCTGCAGTGTCCCAGGATTTGCCGCATAACATTAATGGGAAATCGATGCATCGGCTCTGAACTGGCTCCGTGGATTCCTTTGGGGTAAGTAAACATTTGAAATAATAATAACGTTTATGAGATCTATTTATAGCTTTCTCTTTTTACTTATTTATTTAACGATAGATCTAACGTTGAATTGTAATTAAATTGAATTATTTATTTTTGGTTCATTGCCAAATTTTACGTCCTTTCAATATATGATTAACAATGTGTACTATTATTAATCTATTATAATTACTGTGTATTACTGTATTTTTTTTAAAGGCAAATATACTTAATATGTATATCGTAACGATATATACTTTATCCGTGTTAGGCCTAACAGCCAGAAAAATGTCAAATATGTTGATTTTTGTATTTTTTTTAAATTAGTAGTGTTAAGGAAGAAAAAACTAATTACCGTTATCTTTCTTTAAACATTTTTCATTTAAAAAAAACGTCTTTTGTGATTAAATTTAAAGAAATTACATATTTCATATTTGTTTTAATTTTTTTTAATTTACATTTAAATTTTAAAAAAATGATTTAAAATTATTATTATAAATTTTCTACAATTCTACTTAATAATAAAATACTTTATTATTAATGATAAATTAATTTTTCTATTCCAAAATTTTAATGTAATTCTCAAACCAAAATATATTGTCATGAATCTATGTAACATTTGGGATTTTGAATGAACAAGCTGTTGACAAGCAGTCAAAATTCAATCAATATCAAGGAGATTTTTTAAAATTGATTTTAATTCAAATATAACTTTTTACTCAATTAAGTTTCTCCATATTTATTTTACAATAATAAATAAATCAATCAGATAAACATAACATATTTTTTCTAAGTTTACAAATATATTTGTTTACGAGAGTACGGGGTCTGGTTGCATTCTGTCAGCATATTCATATCTATAGTGTTTTGCAGGGTTGTCAGAAGCTTTTAACCGGGTAATAAAATATATATACATTTTTTTTTTCATATGGTGTTTAATAAATATATTGTTTTGTTCTCTTCATTGAAATAAAATTTTTCGAATCACAATTTGTAATACAATTTGAATATCTGTTATAAACATCTTAATTTGTAAATAGCATATGAGATAATGAATCATAAAATAAGCATCTAGAGAAATAATATAAAAAAAACAAACTATTTTGTACATAAATATGCATATATACTTATGTATTTTATTCCGTGTTTCGCATTTTGTAGTATTGTAAACATTATTTTTTTCTTATGTGAGCTGCTCAGTAAACATTTTGAATTTTTAACTAGTATTTGTCTATGACTAAAACTAATTTGATTATAAATTGCATTAATAAAATTTCTCAGCCGTTAATATATATATATAAATAGCTAATATATAAACCATATATAAATTTGAAAAAATATAGAGATGATATCATAAACATTGTTTTAACTTTCTCCTTTTTTAAAATTTTGAAGCAATAAATATTGTTGGTGGTATTTAATCTATTAGAAAAAATTATTTTGTATGTAAATATGTGTATATATACATACTTATGTCTATTAGTCCGTGTTTCGCATTTTGTAGTGTTGTAAACATTATTTCTTTTTTGTGAGCTAGAGTAAACTTTTTTCGTTTTGAATTTTTAAGTAGTATTTGTCTATCACTGACTGTTAATTTTATTATAAATTGCATTAATAAAATTTCATAGCCGATAAAATATATATATAAATAGATAATATATAAACTATATATAAATTTGAAAAAATATAGAGATGATATCGTAAACATTGTTTTACCTTTCTTTTAAATTTTGAAGCAACAAATATTATTGGTGGTATTTCATGTTACATAATATTTTCAGCGAAAAGAAAACGTTATGATTTAAGAGTATTTATTATTTAATGTTAATTAACGATATTGTGTTTTCAATTTTTGCATTGGAAAATATTCAGTTTATTTTATTAGAACTCTATATTAATTCCCTATTAAGTGCGATTTATTTGAGGAATGAATCAAAATAAATTAAAATATGGTTACAAAAAGAAAAGTAGAATGTGTAATAAATGTTGTAGCTCGTGTAGAACAAAAGTAATATACATGATTGCAACATAACTTCAAAATAACTATTAAAATATAACGCCTTAATTTCAATAAATCTTTAAACAAAGGAAAAAAGTTCACCAATGCCATACAAATCAAGTAATGAAATTATTGGATTTATTTTAGAAATAATTTTTAGGAGTATAAATAATAATAAAAAAAAATGGTGTCATTTGTACCTATCAGTATAATAAATTTTAGTAAACAGTCAATCAAACACATTAGTTATCACTCTGAATATAAATATTAACAGAAATGATAAACAAAATGTCAAATCAAAAAGTCAAATGTCAGATTAAATTATGAAAGTATTGCATTTATTTTAGAAATGATAAATTTTAGGAGTATAATAACAAAACTGTGTTATTTGTACCTATTAGTATAATATATTTTAGTAAACAGTCAATCAAATACATTAGTTATCACTCTGGATATAAATATTAACACAAGTGATAAACAAAAAGTATGCATTTCAACATTTTTAAAATTCAGTAAACACACACTCCAATATAATTAGTTGATACTCTAGAAGTACATAAAAATGCAAGGAAACACTTCACGATATTATTAAATGCCTATTAAATCAAGAATTATTTATACATTATATCTAATAAAAACAGTAAACTGTAATGTATACATTTTGTGTTAGAAGATACATTATGCAAAACTATCTTTTCGGTTCGCTACAATATTTTATTACAGTTTTGCACGCTATAAACCTTAGTACTTCTAGTCACGAAACATTACTAAAATCAACATTCTAAATCTAATCAGTAGCCCTGATCGAAACAGTCGAACAAGAAGATCCAGATAACTGGTAGATTAAATGTAATCACTTGTGGTATGCTTTGAGAAGGATGTCGAGAGATGAAATGGATTTTCATAAGCTCAAAAGTCCTTGAAAAGGCTTAAAGAAAAGTAAAATTATACTCAAATGTGTTTAAAGCACCTTAAATATGAAAATAAGGGTAAGTGTTTTAAAAAAGTTCTATCTAATCAGCTGTTGCCTTTATATTATTGGTTATAGAAAGTAGATAGAAAGGGAATTGTATAAATATGAAAATGTAAGTAATCGGTTTACAATGTGAATTGCATTTTAAAAAAAAGTTTATTTTTAGATGCATGTGTAATAGCAAAAAGATTTTTTAGTGTAAAGTATATAAATTATTAGTGATGAGTAGTCTCTTTTGGCATATAAATATTTGTTTTAATAGATTATCAATATTAGAATAAATAAAATAAAATTTTCTTTAAAAAGGCAAATTGAAAAAGACGCTTAAACTTTAAAATTATGTAACATATTTATTTTAATAAAACTAACTAATGTTTTTAAAAGTAATTGAACAATCAACAATATCAGCATAAGTAAGCCAACAGGTATCAGTTTACAGCTGTAAGTTTACACATATGTTTAAATTGGGTTCAAAATTCATAATTAAAATGGCAAAAGAAGATCAACAATAGAAAAAAATAATGTAGTTTCAAACGTTGGAAAACTGGGTTTTTTTCCTTCTTTTTAATAAAAATAGATGATTAGCAGTTCAAAGATTTGCTATCAAGGCAAAACCATGTAATACATATGCACTAATAGGCTGTAAATAGTTGTAATCATTAAATATTGAGACTAGCATATTTGCAAAAATATAAATATTGTGCTTACATTTTCTCTCAGATATGCAGAGAATTCATTATAAAAGTAATCAATATATCTTAAACATTGTGGTATATTATGCTATTCAAGATAAAGCAAATACTTTATAATAATGATTTATAAGTTTAATATACCATGACCAATGTATTTAAATAACAATAATAATTATATTATTATTATTATGACTTGATTTTTTTTTTTTTTTTTTTTAGCATTTTTTGCATGCAAGAGTGTTTTTGTGATTAATTTAAATTTTCAAAACACACAATATATGTAGCCTATAATATATTACATATATAAAGCTATAAGATCTGTTTCAATATCATTTGCGTTTTGAAACAATATTAATTAAAATAGGCTAGAAATAACTTATTATATCATAAATTATTTTCATCTATTTATTGAAAATAATTTAGTTTCAAATTATATTGATAAATCTCAAGGTAAAATCTATCATGAGTCGTAAAAATAAAGTTTTGAAAGTTTTTCAGTAAAGGCAAATTTTTATAAAAACAAACATTTGGTAAATAAAGTAAAAATGTCAATAAATATGCAACAAAAGATTTATTTTTAAACTAAAATTTTCTGTTCATCATCGTAAGTGGCATAATTTACATTATAATGTATTTTTAAAGTTTCTAAATCCTTTCGTGGGTCAATTAAAGCAGCAATACTAATATTTGTCAGGGATTTATTATGACAGTCATTACTGTTACGAGTAACATGCCACAGAATGATACCTAAAACTCATTTCTAAAATAAAAAAATAAAAATTAGTTATACAAAATGTATATTAAAAGTATAAGATGCATTTTTTTTTTCTTTTATCCTAATATTGCATTGAAAATACTTTGTTATGCATGTTAATCCCTAACAAATGTATCTGACTCCATTATATGCAAAAGTCCTAGCATTTTTCAATGTTTAATATTGTAATTTGAAATGTTTTTACCTAAAAAGCGTGCAATTGGAAATAAATTGGGGATTTGGGTTCTCCTAAGACCTTCACGCAGTCTTTTTTTATTTTAATAAATATTGTGATTATTACCAAGCAGACTAAAAATTGTGGTTCTGGGACTAAAAAATATAATTTAAATACAGTTGATATGCTTTTTAAATGCTGATTGCTTTGGTATTATGAAGCTTTCAAAATAATCCATCTATTATTAGATTGTACATACATGAAAAAATAAACACAATTCTTAATTTATATTACTTATAGTTACATTTTACAGAATTTAGTTCTAAAAGACTAGGAACAAATTAAAAAATACCAATATTTAATAGTTTTTAAAATTCAGGTTGCTAGGGCGACAATTTAAATAATTCATTTTCTGGGACTCAAAATTTGGTTTTATGCTGATAATTTTAATAAATATATTTTCTGGGTTTTAAAATAGGGTTTTATGGCTACAAAATATACAATTTTCTATTAATTCTAGGTGCATTCTTTTGTGGATACAATATTAGTTTACTAATTTAAGGATTTCCCTTTTAGTATTACAGGAATACAGTTTACTATTATTTAAATTCTGTTTGTGACTTTATGTTCTCCTTTATGACTGAAAACACAGCAAAGTAATAATAATAATAATAATATCAATCGTGAAATTTGTTACAAATTAAAATTAGCAGCCAACTCTGGGGCTAGCGCCAAATATAAATGCAAAAATAATAATGGTTGTCATTTACTCTTACAGTATATATTGTGCAAAAGGCGAAAATTTAACAATTTTGACTTTATTTGAATTATGTCTTTGATTAATGCATTTTTTATAATGTAAGACTAAATAATAACAATGATAACAGTACAAATTATTGGAATTTGAAATGCCAGCCCTTTTTTTTTTTTTTTCATTTCTTTCCATTTCCTTTATACATATATATAGTAATTCATTTATAAATAAACACAAATGTAGTATAAACTTAGAAAGAAAGTGTATATTCAAAAATGTAATATTTAATTAAGAAATTTTTGAAAGTTTTCATATAAATAAAATATAATAAATAATAAAAATAATGCATAATAAATTATAATAAATCATTAAAAATATTGAAATATATATAAATATAGATAGATAGATGGGTAAATGAATAAAGCAATTTCTGCAATTTCTTCAATAAAAACAATTCTGTTATCTATTTTTGTAACGTATATTTTAAAAATAACAAAAAAGGAGGGGGGGGATCAAAATTTACTAATTGAAAAAAATGGTTAAAGTTCTCTACGACAAAATTTCACTATAACTAATTTCATTGTATCAAAAAGTGAATGTATTATACTATCATCAATCATATATAAAAAAAAAAAAGGCAGCTTTCCATTTTCTTATAAACAGCAGTAAGAGCAGTCGAGCTTGAGAATTTCGCCTCTTTCAGGAAACACTATTACAGTTGCACTTAATGACCTTTTGTCTTAGATAAGTGCCTCTCGTTTCCTTTTTGTAAAAGAGAGTATAGCTCTTAACGTTTATGGGAAAATTTATTTCCTGCATTTTTGCTTGTTCTATACAGGATGGAAAGTTTTTTTTCCCTTCTATAAAACCAAATGAAAATTTTTTGTCTATGGTGATGATTATTACCAATAGTTATTGATGAATGAGAAGTATTTATGCAGAAAAATATCAAAGAAGTAAAGTAGAAATGAAGTATATTTTGTAATTACTGAGTTAAAACATTTGAGGGAAGGGGGGGGGGGGTATAAAAGATCCAAGATTTTATATTTAAAGCCGTATTATTTTGCTTGACTTCAACTTCAGTGTTCAGTGATGTATGGGAAACATGGAGTTTTATTTATTTTTCGCATATTATCAATGTATTTTATGTTCTTTGATTTAAGAAGAGACAGAGAGAGAGTCAGAGAGAATCAGTGAATATATAGTTGCATTTTACTTCCTTTTATTTCCCATCAGTTAGTGTATGAAAGATCCAAGATTTGATATTTAAAGCCATATCCTGTTGTTAAACTTCAACCTCAGTATTCAGCAATGTATGGAGAAATATAAGTTATATTTATTTTTCTTATTTAATCAGTGTAGTTGTGGTACCTTATCTTAAAGAGATATTTATATTTAAAGCATATTTTTTGCTTGATTTCAACTTCAGTGTTCAGCTATATATGGAGAAACACAAATTTTATTTATTTTTCTCGTATCACAATGTATTTTTAGTACTTTTTTAAAGAGAGCATCTGTGAGTATTTGTCTGCATTTTATTTCCTTTCACTTTAAAATAATGATTTCAAATGTCTTTGAATTTTTATATTTCTTCCATTTTCATTTATTTTTTATTTATTTATTTATTGGTATGTATCTTTTAATATTTATTCTCTAATCTTTAATATGGTAATTTATTTTATAACACTCACATATAAATACAATAATTTTGGATAAAATATTCAATTTTAAAGATTGGAACCTTTTTAAGAGCTTAATCGTATTATTCCATTAGGTATTGAGTTTGTTGTACATGTGAAGGAACAATTATATATTAAATCTAATGACCAGCATCAATCTAACTTTTTTTTATTTATTTATGATTTTTTTTTTTTTCAAGATTTTTTTTTACATAGTTAATCTGCTAATTCTCATCTCATCCTAATACCTACTGAATAATAATAAGAAGCTCATATATAAGCTCCATGCTCATAAAATGTAATTTTTTTTTCCTTCCTTGAAAGTTACTTTTAACTAACTATTCGTTAATTGATCTAAACTTTAAAATATCGCGAAAAAAGGCTGCAAAATTCATTTGTACCTTATTCAGTCTTGTTTCAAAAACTAAAATTAAATATTTATTCGTTAAATTTTCGTACATCTGAGATATTATTAATTAATTAATTTATTTTTCATTTCTACTACAATGAACAGATTTGATCATAAAATGGTAAACAAAAAGATTATTGTATAAATGAAATAATAACATTCTTTATTGTTGTTGTTCTTATTGATAATGTACTGTAATTCGGTTATTCTACTTATAATTATTATCAAATATTGTTTTCTAAATACTAAACTGAAGGCTAATTTTTGTTATTTGCATTTCGGCCAAATTAGATTAATGTAAATTTAAAATAAATACATATAAAATGATGAAAATGTTATGCAATTAATAACTGAATTTGGATAATGAAATAGTATTTTAAGATAAATATTTATGTTGATATTTTTTTATTAATAATAATATTTCTCATAAAATATATATAATTTAGCTGATTTATATAATATTTATTTTGTTATCTGCATAAATTTCATCGTCTTTCTCAGCCTGTCAAGAATCAAGAAAATTAAATCAATATTAAATGAAAACATTTAGCAGCAGAATAGATATAATTTTATTGGTTTCATAATATTATCTCATTAATTTTTAGTAACAATATTTATTTGTATATTTTGTCACTACTGTGAACTTTACATTTTCCAACTTCATTCTTTTCTAAATAAATGTGATGAATGTGTAAGGAATATTTTGGTTATTTTTTCATTTTATAATTTCAAATCAAAATCTACGTGTGATTCTCGTATTTGGATTAGCTGAATGAATTGCATGTTTTACAAAAATAAAATACATTGCTTTTTCTGTTTTCATAGTATTACAACGTTGAACTTAAAAGCACCATTTGTTGACGAACACTTAAGTATCGATCGATCAATATGCATCAGGAATGGAGTATTACTAAAATTAAAGTAAATTAACAGTACAGTACCTACATAAAATATTTGCTATGTATAAATCTTGAATCTGATAAACATACAATATCACAGATTTCGTAAATAAAAATATAGCAATTAAGTTAATTACTTATTATATCATTTTTAAAAATTACCAAGTGGCGCCATCTGATAATTATTGCCGTAAATAAAATGTGATATGCGTTTAAAATATATTAAATTCTTGGGAAATAACTGTGGAAAAATTGTTTAAATAATAATGTATGGAATTAACTTCAAAAGAGATTTGAAAAATGCAAGTTCATCCTTTATAATAAATTGAACGCTTCTTTTTTCGTTCATATATTATTTTAGCCAAAAAAAAAAAAATACCTATTAGATATTAAGTTATTATTTTTATAATAAGCTTGTCTTTAATATGTATTCATTCACAATCCCTTGAATTGGTGAAATATTACTTAATTTTCGATTCTAAATAAATACAAAGCTTTTAAGAAAAAAAAGGAAATTTGTTTCACATATTTTTATGAGATTTCTTGCAGTGTTTTCTTCACTACATCATGATTAAAAAGAAACAGGAAAGCCGTTAACTGATTAAAACAACCAAATTTATATCATCCAGGATAAAGATAGATCTTCCTAAATTATTTATATTTAGTTTTTATCGTTCTTGATCACTAAGGCTTAAACAAGCATGATTATTTTTGTACATGATTAAAAATCACATTTCCAGTAAAAAAAAAAAAAAAATAAATAAATAAATAAATAAAGCATTGTATCTGCAGTAAAGAATTATTACTAATTTAAAAGAAATCACAGATGAAAATAAAATTTATTTGAGAAGTTTTATTATATATGACATAACTACTTATATATTTTTTTTTTAATTAACCTCGTAAAACTCCATTAAAATAATTAATGAAGTGGTTTTATGATGATCAATTAAAATGACATAGAAAAAAGTGTCCAAATATTGCCCCCCTTCTCTTTTTTTGTACCTATCTTTTTCAAGTTATCTTACGAAATTACCCATATCATCATATATGAGTACAAGTGCCTTGATTTATTTCTTAGAACATTACATTCATCCGTAGATATTTGCATTTCAAGGCTAATAAGGTGGGAAATGTGAGTTTTAATCACAAATTTAGTTACTGAATAAGATTCATTTCTTTCTCTATTAATCATTATACATTTTTTCATTGATGAATTAATTTCAAGCCGTAGTGTGAATTGAAGCTGTTGAATATAAAAATGTGCTTTTTTTTTACTTCTTTCTTTTTTTTAAATATTTGTAAGATATTTTCATCAAACTTTTTAATTATTATTTCTGTTATTACTCAAATTATTAGTTATTGCAAGTAATTGTTCCCAGACTAAAGTTAACCTCTAAATAGGGGCCAAGACTGGCGACTATTTATATACAATCGCGGCACAATTTACAATAAAAAACTTTTAGGTTTTTTTTCTAGTTATAATATCTTAAGCCGCTTAATGAATGCTAAGGGATTAAGTATCGTAATTCGCTACATATAGACAAAAAATTATATATTTAGTGATAATTTTGGAATAAAGCGATAAGAATTGAATAAAAACGGCTATAGCTTCCATTAAAACAACAAAATATTTATAGTTTTCCATTGTTAAGTACATTTAGGAAAAAAATAAAAGCTGATATACAATTTAATATAGTTTTTTTCAAGCCTCTAGAAGTAAATCTTTGTAGGTTAGAACCACTCAGCAAAAATATTCGAGTAATATCTAATAATGCGTTTTAGGACATAGTATTTGTGAAATGTTGCATAGGAAGTATTCTTTTAAAAAGTTATCCCAGATTTAATTTTTTTTTTTTCCAAGTACTTCATGAATCATTAATAATTAACCGCGTGAATGGAAGAAAATGTTGTGCAACGAAAATTAAATTTAGAGACATTTGAGCGAAAGTCAATTGTCAGTATTTCTGATTAATTTTTTTCAAAGTAGTTGTTTAAAATGTCAACAAATGCATTAGGCTTTTCCAGAATAACTAATTAACATCTGATTATTAAGCATTTAAAACCAATATATATATATATTTATTTTTTAATGTAAAATTATCAATCATTATTTTGTTTAAAAGCTTTCATATCATCAAATATAATTGAAGAGCTTTGATGATAAATGTAGTAGGGTAACATCCCCAGAAATTGGCATGCACCAATGATTGGCACATCCTACAAACATGTCCTAAAATAAGATTTATATCCAGTCTTTTAAAAATTCAAGATCATATACCAGTTACATGCTCATTTACTTTAAAGATTATAACTTTGATTTTGATTTATGCTACTAGATGACAATAGTGCCTAGGAAAGAAAAACAATTATGGTTTGTATCAAATTAGACATTTTTGTTGCAAATGCTTCTTTTCTGCTTAAGAAATGCATGCTTTTCAATTCATGATTATCTGATTTATAATATATTTTAAATTTCAATTGCAACAGTTTGGTTTAGTTGAAAAGGGTTACTTTAACTGTGTAAAAGTATTTTTGACAGAAATATTTGGATTTCTGAATTAATGATAGATGAAAATTAATGGTGCTTCAATTTTGCTAGTTCCGCAAGATTTGAGATTAAACCACTTATTTTGGCAGTACTTTTAACGTTATAGACTAATCTTGTTTATCAGATTTTTTTTATTTGAAAATATGAAACATTATCAGTAATTGTAATCCATTAAAGCTTCATATGACAATTACTGGGGACAGCATGACAATTACTGGGTATTAATATAAATATATTGTATTGTTTTAAAGTGTTCACATTTCAGACTAATATGATGATTTCTTACTCTCAAAAACCTGAAATATGGCATCTTCATCTACAGTAAATTCATTTAAAGCGATTAAACCCAATGCAAAATATAAAGGCTTTTTTTATGTAAACATGTGCCAATTACTGGATAACAAGGTGTCATACATTGGTGCTCTAGGTGCCAATTACTGGTTACTACAGCAACTTTTTATAAATATATTTTTATTAAAAAAAAAACTTTTTCAAAAATCTTTGCTTTTAGTGGGCAAAATAGATGTACAGATATGCATTATTTGATTTAAAAATATTTGCAAGTAAATATTATATTTCTTGGTAATGAAAATTGAAGTAAGTTTAAAGACAAATTCTTAATGTGCCAAATACTGGGGATGTTACCCTATATGACAAAAGAAAAAAAAGATTTAATTATATTATTAAAAGTAACCAATGGTCCTCCATCTGCTTATTTACTATTTGAAAGTACTAATACTCAGTTAGATTGTAATAGATAAAGGAGGTAAGTGACAGTAAATGCAAATAAAGATTGGAACTTTACAGAATCATTTTCTCAAAATGTTGATAATGGGTATTTATTATTTTTTAATTTAAAATTATTAAACATTAAAAAAATTTCATATCATCAAGAATAATTGAAGAGCTTGGATAATAAATGTGGTATGTGGACCAAAAGAAAAAAAAAATTAATCACATTATCAAAGGTAATCAATGGTTCTGTAACATCTGTTTAGTTATATTTGAAAGACCTAATATTCCCAATTAGATTTTAATAGCTAAAGGAGGTATATGACAATAAATGCAAATAAAGTTTAGAACTTTACAGATCATTTTCACAAAATTATGACTTTATTTTTTAAAATATAATATTATCAAACATTTAAAAAATTGTCATATCACCAAGAATAATTGAAGAGCTTCTATAATAAATGCGGATTTTCTTTCTCAAAATGTTGTGTCACTTAACACTTTTATCAACCCAGCTGTTTAATTACAATCTTGTTATTTTAGCTTTGCAATATGATAAATTACTTATTGCTTGTAATATTGTGATTATATAATGTGATAAATGCTTATTAATGAAATAAAAAAAATCTTCAGAAGATTGTGACATTATTTATTCCATTGCATTCTTCAATTATCTTTAGAGTTATTCATCTAATACTTTTATTGTATGCAAAATAGAATGAGTACATCTATTTATTATCTTTAAATGAATTTATCTTAAAATAATCAACAATTTATGGATGATGATTTCATGGCTTAATATTATTTCGCTGCGCAGATAGATCATAACATTAAGATAAAACTGATTGAACAGAAATAAAATCTAAATAATTATTTCCACAAAAGAAACCACATTTACATCGATAATCTGAGTCACAAATACCGTTTTATTCTTTTCAATATTTCAGAAATTAATCATAGTGAAATGTATAGTTTCCCAGGCAGAACAATAATAATAAAACAAAAACAAAAAAACAATAGCGATTTTAGTAAGAGTATCTTTCATTATAGCGATGAAAAAAAAATACAATTTGTTTTTCAAATATGTATGTGCTTTCTTTGGTTTAATTGTAAAAAATCACAATTGTGAAAAAAAAAGTAAAAGTTATTTCTTTTTTTAGATTTGGCATTTATAACCATTAGTTTAAAACAATATATAAATTATTGAATTTAATACTAAATTACCACATCGAAACATGGAAAAAATAAATCAAAATGAGTTACAATCGAAACTTGCAGAACCAAAGCAGAATCCCCATGCAAACAACTACTTTGAAACTAAAAATAAAGTGTGTGGTTTCATCTTCGTATTAGCCATAAAAAAGCAAAATTACGAATTTGGGACTACCAACACACATAAAAAGCAAAATTAAATGGAGAAAAAAATAAAAATAAATCATAATGACATTATTAAAATGGATATAAAAGGAAAAAACATACTGGACACTATAGTTACCTCTAAAATGATGTAGCAAAAAATCATTTAATTTGACAATACTAAACTAAATTCAATGTTTTAATATAAGGTTAAAAGGAATAAAATAGATAATTAATACAGTGAAACCTCCAAATAAGGGACACCTATGGGACCGAAACTTTAGTCCTTTAAATAGAGGTGTCCCTTATTCGGAGTTTTTTTTATTTTATTTTTTTAATTAATAGTTCTGAAGGATATAAAAATAGCAAAACATTAAAGATGATACTCCTTAAATGACCCGAAATGTATATAAATTATGTTAAACAAAAATAAAAAAAGAGAATTAATTAAAATTTTCAATTAATTACTAAATCATTACATGATTTGTAGAATTACTGATTTGTATTTTTTTATGCAAACTGTATACATGCAGCAAAAAGTATAAAAACATTAGAAAGAATTTTACTTGGAAGTAACAATCAAAAGGAATAGTTTTGCAAAACTTCAATTTTTCAGTATAAACCTTTCAAATGTTCATTTACCATACTTATAAATTTTAGTTCTTCATTACCAGCAGTATTTACCAAAAAAAAACAAAATATATTCAACTGTTTTGCGCATTTTAATGCAACAAATCTCTCAACTGCTCTACTTAGCAAGTGGAAATTGTTTTGGCGTGTTTACAATTTTTTTTTTTTTTTTTTTTTTTTTTTTTTTAATTGAAAGGTATAAAATTGGAATGCTTGATTATGGAAGCGATTTGCAATTGAATTCTATTTTCAGTTTTTTGAAAAATAAATTACCTGTTAGTAATAAGTGATTTTTATGACGTGACAAAGACTTTTTTACCCTTTCTTGAGTAGTTATTTTACTTTTGCATGGAAATTCGGTTCAAAACGCCCACATTGATATTTTCTGGAAGATCTTATTGCATTTGGAAAAAAAATAGAAAAAATTGGTCGATTACATATTTTCTGAACAACAAAACTTGCTAGTTTCCGGATAAAACTTGCATTTCCGGAGAAAAATTAATTAAAATATATGTCTTAAAAGTTGCCTTTTTGCATTTGAGAACAGCTTAAAAGCATATGAAAACTTCTTTATTTCACAACTTTCTTTTATTCTACACTTTCAGAATCATCCTCACAATTTTCATCATTACTTTCAATGCGAATAAAAGCACTAATGTTGAATATGAATT
Source organism: Maratus speculifer (assembly GCA_964019185.1). Taxonomy (NCBI): domain Eukaryota; kingdom Metazoa; phylum Arthropoda; class Arachnida; order Araneae; family Salticidae; genus Maratus; species Maratus speculifer. Next base: position 137,514,109 of record OZ025299.1, read on the forward strand.
GTGGGTAAATAAATGGTCGTTAATAGTGTCGTATGCCTCTGTATCAATATGACTGTCTGTCTGTTTGAAAAGCTCATGAAAATCTGTATTTTCATTTTCATCACAAACTACTTCATTATCTGGAATTCAAAAACCATTCTCTTTAGTCTCATTTTGAAGTGTCCCTTAAATAGAGGTGTCCCTTATTCGGAGTGTCCCTTATTTGGAGGTTTCACTGTATATGCATTTTATACACTTAGAAATAATATTTTAGGCATTGTCCATATTGTTAAATGTTAGATTCCAGTTAATCTTTAACATCAATTATTAAATTGTATTAATAGATTTAATTAATATAACTATACTTCAGTTAACATGTGTGTTAACTGAACATCTAGTATAAAATGTATTGCAATTTAGCAGATGCCTCAACCACCTCACCCTCTCAAATTTTTTGGAAATTAACCATTGCGCTTTATCCAGACAACACCACCCTCCTCCGACTCTCACATATGCCCAAACAGCCATCTAATTATATAAATATTTTGTTTATTTTTATGTTTTAATATTTTTTATACATTTTTACGCAATGTGTTAATTATTTTTAAGATCATGTAATTAGTAATTGTATATTAAAAATATACATAAAATTTTTAGTAAAACCATTATTTAATGCATTATAAATTAGATTTTTATTACATGCTTTAGTAAACTGAAAAGAATAAACTTTTTATTCTATAGAAATGATAAAGGATTATATTTCGATATACAGAATTGTGAAGAGAGGATTTAAAATTAGTAAATGTATTAACTTTGGATTTAAATTCATTCCGTTTATCATATACATCAGTTATTAATTTGCTTTCTTTTAATATAATTATAAGATTTAAAAAGTTAATAGTATTGTTAGAAAGCAGGTTTTCTGTAAATTCTAAATTAATATGATAATGTATCGGAAATTGAGAAATGTTGGTATTTTCAGTGGCAATTAAAATTATATCATCAATATATCGATATAAATGTATTTTATTATTACTATATTTACATTCATAATGATATAAGTTTGATAATAAACTAGATGTGCAATCATCTTGTGGTATATTGACTATTTGTATGTATATACCGGGTGTCCCAAAAATGACTGATGGATTTTAAAATTCAATAACTTGCAAACGGTGACAGCTATTTAAAAAAATTTTGCAGGAGGGTTATGTATAATGCCAGGAGTTTTTTTTAACAGAAATTTTTTATTTTAGTTCGAATTTCAAAAAATAGGTGGCGCTGACGGCGATTGAAGGTCAGGTGATCAATTCTGAGTGAAGCGTCGACCTGGCCTTCAATCAACGTCAGCGCCACCTATTGTTTAAAATTCAAACTAAAATAAAAAATACTGTAAAAAAAACTCCTGACATTATACATAACCCTCCTGCAAAATTTTTTTAAATAGCTGTCACCGTTTGGAAGTTATTGAATTTTAAAATCCATCCGTCATTTTTGGGACACCCGGTATATTTAATCTTTATATATTTAATATTTAAAGGGACAAACGACCCTTAAGCTTAAAAAAAATAGATTTTTCACAATAAATATATCTGAAAGTCTGAATATTTCTGCGTATATAAAAAAAAATCATGAAAATATTCCAATTATTTCCAGAGAAATGATACAAAACTATGGTGAATTCTATGGTGAATTATTTAATAATTTAACTTTAAAGCCATTTATCTAAAAATGTGCTTTTTTCACATTGCGCGCAGGATATCTCTGAAACTATTTAATGTTTTTTTGTGAAATTTTCACACATTGTGTAACATATTAGATCCTTCAAACTGAACCTAAATTTTTACATCCCCCACCCCCCCTCCCCATTTTTCATGCAGGTCATACTTCAGATTTTATAAAAAAATAATTGTTATTTTAAACTTTTTTAAAATAAAATATTTTTTTAGCTTAAATTTGAACAAATTTAGGTTCATATTAAAGAGAAAGTATTGTAATATGTTATTACAGTTGATTTTTTGTATTACATTAGATATTTTGTCTGAAATCATGCGTGCAATTGGTTATATCAGTTTTTTTAAAAAAAATACTTACTGTTTAAACCTTTACAAAAAATAAACTTTTTTTTTTCCTTTATAAGAATATAAAAAAAATCTTTTAAATTGTAAAGCTTCAATTTATAGCCAGTAAAAAAAATTATGGCCATAGAGCAAATACATTCTGAGAAATTAAATGTAAAATGTGATGATTTTTCTTGCCTAATTTTCACTTTTAAAGGTCGTATGTCCCCTTAATCTTTAAACTTTGCAACTTTTTCTTACTATTTCTGTGTGCGTGATAGAGAGAGAGTATTATGGAGGTATATATACATGTGCAAAAATATTAGAAAGAAATTGCCTTGAAATTTAATTTCTTATAATGCTTTTATTTTTCAAAAATAATTGTTTTCAGGTGAGGTAAGTATAGTTGAAATTAAAATAAACATGCTATATTTTGAATGGTCAACTCTAACTGAAGAAAAGAAATAATTTCTTAAGAATGTATTTATTAGATTTTACAGCAATCATTTCTCTTTTACTGATATAACATTAGAAGAAAATTTGCTGATCTGGAATATTCAGTTTTGTTATTGTATTATTAAATGACATGATGATTTAAAAATGTATAAACCTTATATACCAGAAATGAAAAAGCAAGAATGGGGCAGTACAGTCTCAAATACATAAAATAAACATAAATAAAATACATAAATTTTTAATGGGAGACTTGTTTTTTTCTATTCCTAGCATAAAAGCAACCAACATTTTAGAATATTATATTACCATAATAGCAGTAACATTCAAATTTTCTGAATATTAACCTAAGAGCAGGACCAATAAATCTTTTGATTATAATCAACTTAATTCAAATTGAAAATTTTCTTTAAATGCTTTTCCATTAATGGTATCACATTTTTTTTTCTTTAGAAAAATATACTATATACCTAAAGTTATTGTTTAAATTTTTTATTCTTCAAGTTTGAAAGCCTGCAAATATATTTTAAGGCTACTTATAATTTATACAAAATATATTTTAAGGCATTTTATCTAAAAATTTAGATTTACAGAGAAACTTCTTTTAAAGGCCCCATATTCGAAGGCCACCTCTATTAAGGGCCAATATTTTTAGGAACGAAAAAATTTCCTCATAGACTTAATGTTAATTGTACTCCTATTAGGTTCCGGACCTACCCTTCACAAATGTTTTTTTCCACACATATGCCTTAAATTCTAAACAGGTGTATTGAATTCCTGAATCAAAAGATAAAAGTTCAGCTAAAAACTGCATTTGCAAGAAAGAAGGCAGGGGGAGATGGGGAGGATTTTATAAAACAATGAAGGATCTCAAACATTTCTGCAAAGTTAGAAAAACATATGTTCCCCACACTTTTTTTGGCCTTTCAACCTGTAGGGATTGAGTTGGAGGCGAAACTTGACCCTTTGTTGTGGAGACACAAAGGATAACAGGTTTAGATCTGTATTATCTTTTGATATAAGTAAAACTGATTCCACATTTACTAAAACTGTGAATGGATATAGAAGAACGATTTTCACACTTGAAATTTTATTCTTAGGCTTAGGTAAAATTTAAAATTATGGCACCTAAATTCAGCGAAAGAATATACTTGGATTTGAGTAACAAAATCAAAGTTCTTAATTGTCACGATCAAGGGACATTTGCAAGAAAATTGCCTACAATTATTTGCAGTAAGAACCAAATTAATAGCATTGTGAAATACAAAGAGAAAGTATATGTAGATTTTAAAAATCGCGGGATTAAAAAAGAAAAAAAAATTGATTCTTTACTTCAAAAGTTGAATATTATTCAGAAAATGATAGTGTGTCTGTAGCTGTGAATATATCTTGTCAAGAAATGCTAACATAAATAAATAAGCTAATATCTCGTTCAAATACATTAATAAATGATGCAAATTTAAGTAATTTGCTCCATAAAGTAAAAGAATCATTAGAAACCGAAATTGTCTGCGAATGAATTAAGAAAAATAAACTTCGATAAAGAAAAAAAAATCAATTATGTATAGAGTTTGAAAATGTTAGCAACAATTTTTTCACCTACAAAGGTTTTGATTTCCTTATTTTATTTTTGTCACCCCTATTCAAGGGCCACCCCTCATTTTCAATGGATCGGCAGGTGGTCCTGGCAGAAAGGTTTCACTGCGTACGCATAAAACAAAACGATAAAAATTTGATATTTTTTCAGTCTAACAGATTTGTGCCATGTTGTTGTTTGGAGAGGGGAGGTAAGTGATTATTTTCGTTCAGGGCTAACCTTTGAATTCATCAGTGAAATGTAGTTGAAATTAATTGTAATTTGACACAAACATGGTAATTTATACTGCATCCTGAGATGTTTTCTGTCTGGTAACAAAAAATCAAACATTTATCTGTTTTTATGAAGATTTTCTATCTTTCTTCCAAACCTGATGCTTTAAACCAACTTTTGAGACACAAAAATTCCAAAAATTCAATCATCATTTGTCATTAGGGTATATAAAAAAATTAGTTAAATCTTAAATTTAAAAGAGAATTTTTGGAAATATCATAAATTTAGGGATAGAAAAAGTGCCTTTATTTCGGAATTGTACAAGGAGAAAAAATGCGAAAAAAAAGCATTTTGAATGTATAAGAAATTGGAAAATTTTTGAGTGCAGCATTTCAATGTGTCCAAAAAGGGACTATTCTCAGCCCTGTCTAATCAAATGTTAGTTGACAGGATAAATAGTTTTAGTTCTTAATCCAATGTCCTGAACAAAATAATAACAATAGTGATGATACTATTATTACAAAAATAAATAAAGTAGAGATCGAAGTTGCTTCTATAGATCACAACGAATGAAAAAAAAATTAAACTCATCTTTTGAATAAAATAAGGTGCTTATTTTGTCATTTAAGATAAAAGTATATAGTATAAAGGAAAAACTATTTGATTCTTCTGAATTTAAATAAGAATATTTGTTGATTACCCTAATATAAGGATTAAAAAAATATTTTATAAGTGTATCAGAAATAATAATAATAAAAAGAAAAGAACCAAGCATTTTGAAGCTGAAAAAAAGGAAATTTTTTGAATACAGCATTTCAATGTGTCCAAAAATGGACGATTCTTAACTCTCTTTAATCAAACGTGTTGACAGGATGAAGGATTTCTGCTTTCAATTCAATGTTCTGTTCGAGATAATGATGATACTATTATTTCAAAAACAAATAAAGTGAAGGACGAAGTTGCTTGTATGACCACAATGGATGAACAAAATTAAACACTACTTTTGAATATAATAAGGTACTTATTTTGTCATTTTGTCAAAACGACATGCATACAAAAACTACTTCTGAATAAATAAAACGGGAAAAGATAATTTCTTAAATATATGCTGCGTGAATCGAAGACTAGATGAAAAAGAGATAACGGAATTCTAGTGGTTTATTGTGAAGAAAGTTTGTTTTTCCATTCATTCCTCTCGAATTTTATGATATAATTCTTTTTAAATGTATTCTGTGTATTTACGGATTAAGAAACAAGAAATTAAAAACGCATTCCATTTGCTAGCATAAGATATAAAGGGGAAAACTACATCATTCTTCGAAATTTAAATATGAATTCCTGAGTATTTTATGAGTATAAGGATTTTAAAAATATATTTTCTGTTATTGTTTCAGTAAACCCTTCATTGCAAGATTTTTTCTATTTTTATGGAAAAAAAAGTCGAAAAATAGTAAAAATAAATGAATAAATTTCAAATTTTTAGCTAAAATTTGATATCTTATGGCGTGAACCCTATATATTTAATTGGGGTTTTTAAAATAATGTATTGCTATGTTTTGCAATTAAATTAGCCTGAATTAAATCAATTTATCTGCTTAACACTTTTCAAATTTCTTTATGTTAATACTTGTAAGTGTTCAGTAAAAATAATAAAAGTAAATTTTGCCCTTATAGATTAATTGATTTTTTTTTTTTTTTAATGCAACCATCTGACATAGAAAAAATAAGTCTTATTCTATGCTTTGGACTGTTCTTGATCATTTACAGGGATTATATTGGTTGAAATCATGGCACATAATGCGAATAGAGTTTTTATAGAGTTTGTTTAGAGATAGTTATAGAGTTTAATAGAGGTTTTATAGAGTTTTTAGGTGTGTGGCACACAGTGCAGTGAAAGGGTTAAATTACTTAAAAAAGCTTTTTGGACAAAAATATGAAAAACAAATGAGCAAAGCATTTCATTGACTCCAGAAATGGATGATTCTCTACCTTCTCTTATCATAAGAGTCTTGCCAGGATAAATGATTTTAGATTTCAATCCAAAGTTCTTTTCAGGGTAATAACAATAATGATAATACTATTACAAAAACAAATAAAGTGAAGGTCGAAGTAAGCTTTTAGGACCACAAATATTCTACCAAAATTAACTGCAATATCTGAATAAAATAAATCGCTTTTTTTTGTCGAAAGTATAGCACGACATGCACATGCAAAAACTGCTTCTCAGTTAGAAACATGGAAAAAGATCATTTCTTAAATGTATCTGCTTGAATAAGAAACTAGATGGAGAAGAGATAAGGGGGCTCAACTGCTTTATTGTTAAGCACGTTTGTTGTTCCACTCATTATTTTAGAATGTCGTGATATTTTATTTCTTTTTACATGTACTCTGTATATTAACAGATAAAGGAACAAGAAATCAAAAATGCGTGCCATTAGTCAAATAACAATTCTTTTACATTAATTTTCTCTTTCTTTCTTTTCTTTTTTCTCTTTTAGTTAAACATGAAAAAAAAAGGGGGTAGATAAAGCCCTATTCTAATCCAAAAGAAATTAATTTTTATTTATATTTATCCATTAGAACAAAATGCGTTGATTTGCTTGAAACTTAAAAATGTATGCTATTGAGCAAATAATAATAATAAAAAGAAGAAAAATCAATGTTCTACAAGTATCAAATTATCAGATTTTCACTATAATTTATGAAAAAAAATAAAATTAAAATTAAGTAAAATAAAACAAATTTATTAGTAGATGGCAAGAATAAAATTCTAGCCTAATATTCATTCCTAATAATAATTGAAAATAATTATTTACTACTAAATATGCATTAGTTGTTTTTCATTGAAAAATACATTAGTGTGTAGTTTATTTGTGAAGGCAAATGTATTGAAGAAAATATTTCTCTACAGAAAATGCTTTATTTATTGTCCCATGGTGTCGAGCATGTATCTGACTTTCGAAGCGTTATCTTTGTTGTTGAGAAAGAAGATGAGTAACAACACATTGACAATGAAAGCATTATTAAAAGTGTAGTCAAAAATTATTTTCTACCCCCAACAGCCCGACATTTTCTGACACATTTTCAGATTTATTTGTAAAGTAAAAAAATATTGATTGCTGACGTGATTTTTGAAGAGATGTATAAACGGCCGTATATTTTCTTTCTTTTTTCTCAATTAATTAGAACTTGATTTATAAACAATTATTTTCTCTATATGACCATTATTTTCGTTCTTAACTCTCCGGCTTTGGTAAATTTGGTTCGGAATGGCAATTTTGACAGCGTTTTTTTTTGCTATACTTTCTGCCTTTACCAAAAATAATCAAGCACGGCACGATATATAATTTCTGAATAAGTGAATCTGCCGATTTGGTGCGCTTCAGAACAAAAATGAATTTAATATTGAATCAGAATAAAACAGTTTGGATTTGAATATACTCTTTAATGAAAATCTAAGTTCTATTTGTTATTTCAAATAACGATAAATTAGCTAAAAATGCTTAATTCATATGCCAACTCATCACAGCCAAATAGTACACATGTTTTTTTTTCGTGTGTGTGTGTGGTTCAGTTTACTACTGAATTTAATCCTTATTATTTACAAAAGGAAGTAGAAAAAAGCCTTTGTTGAATTAGATAAAGTCAAACAACTTGTAACACCAGATTTGTAAGATTGCGCAATACTGTTTGAGAATATTTTGAAATTCCAGTTTAAAAAATAAAACACTTGAGAAATCCGCAAAAGCAAATATTTTTTATAAAAATCTGCCAACACACGCACTCATGATAAGACATACAATTAAATATAATAAAATATTGCAAAAGAAATGTATTATTAATATAAATTAAATTAAAACATGCGCATCTTTTACCTTTTTTTTTTTTTTTTTTTTTTTTTTTTTTAACCTTTAAAAAATATGTTATCAGATTATAATTTTCAGAACCAATATCAGCAGCAATATCGAAAAAAAAAAAGATTTTCAGTGCAACTTTTAAAGTAAAATGTACATTTCAATGCACGCCATTTGCCGACTTAACTGCATCTCTGCTGAAGAAAGAAATCCGACAATAAATTCTGCTTTTATATGTTAGCAGATTTTATGCCCTAATTTTCCATTACATCTGTAAAAATACTACTTACTCTTTTAAAATACTTAGTTTGATAATACTTTTAAAGATTATTTGGCCATGTCTAATTAATATAATTATAACGGTAGAAGATTTAGTAGGAGTAAAGAATAACATTTATGTTCATCTTATGGGTGCATCCCTGTATTTAGTTTTCAAACTGCCACTCAACTATCACGAAACAAGCGAAATTTCTACCCTTCCATAAACCTGTCTACGGGGTGGGTACTGGTGAGAATAGAGAAGTCTGCACAATTTTCCCCCAGTAATAAATGTTACAGGATCATGAATCTTATTTAATCTCTTACAATGGTCACGAATGCATTTAATTTTATAATTCTAGCTTTATATTGATATATCGAGGCCTCAGACCACAGTGGTCAGTAAAACTGCTTGCAGAAAGCACAATAAAAACGATTCTGCTTCGTTTTGGAGAAGTACTTTCTGTTTGCCGAGCAACTGTGTTTCACGAACGCTTTGAAGGAACAATTGTATTTTTTTTTATGAAGCGAGGGGAAACAAAATTGATCGACAAATTTCATATGCTGGAAGTCCCCTGCGCTTTATGAATAAAATCATCACCTTTTCGCCAAAATGAATATTTATAAACTTCTAGTACACGAAGCGTTCATATAAATGGCGTGGTGTATTACAGAATCCAGCTTGGATATAAATCTGGTAAGGTAGTCTTTTCATGATGTGGTAGTCTTTTAGTTTTTAATGCTCTATATATGTTGATTGAAACACGAAAGTTTATATATATATATATGTATAATCTTTTATATTTTAGTTTAGTCATATGCAATGTAAATTTGAGTGCAGTGTTTTCAGTCAGTCAGACGTTATAATTTAAATTATTTTGATTGTGTAATGTAATGCATTTTAAAATTTAATTCATTCTTAAGCTATTGAAAAGCTAAAGTAACTTCAGCTAATTTAAAATTCAAGAGAGTGTATTTATTGGTCATTTTTATCAAAATGAGAAAACAAAAAGGAAGGAAAAAACTGTTTTTTAACAAAAATTTCCGTAAATTCCAAAACAATATTCCGTATTTTCTTGGAATTTACGGGAATCTTTCCGTTAAAAAACAGTAAATTGTACAGGCGTCTAGATTACCAGTAGTATTTCCGTAAAATCGACCGTTTTTTTTTTGACAGTGTAAAAAATGTAATGAATTAAAATGAATTTTAAAAAAAAAGTATATTATCAGTTAGAGATCCAACCTAGGAATAAAAGATATGTAGCAGAAAAGATATAAGAAATGATTTGCATCTGTTGCCAAAAACATAAAAAAAAAAAAAAAATCAGTATGAATAACAAATAATAATGGAGAGAATAAGCAGGTGGAAAAAGTAAAAATAAAGTATCTGAACTAATGTATCTGAAATAGTGCTGTATTCTGTCGTTAAATAACACATTAAAACCTTACTTCTTAAGAGATTATTTTTAGAAAAAAAAAAAAAACAGGGAGGGGGGGTAAAAACAAATTAAAAATGATTAAGAATAAATCAGTAGTTGCAGTAAGTTAATATAATTAATGAATTAAAAATTTGTATATATATATAGAGGGTGAGTCATAAATATCGAAACAATAGGCCATCTCCTTAAATATTGCCCCTAGACCCATACTTCCAATTGCAAAGTTTCATAAAAAAGGTGAATTTTTCGATAAGTTGCAACTCCATGGGGGGTGTATTTAAAAAAATACGAAAAATAAATTTTTATACGGGCGGCCTCTAGAGGAAAAACTTCCAATTAGAAAATTTTTCCTTATCCACTCCTGAAATGAACAACAACAACAAAAAAATTCATCTCGATATCTACAAAACGCCGAAAGATATTAAAATCCAAAATTTTCCAAAATTCGTGACTCACACCACTTATGCATACCTCTGAGCGCAGCGATATCAGTTCATTTGCAATACAATTTAGGGAGAGACCATAAATTTACGTATTGTTAAATGTCGATCCAAGACAATACTTTAACTTTTAGATATAAAATAAAAGCGTATAGGTTTTTGCTTTAAAATTCCTTGAAATATGCTAGATGTCTGCATATCTCGAGCTTGGCGCCAACCTCGTAACAGGCGCGACACATTGGCCGGACCGTCTTATTAAACACTTATTAAAAGTGTTATTAAATTAAGTGATATTAATTAAACTCTTATTAAAAGTGCCTTAAAAACTTATTGCCGCAGGCAATAAGTTTAGTAAAAATAGTAATAGCGATATATATTTTAATAAATTACATAGAAATATTTTCAAAAATCTATTTTTTACTATTCAGCTTCAAAATTTATGATGGTTTTAAACCTATTTTTACTTTCTTCTATCTTTACAAGAAGAAAGTATTGGATTCATGAAATTTTTGAATTCCGGTTTTCGACGGATTCACACGTTTTAAGGCTCAGAGATAGCGAAAAACATGTTATTCAAAATGTCTGTCTGTGAGTCACTGCACAATGAAAAAATTTGAAATCGACGTGATAAAAAAATGAGGTTTAAATCAACTGACGCATTCAAACAATAATTAAAGAAGGCGAGAATTGCAAAACTTAAACAAAATATGAAATAGAAACTATACAGGACGGAGTTAATCACCTAGAAACATTTAAAAAGAATTTAAACGTTAAAAGCCCATCTTTGTTTAAAACTAAATGCACTTTTCTGCATCAAATGTTTTTATTTTAGTATTTCTCATTTTTAAACTGTTATTAACCGTCAATAACCGTCGGTTGCGGTAACAGTCCAGCGAGTTCAATAGATTTTAACATCTCAAAAGAAAGAAAAAAAGCCCAAAGAGCCAAAAGAATTTTTTAACTCAAAAAATTGACTTTTAAAAATATGATTTGTTTACAAAAAATTGCATCTCTTTTCTATATTGCTATTTTAAATACTCTTATTTAGAAATATATATATATTATTTAAAATGCTGAATCGAAATTGAAAATAAGAAATTTTTCATTTAATCAAAAGAAAAAAATTCAACGCGACAAATATTTTGAGTTATAACAATTTTAATTTACTATAAATTTTTTGAAAAAAAAATATTAAGAAGTCTTATGATGTGATAATGCTTGCAAATTATATGGTTAACCATCAAAAAACATTCAAAATTCTGACTCTATAAGTAAGTAAATAAAATAAATTTTCCCTGGACCCATTACAGCAACATTGTTTCATCAATTACACGCATTTGAATTTGTGTCTGATCCGTTGAAACCTCACGATTTATTAAAATTGTCATAACTCTCTGAGTTTTGAAGATGTCAAGATGATTTTTTTTTGTGTGTGTGTGTGTTCAATTCAGGAATAGATAAGGGAAAAGTTTCTAATTGGAAGTTATTTCCTCTAGGGGCCGTATAAAAATTTAATTTTCGTATTTTTTAAAATAGACCCCCCATGGAGTTTCAACTTATCTTATCGAAAAAGTCACCTTTTTTTATGAAACTTTGCAAATGGAAGTATGGGTCTAGGGGCAAAATTTAAGGAGATAGCCTATTGTTTCGATATTTATGACTCACCCTGTATATGTATATACACACTATAGGCCAAAGATGACCGGCCACTTGCAATTAAAAAAATTTTGTTAAATATCGAGAAAAATACATGAGGAATTATTCTGAAACTCTAAGTGTGTAACCATGTTAGTACAGGTCATACATTTCCTTGAAGATTTTTTCCCGAAACTCCATATGGGACCGTCAACATCAACAAATTGAAGAAGAACGAATATCTTTTGGATAACCCTGTCAAAACTACTCTAGCAAAAGCGTTCAAACTGTAGGTTATGATTAAATGACTTATTAACTGTGTTCATTTTTATGCGGATATCATGTACGCTCATAGAGAAATTAAGGTTTTTATAAATACAGTACCAAAATTTTCCAAGTGTTTTGCTTATAATTTACAGAGTTCTTAATATAAAATAATGTTCTTTTCCAAAAATTAGACAAAGAAAATTTTACACAAAACCCTGTAAACAGAATTTTAAAAAAATTAAAAATTATATGAAAAATGAGTAGGTGTAGTAAATATTTTTTCTTTGCGCATGCGTAAAGGCTATCGGAACTTCATTTCGATATTATGTTATCTAAATGTATAGAGCTACTTTTGTAAAAGTCTCAAAAACATAACATGAAAATTCTGAAAGTGACCGTCAATCGAATAAGTTGAAAATCCGTTACTACTCCCAATATGAAGCAAAAAGATGAGGGGCTGTATCCATTTATCCATTTATTAGAGTTAATATAGAATACACAATATAAAATACTACTGCTACATACTGCTACATTTGGATACAACAACTTTTTTTTTTTTGGGGGGGGGGGGGGGTACATGTTTGGGAATTACTGATTTTGAGCTTATTCTATTGACGAATACTTTCAGAATTTTCGAGCTATATTTTTGAGACTTTCACAAAAGTTGCTCTATACATTTAGCTAACACAATATGCAAATGAAATTTTGATTGATTTACGCGTGCGCAAAGAGAAATTATTTAGTAAACCTGCTCATTTTTCATACAATTTTTATCATTTTTTAATTCTTACTACAGAGTGTTGTGTACAATGCTGTTTGTCGTATTTTCGGAAAAGAACATTATTTTATATTAAGAACTCTGCAAATTATAAGCAAAAAAACTTGAAAAAATTTGGGACAGTTTTTATAACAATTTTAATTTCTCTACGAGTATACGTGCTATCCGCTTAAAAATGAACACAAAATATTATAATAAGCCACTTTATCATAATCTATAGTTTGAACGTTTTTGCTGCATTAGTTTTGACAGGGTTTTCCAAAAGATCTTTGTTCTTTTTCAATTTGTTAACGGTCACCTACGGAGTTTCAGGAAAAAATTTTCACGATAATGACCTGTTCTATTATGTTTGCACAGCTGGAGTTTCAAGATGAAAAAAACTCGTGTATTTTTCTAGATATTTAACAAAATGTCTAAAATCGCAAGTGGCCGATCACCTTTGGCCATATAGTGTATATATACATGCATATCTATATATAAAATTAAATAAGCAAAGTAAAATTGTGACATAGATGATTTATTAAGTAATGATTCTTTATAAATGTATGTGTAATATTATGGCATATTACCTCTGTCACAACACCAATTAATCAATTAAATAAAATAAATTATATTAATGATTAAATCTAAATTAACTATTTAAATTGTTAAATGTCAAAAATAATAAATAATAATTAAATCGTTCTCAGATTTGCGTAAATTCAAAATATATAATTATGGGGGGGGGGGAGGGATGAATAAGATCAAAACTTATAATTATTACATGAATTTTTTATGCTGTTGTAATAGAATTTACTATGTATGTGATATAAATGATTTTCGCTTTAGGCTAAAAATTTAAGTGAAAACTAACATTGACATTATTAATTAATATTAAATAAATAAATGGAACTGTACATCTAGCTAATGAATTGTGCTGAATCAGCAACTATAAAAATGAATTATAGCAAGTAATTATAAAAATAACGTTGAATATAAATTATCCAGACAACGCGACCCTCTAACATCTGCCTACCCAGCCATTTTATAACTTTTTTTTGCATTTTTTAATTTTTTATTGTTATAGTTTTTTCAGATACATTATTAATTAAAAAAATCCTAAGTTTTTGCTTTTACAAATTTAAATTTTCTATGACTTTACATTTTTAATCCGCCATAATATAATTTTCTTGTTTCCTAATTTATTATTTAATTTCGGTCTACTGTTTCACCCAAATAAACTATTTAGGGAAACATATCTATAGACTCAAATATGAGTAAATGTACAACATATATTCATAAATTCACATACGAAAACTATTAGCTAAAAATTATCGGGTATCGCCGAATATTAACAAAATCAAGGTGCGTCACTTATCCATAAGAGATGAAACAATGGTTTACCGTAAGTTTTATTTCACTTAGAAATTGTAACAATAAATAGGCAAGTGGACTGAAAATATTTTAAAGGGTAATTTTTCCCAATTTCCAATTACTGTTTTTAAATGCCTCAAAGTTATATTTAAATGAAAGCATTACATGGTACAAATTTACTTTAAATTGTGATACAAATTATTCATTGTTTAAAACTTTTACTATTTTAGATAAGAAGCTTTAACTTAAGTATTCATTAGATTTTAAGAAAATGAACGGTAGAGCAGAGAGGAGAAAAAGAGAGAGAAAGAAAAGGAAAGAACAAATGACATAATGAATTACGTATGTTGTTCCGCAATCGATATTAGTCAGTTAAGGTTATTAATATCTATTGCTGAATATTTTATACGGTAAGTTGTTCTTAAATGGAAATTTTCGGTAAGTTGTTACTTATACATATTTAAAAGCATCTTAATTGATTCTCAGAAAATTATTAAAATAAATTACTGTGCATTATTAAAAATGTCAATCTCTTTAATTGAAAAAAGTTTTTTTTAGTAAATGTGATTGCTGTTGTTTGTTCGCTTAGTAAAATGTTAGTTAAAAATGATTAACTTTTTAAGTTACTTAAAAAAAAATTGTAGATATTTAATAAATAATTTTCCTAGTTTTATGTAAGAAAAAAAATAATTTGATGAACATAGCATCAAATATATAGACATAAAATATTGTTCAAGACATACTTTTATACTTCATTCTTCTTTTTCATTAATTTAAGATTTAATTATTTTAAATTTATCAATTATTTGGTCGAAATCTTTGTATTATTCTTTTCATCTAAAAGCTATAATTAACGTTATAGAATGGCCGACACAATTTATAATATAAAAAAGAAATAAATGTTAAGAGAATTTCTCTCTCTCTTTCTCTTTCTTACTCTCTAGTAAGTCTCTATGTTCACGCATTTGTGTGTCTGAGTGTACACACACACACGAGCGCGCGTGAATCTGAATTAATTTCTTTTTATTTTTCAGAAATACATGCATAAATCATATGTATTACTCTGTAGATATAGTTTGGACTTTTAATAAAATATATTGATCTAATATGTTAGAAAAGTATTGCTGCAGTAAAGATCCACACACACACACACATATATATATATATATATATATATATATATATATATATATATATATATATATATATGTATATATATATATATATATATATATATATATATATATATATATATATATATATATATATATATGTATGTATGTATGTATGTATGTATAATATTATCACAAAAGATTGTCTTTTGGTATCATGTGTAATATACAAAAGATGAATTTATCATAATCATTTAATCAAACAAGAACCATTGAATTCTTTAAAGAAATGATCAAGGTATTTTATAAAATCTATTCGAAAAGTGGCAAATCTATATATATAAAATAAGAGGTGTCTTCCTGCCCGACAGCGGATAATGCCGAAATTATAACACACAGGTGTCTGAAAGTTTTGTCATGTGTGGATGCTAACACCGGAAAGTGTACTTCTCAGCCGGATTTTTAAATTTCAGTTGAGATTTTTTTTAATTAAAACTTACTGGGTAAGAAGATATTTGCAGCTTTCTACCAATCCATGCAATGAAGTGGCCAGGTTAGAGGCTATTTGCAGCTTGCCACCACTCCGTAGCAAGAAAGCAGCCAGCAAATGAGAACAGGTGGTAAATATGGGATTTAACGAGTGCATTTCACGGCTGAATGCAAGCAACAGATTGCACACACTGTTAAAAATTTGAAACTTTTGCTTCATCGTCACTTCATCGAATGTCTCTATTTTGACCAATGAGAATGCTCCATAATACAGTGAAGTAATAATTTTCTAGAAAAGCGGTGGAGTGAAGATGTAGCAAAAATTTCAAATTTTTAACAGTTCACGCATTTGTTATTTTTTCTATTTTGATGATTTTGTTTTTCCTAATTGATTTTTACAATCGATCTTCTAAATCCATCCATCGCACTATCAAAATGAAAAAACAAATTAAATTAAATTAGGTAATTACTGCTTTTATGTTTTCTTAGGGTTTCTTCTGATGCACAGCGCACGTTGCGCGCGTGCTCCGAAGATTTTGCATGGAGAAAGGATTTCATTGAAGAAAGAAATTTTAAAATACTTCAATTATTGCATTATTTTTGTGGTTCAAAACAGCTAAAATCGACCACTTCTTTGTTCTTCCAAAACATAATTTTCGTAATAGAAATACATACCTGTGTTCACTCAGATAAAACTTAAAATATTCTACAATTTAAAATATTCTTCAAATAAAATTTTAATTTTTTTTCTATATTAGTATGAATGGAGATTTTAGATGTTCGCAATTTGTCTGAAAACATCTATGGTCCCGGACGACGCGGGTGGATCAGCTAGTAAATATATAAAAATTTGAATTCAGTCAACCATGTATAAAACACGTACATTGAAACAAATATAAACACACCATACATGTGTATACAGGGTGAGTCATAAATATCGAAACAATAGGCTCTCCTTAAATAGCCTCTAGACCTATACTTCTAATTGCAAAGTTTCATAAAAAAAGGTGAATTTTTTGATAAGATAAGTTGCAACTCCATGGAGGGTCTATTTAGAAAAATACGAAAATTAAATTTCTATACGGCCCCCAGAGGATAAAACTTCCAATTAGAAATTTTTTCCTTATCCATTCCTGAATTGAACAAAGAAAAAATCATCTTGATATCTTCAAAACTCAGAGAGTTGTGACAATTTTAATAAATCGTGAGGTTTCAGGGGATCAGACACAAATTGCAATGCGTCTAATTGAAGAAAATATGCTGCTGTAATGTGTCCAGGAAACATTTATTTTATTTACTTATTTATAGAGTTAGAATATTGAATATTTTGTGATGGTTAACCATATAATTAGTAAACATCATCACATCATAAGACTTCTTAATAAAAAAAAATTTTCAAAAAAATTAGAGTAAATT
Organism: Maratus speculifer; assembly: GCA_964019185.1. Taxonomy (NCBI): domain Eukaryota; kingdom Metazoa; phylum Arthropoda; class Arachnida; order Araneae; family Salticidae; genus Maratus; species Maratus speculifer. The sequence continues at coordinate 137,531,452 of OZ025299.1, forward strand.
AAAATTGTTATAACTCAAAACATTATTCGTCGCGTTGAATTTTTTTCTTTTGATTAAATGAAAATGTCTAATTTTCAATTTTGATTCAGCATTTTAAATAATATTTATTTTTTTTTAAATAAAAGTATTTAAAATAGCAATATAAAAAAGAGATGCAATTTTTTGTAAATAAATCATATTTTTAAAAGTAAATTTTCTGAGCTGAAAACTTCTTTCGGCTCTTTGGGCTTTTTTTGAGATCTTTAAAAAAACTATTGAACTCACGGGACTGCTACCGTGACCGACGGTTATTGACGGTTATTAACAGTTTAAAAATGAGAAATACTGAAATAAAAACATTTGATGCAGAAAAGTGCATTTAGTTTTTAAAAAAAAGATGGGCTCCTAACGTTTAAATGCTATTTAAACGTTTCAAGATGATTAACTCCGTCCTGTATAGTTTCGATTTCAGATTTTGTTTAAGTTTTGCCATTCTCAATTTTTTTTAATTACTGTTTAAATGCGTCAGTTCATTTAAACCTCATTTTTTATCACTTCAATTTCAAATTTTTTCATTGTGCAGAGACTCACAGACAGACATTTTGTAAAATCATGTTTTTCGGTAGCTCTGAGCCCTAAAACGTGTTAATCCGTCGAAAATCCGAATTCAAAATTTTCATGAATCCAATACTTTTTCTTGTAAAGATAAAAGAAAGTAAAAATAGGTTTAAAACCATCATAAATTTTGAAGCTGAATAGTAAAAAATAGATTTTTGAAAATATTTCTATGTAATTTATTAAAATATATTTCCAATGATTCCGTTAATAGAAGTGTCATTATCGATATTACTATTTTTACTAATCTTACTGCCTGCGGCAATAAGCTTTTAAGACACTTTTAATGAGAGTTTAATTTTCTCACTTAATAACACTTTTAATAAGTGTTTAATAAGATGGTCCAGCCAATGGGTCGTGCCAGTTACGAGGTTGGCGCCAAGCTCGAGATATTGCAGACATCTAGTATATTTCAAGGAATTTTAAAGCAAAAACCTTTACGCTTTTATTTTATATCTAAATGTTAAAGTATTGTCTTGGATCGACATTTGACAATGCGTAAATTTATGGTCGATCCCTAAATTGTACTGCAAATGAACTGATATCGCTGCGCTCAGAGGTATGCATAAGTGATATGAGTCACGAATTTTGGAAAATTTTGGATTTTAATATCTTTTGGGGATTTTTAGGTATCGAGATGATTTTTTTTTTTTTTTTTTTTTGTTCAATTCAGGGATGGATAAGGAAAAATTTTCTAATTGAAAGTTTTATCTTCTGGGGGCCGTATAAAAATTTAATTTTCGTATTTTTTAAAATAGACCCTACATGGAGTTGAAACTTATCTTATCGAAAAATTCACTTTTTTTTATAAAACTTTGCAATTGGAAGTATGGGTCTAGGGGCAATATTTAAGGAGATAGCCTATTGTTTCGATATTTATGACTCACCTTGTATGTATGGTTAAAAGGAAAGTGGATATAATTCAGTTACTTTTGGTTTATTCTATAGATTTAAACTGGTTATTTAATCAAAGATGTACAAACATTTTTCATTTAAATGACGTAAAATGCACGCATACCGGCTGTTTTACACCAAGACCGCCCAGACTTATGCAGATCGTGATTCCTAGCTTGAAGTAAGCATAAAAAATGCACAAAAAGCCATACGTCTTACAGTTTTCGAGAAAAATGCAAACGAACAAGATGATGTCATATCCGGTGCAAGGGAAAAGCTGTTTGAAATGGGAAAATAGATATTTGCATATGTTTTCAGACGAAGATGGGCATAATATTCATCGTCTATATCCAGATATGCGTGCACGTGCAGTAGAATGACAACACGTCATGCGATCGGTTAAATCGTATTTAAAAGGCTGCATCTATAAAATAGCTATTCTTAACTACGTTGCTGCAATGTGTGCATTCAGCATTCTATGGCACGCGCATGCATCACTGGATATGTGCTGTAACCATTTTGAACATCTTCCTACTTAAACATGGTGCAAATATCAATGCTCATGTTTTCATAAAAGTTTTTGTTTTCTTTCACCGAATATGACGTTATTCTTTTCTTTTGCATTTTTATTGACAACAATGGGCCATCGGGGTATACAGGGTGCTTCAATACAGGATTACAAACTTTAAGAGGTTATAGAGCATAGCTTCAAACACCAATTCAAATAATTTTTGCTTATGAAACCAGGGTCACAGTTGATTCATTCAGGCAAAAATGCATGATGCTACACTTCGATCGGAGACCAGATTTTTGTAACAGATGTAATTTTTCCATTTTTCATTATTGGGTGAAAAAAGTCCGGGCCAGGATTCGAACCAGGGATGTATTGGTTGAAGCCGCCAATGCTCTACCAACTGATCTATCCCGGACACGAACACTGGAGGACTATTCCACTCAATTAACCTCAACGAACTTTTTGGGACTTTTTTCACCCAATAATGAAAAATGGAAAAATTATATCTGTTATAATTAATTTACCGATTGAATAATCGTGTTTCAAAATTAATTTAACCAGATTTTTGGTTATAATTTTAATAGCAATGCAGATATTTTAACAATTTTTAAAAAAGATTTAATTTGTTCTGGGAAAAATGCCATGAAATAACGAAAAGCGCTAAATTTTACAGTTATTAGGTTTGTACACGGTTTATATTGTCAACTACATTTTAAAAAGTGGATTGTCTGACATAGCAATAATTGGATGCACTTCTTTCAAATTTTTGAGGCCACATATTTCCCAGAACGTAATACTATATCATTTAATCTAGTGTAAATGGCAACCATCCGCATCGAATCAGCACTAAACCAGACTTTACATTTCTCGGAGTCTAGTTGATACTAAATACAGTGAACCAACCAAATTATTGTGTAACTTTAGCACTTTTTTTTAATTGCATCGCATTTTCCACACAGTAAGTTAATTCTGTTGTGAATACTGTTGGAATATTTTCATTATTATTAAAATTATAATCAAAAACCCGGTCTCAGATTGAAGTCAATTTATATTTTTCCTGTATTTTTGATTGAAAATTTTGATACGACCTTGATTTTCTATGCTGAAATTGTTTTTTATAGTGTACAACCTCTTGAAGTTTTTTATCCTGTTACTGAAGCACCCTGTAGTTCCTTTGACACTTTTTCTATGTACTCCAAGTGAAGAATCTGGCAATGCGAAAATTCGGTGGTCTTGATGACTCTGTATGTATGTAAATGACCTTAGACTTCATAAATCGCAAGTTAATGATAGAAAATGATTTTATTGAACGAAACATTGATTAAAAAATGATGAAGAAAAAGTTTATAACTATAATTAAAAAAATTTTTTTTCCTTGTCAGTTGAAATCGCTTTCTCATTATTGAAATTCATTTATAAAATCGTTAAATGTAATCCAAATTACAATATTAAACATGGAAAAAATAAATTAAAAGGAGTATAACGAAATTTCTAGGACCAAATTATATTCATCAGACCTACAAATATTTTGGAACTACGAATAAAGGATGTGGTTTCATCTTCGTATTAGCATATGAAAAAGCAAAATAATACGAATTTGGGGCTACAGACACACATAAACTCAGAAAAAATTAGAGAAAACATTCAAATTGAAATGCAAAATCAAGATTAAATTGGACAGAAAAAGAAAAAATCATACCAAACACGGAAGGTCCACTCTAAAAAATGCATAAAATACATGCTGGCATGTTTACATGCAACTATTGCAATAAAAAATGGGCTAAAGAGTAAGCCCCTATATTTAAGGTACAAACTTCAATATATGCGATCAGCACCCTCTATAGTTTAGTGAAACTCTATACCTGGTTGTCCTATAAAATACTTTAGAACTGCCATCTTTTGGGGAATTAATAAAATAACTGTTATGGAACAAAATGCAAAACAATTAAATAAAATACATATTTATTTTTATTAAATGAATTATATATTTATTGGATGATGCCTCAATGTATACATTATATCAGTGGTGTAGCTTGAAGCGATATTGCATCATTTTACTATCAGTATTATTATCAACTAAATTTGTCCCTTTTTAATAGTCAAATGATCAAAGATTAAGTAATGCGAGATTTAGTATATAATAATGTTGGTATATTAAAAAGATACATAATCCCCTGAAGGTATGCCACTGATTTATATATATATATATAATATATTTACAAAGACCATTTTACATTATTTATATGTTTAAATTGTTTCTTAAAAATTAATAGTGACACTTTAGCATCTTGTTGTCTGAAATATGATACCAGGCAACAACTTTCGGATTAAAACTTTTATATCTACACAGTTCAATATTTTTCCACCAAAGGACTAATTTTATTTAACTGGGTAATTTAAAATGTAAAGTTACATTAATCGTAATCACACTCAATTTCCTGTTAACCCCGTCTTTTTTTCTTGTTTCATATAAAATAATTTTTACTGCTTGTACTTCTGTGGTGTGCAGAGGGAGGTGGGGGGATAGTAAGAAATGTATTTTTGTAAGTTGAATGAAACAGTTTTTTTAACTATAAAAAAACAGATATCTTACTTTCATCGACAAAAATTATTGTTATTTGAGAAACTTTAATTAGCTTATATAATAGAATAAAATGGACCTTCAATTTTAATCCATAGATGACCTTTATATATTTACATACATGTTCATAACGTGACAGTCAAATTTTAGAGAAAATAATTTGCTGTGGCTTTTAACCATGCTAATTTGAAAAAGAAAAAAAAAATGACCAAACAATTTATATTTATGAATCTTTAATAACTGTATCATAAATGCATCAAAAAATTTCTAATCCAAAATATGCTTGAGCTTTCTGTTCCAGACTTTACAAAGCATTTTGAAAAAGTAAAGAAATGTTATTTTCTTATAAATGTATATTTTTTTAATAACAGATTGTTAAAATTAGTAAGTAGGATTTTTAGGAATTTCAGTTCCTTACACTGTAAAGAAAAAAAGGTAAAATCACAATAAAATTTGCTTCAATTTTTTTTTACCCGAACTGCCAGCAATTTTATTGTAAATTAGCAGAAAAATGACTGCAATCATGTTAAATGTTACAATACAAAATGCTGGCAGTTTTGCTGTAAATTTTGCTTTCCTTCTTACAGTGTAAGTGCTAATTCAAAATTTAATTTATTACAATTCCGCGTTTTCATTTAAATGTGCAATAAAATTATGCTAGTTGAAATTTTAAAATTTGGCTTTAGTGTAATTCACATCTTATGACAAAATATAAATATATATCTAACAATCTTTTTTCAAGACAAATATGTAACTTTTTTTTATTATTAATTAAAATTGAAATACAGCCTGGGTTCAGGTGCGATTATTTCCCTTTGAAATACATGAACAAACACATGAATGAAAAAAAAAAAAAAAAAAAAAAAAAAAAAAAAAAAAAACAGAAAAAAGAGATCCTTTTGATGTTGAATATATTGTACTTGTAGATTTTCAAAGAGGATTTTTAATTAACCATATATTTTTTTTGTTTATATATATATATCAAGTACTGGGAATACTGTTTTATTTATTTATTTATTCATTTATTCATTTTTAAACATTTTATGTATTTTTGCTTTTGAATATTCCATAATTATAAAAACTTTTTTTATCAGAATAATCACTCCCAGAAAAAGTCATTATGCTTGATATTTGGATGATATGGCAAGTACTCTTTAAAGCAATAGTCAAATGAAAAATATTAATTCCTTGGGATCCATTGGAGCATAGGCGGTAAGTTTTTATATATAACTTTTCAAACATTTACACAACATAGCATACAGCTACAATACACCAAAGAGCATTCGTACATACATAGAGATACGTACATTCCACTATAATAAAATAATAAAAAAATTAATTAGAATAATATTATTGTTTCGGGAAAAATGACATTCATATGCGACGTTTTACATGTATGTTATTTTTCTTTTCTGGAAGTCTACATTTTATTAAACAATTTACGTATCCGAGTTGCATTTCTAGTAAAAATATAATAATCATGTTTTAGAAAAAATTTCGATAAAACTTCAATAATAATCAGTTGGCACTCTTGCAAATTTTTCTAAACAAGTTTAAATACTATTTAAACATTCATTGTATATTTTCAGAAATTCGTATTATATGTAATGGAGTTCAATCCTCTTTTAAAAGCATTTGACTGTTTCCATCATCATATTCGTAAATAGAAAAAGTTACGTTTGTCAAAGATTCTATTTTATCTAAAAAAATTATAGGAATCTAAAATAAGTTTTAACCAAATGCATAATTAACTTACATAATTTCTGTTATGGTATATTTTAATTCCATGATTACTATTTTCAATTTTATGATAATCAAAAATATCTGATACTAATGTGCTTATTAATAAACAGTTTTCATATTTTTTACTTCTTATTGCTAGTTGTTTTAAATTAATGCATTTAATATAACTAGTCACTTTCTAAATTACAATTGTTCAAATGCAAAATTATATACTAACTGAACTTTGATAGGGAAACACAATAAAATAAACAAAATACAAAATAAAATATGATTTAAATGTTCTAAATAATCTACCCCACAAGACGAAATTCTTTTGTATGAATTAAATGCTATACATACTTAAAAATACATCAAGATAGATACATCACCAATGTATCCGAATAAATTTGGATTTTTCTATAATAACTTTCATTTTTTCTTGACACAAATTTAAGTTATTGACGGTTTTCCTTATAAAAATATAAATTAGTATCTTTACCTTCACCGGATTGTTAATCAAATAATATATATATATATATTCATGGGAAAAGGCGTAATTTTTTTTCACTTTTTCCTTATAAAATTCAAAACAGAAAAAAATCAGTTACCCTTAATTTAAATTTACCATTAATTTGAATTTTCAAAATACCTATATATCTCTTTAACATTAATGTTCACTATACTGTAAGAAAATAACGGTAAATACTACTTCTAAAGTTGCAGTACTTTTTTGTACACGAATCGTTTAAAAAAAAAAAGTGTAAACATCACTGTAAATTAACAGCAAAAAACTGCTGAAATCAAGCTAATTTACCTCTAAAAATTACTTTAATCATGTTACATTTCACAATAAAAAATGCTGTCAATTTCGCTAGTATATGAACACAATTTTTTATTTCATCGCAATTCCATAATTTTTTTTTAAATATGTAATGTAACATTTTAGTTGCTATTGAATTGGCACCTTAGGATAAAATAAAAAAAAAATTTCTAAAACAAAAATGTTATTGAAAATTTATTTATAAAATCTAATCTAGATAAGATTGAAATATTTATTTCCTTATCTTTTTTAACCCCCTGACCGCCGAGCAAAAAAGCAAAAATGTAATGTTGTTTTCCTCTTAATTTATTTTAAATGTTAATAAAAGAGAGAATTTCTAACACGGTATACATTTTTTGTAACGTATATGATTATAAGCCTTGAAAGTATCAATCATAACTTCATTTCTTAAAATTGAATTATATTTGTAGAATTATATTAATTTAAATAAAGCTTCAATTGCAGTGCCTAGTGAACGGATATATCCAATCGCGGCAGTGGGAATGTTAAAATAATGTATTTATGTAAACCAACCGGTTTCTTTATTATAAATGTATTCATATAAAATTGTACTAATATTTAACAAAAATTTCACCGAAGTAAATTTTAACTTTTTCATGAAAACACCATTAAAATAAATAATGAAATTCTTTAAAAGGCAGATTTTTCATTTATTTATTTATTTATTTATTTATTTATTTGTGTTTATTCTTTCGTTTCACCATGTTACATTATATATGTAATATTCAAATGGTATACGTTTTGCAAAAGAAATTACAAGTATTTTATAAAATATATAATATTGAAATGTCTATTTCCTTATCATTTTTTTTTAAATAATATGTTTACACATACGAATAACTTTATTATGAATGTATTCATATAAAAATGTACTAAGCTTTAACAAAAATTTCATAAAATATAACTTTCTCATGGAAATAGCATTAAAACAAATATGAAAATTCTTTAAAAGGCAGATTTTGTTTTCTTTTTTTAAATATTTATTCTTTTGTTTTATCGTATTACCATTATATTAAATATGTAATATTCAAATAATATAACCATACACTTTGCAAAAGAAACTACAAGTGTTCATTTAATTATACAGGAATATCAAGACTCGCAGTTGGTCAGTTTTTCAAATGTTTGCAAATAAAAATATTTGTATCAGGTCTTATCCAAAAATTTTATAGAAATATACGACGAAGTTTATTGTTTGGAAAAAGTGATACTCAATAATATATAATGTGGAAAATAAGTCGTAATATAATTATTTATTTCAGTCGTAAAAAAAGCGAACAATAGTGTATGAACTAAATTTCTTGGTTTACAAAACACACTAAAGATATGTTTTGGATTTTTAAGTTTATTTTAAAATTACATTGATTCATAGCTGTTAAGCTGTTTTCATACATCTACTTATATTACTTCATCTTAAGTGTCTTTAAATTAAAATAAATAAAAAATAAAAATTCGTATGCTTGTTAAAATTTCTTATAAAAAATAAAAGTTCTCTTCTTATATGTCGTTAATAAATGCCTATATGATGTATTTTAATACAGCGGATTTTCAAGATACTTGCTATAGGGAATATTATTCAAAAATGCCTTTTGGCTTTGATTAAGGGTTAAGAAATGAGAAATATGGATGACTTTTCATATTCAATCATCTTCGTTTAAACTGTAAAATAGAAAATTTATATTTTTGAAAATCTCATTTAAGTAAATTGTTGCAAAACCTGATCCTTGTAGATTATTAATCTATTTAAACAACTATTATGGAAGTCTGAGCTTACTGTCATAATTTAGTGATGTAAATTTGTTTTCTGTATTTTTTAACACCAGAATATTTGGTTAGAATAATAGCTTTACATCACTAATTTATAGCAATAAATATCTCAGAATCCCATTATAGTGTGTGAAAACTCTTTCAAAACCTCGGAGAGTATATGTTGCTTCAAACTTTGTATAGGAATTTCATATAAATGTGAATTTGGTACTTCTTTCTGAAAACGGAATCAATGTAAAAATCCATCTATGCTGCTTATTTCTGAAACTATAATTCCTAAACACATTTTTTTCAAAGGATATAGAATATAATAATCATCTCGAAACGTGTAATCAGTTAAATTGTATATACAAGTTTAAAAGCATGGTTCAGAATTTTGTTTCAGTTCAATTTATCAATACTGATGGCGGATTGAAACTTTTCCCCACTTTATATTAAAAAAATCCTCTTATAGCCACGTATGAAATAGATTTATCATTACAATATTTTTTGTTTTGATTATAATCTCATTTAATCTATTTAAGGATTCTGTTGAATTTCAGTGCTATTGTAATCTGTCCCCCACTGTATAAGAAAGCCTGTTGCAGTCACATGTCTCTAGTTTATATAGCATTATAATGCCTGTTGTTTTAATTATAATCTATTTTAATCTAATTATGGATTCTGATGATGTTTTGTGTTATTGTAATCTGTTCCACACTAAATTAAAACAAAAACCCTGCTATTGTCACATGACAGAAATAGATTTAGCATGATAATGCATGATGTTCTATGTGTAATCGGTTTTAATTTAATTATTGTTTCCGTTGAATTATTGTGCTATTGTATTCCTTTCCATATTACGTGTCTGAAATAGATTTAGCATGATAAAGATTGTTGTTCTAATTAGAATCTTTTCTAATCTAATTATATATTCTTTTGAATTTTTGTGCTGTTGTATTCTGTTCTACATTACATGTCTGAAATCGATTTAGCATGATAAAGCTTTTTGTTTTAATTAAAATCTGTTCTAATCCAATTATGAATTCTGATGAATTTTTGTGCTATTGTAATCTGTTCCACATTACATGTCTGAAATAGATTTAGCATGATAAATTGTTGTTCTAATTAGAATCTGTTCCAATCTAACTATATCGATTCTGTTGAGTTTTTGTACTATTGTAACCAAGTTCCCCATTATTTATATATATATATAATCATCTCATGTCTAAAATATAGATTTTGCATAATAATGCTTGTTATTCTTATTACATTCTCTTTTAATCTAATTATGGATTTTGTTCAATATTTGTGTTATAGCAATTTGTTCTCCACTTTATAAAAAAAAGTATCTTATAGTCACATGTCTGAAAGGGGTTGAGCATGATAATGCATGTTATTATAATTATAATCTCTTTTAATCTAATTATGGATTATGTCGAATTTATGTAATTGTTCTAATTTGTTATCCACTTTCAAAAAATATCTTATCTTTACAAGTTAAAACAGTTTTAGCACGATAATGCTTGTTATTCCAATTATATTCTTTTTAATCTAATTATGGATTCTGGTGAATTTATGTAATATTGTAACCTGCTATCCACTTTATATGTATCTAAAATCTCATAGCTGTATATCTGCCATAGATTTGGCATGACAATGTTTTTTATTCTAATTATAATCTTCTGTTAATTTAATAATAGATTCTATTGGATTTGTGTACTAGCTGTACTTCGTTTTCCACATTATATATTCAAATTATATATTTAAGGGTACCTTTTTAGTTTTTCTAAATATTTTAAAGAAAGTGGGGATATTAAATTTTCAATATTTTAAACGTTTACATAATAGAAGAATCAAAGCGTTCAAAAACGTATACTAAAGTGTAATGCAAAAAAGAAGAATACGAAAATCAGTTTTGAAAATTTTAAATTCTTAAAAGATTTTTGTTAACATAAAGAAAACATTAAATTTATTAAACTAAAGAAAAAAAATTGCCCATATAGCTTAATTTTGATGTACAAATACCCTTTCTCTCCTGCTTTTTCTACAAAATATGTCAAGACATTTTTTTTACAACAAATTCTTCCAAATAGTTTTGCATGAATTTCTTATGTTATTATTGCTTAGTATTATTGATGCATATTAAACTTTTGGCAATCTTATTTCATGCAAAAAATTTAATAACGTAATAGTTTCACTTTCTTTAAAGTTTTCTTTTAATTTCATATTTTTGTTTGAAAGTATACTAAGAGTAATGTTTGTATATATAAAGTTATTTTTTATTTCGCATAAGATTTTTCTTAATGTAAGTGAAAGAATTATTTTTGATATTAGTGTTTACAGCTGATCTATTAAAATATAACAAATGTTTAAGATTAATGCATACAAACAATTTAACAATGCATGCTCATTTAAATAAAAAGGATTTTTTATATAAAAAACCCTTTTGTTTAGTAGAAAAGAAATCTGAAATTTAAATGAACTTTTATATATTACTATTATCCATTAGCTGGAGTAGTAAAAACAATTTTTGATTTCGTGGATTTTTTAAAGAAAAAGCTGTACATATTGGAAGAGTTAACATACTGTTGTATAAAAAATGCTTCATATAATCATAGATAAATTAGGAATCTTTGACAAGTACAAGCATTTAGTAGGAAGTTTTAAAAATGATTTAGCTAAGATAGAGTTACTTATTGCTTCTTACACATTAACCTGCCAGAAAATATCTTGTACTTAGACTGCTCTCGAAAAATATTTATATTAATTATTTCACTTCTTTAATTTCTACATTTTATTAATGAACTATCTTTTCGTTACAAATTCGGAGCATTCCACAACGTCAAGATTACTTTTGCAAATTTTTTGACATTTCTACAATAAAATATTCCAAAATAACAATAATCATTTATATCGATACATAAATTCTGTTATTTTACTTCAAATTGATCTTTCTAATACCCTTTTTTTTTATTTTAATAATCTGAATGTCATTGAAAACTTTATTGCTGATGAGTGATGACCCGATCATTTTTTTTAGATATAAAAATTACCATAAAAATTGTTATATATACATTTTTACTTCCAGAAATCTACAAACCTAATATAAATGTTATACAAAATTTAGTCGATTTATTCCAATATAAAAATCGAAAACTTTAAATACAATATTAAACTTGTCAATACATTTCCATGTCACTAGTACTAAAATATCTGTAAGCTCTTCTATAACATTGATTCAAATACAATATTATATTATGGAGATTTTAACCTTTCAGAAGCAAAGAAATTGTGTTTGCTAAAATGTTTATATGATTTCATGTCACCAGAATTCACAAACAATTTGATTTTAATATAAATAATTTTTTTTAATAGCGTGTATTAGATAAAAGAAAAGCATATTAAAATATTATGGGTGCCATTTGGGAGTTTGAAATTAAAACTAAATAGTATATAATGTGTCGTTGCTCTTCAACAGTTTAAACATGTAATACTTACATAATTAAACTCTATTTAATATAAATTTAACTAGATGTTGGTGTTATTTTTCCTGTATAATGTCTCATAGTCACTATGAATTGAGTAAAATAAATTAAAATAAATTTTTAATGCACATATTTACTTAAGTGGGTGCTAATTGTTTACATGATGCAATTTATAAATATTAAATGTGTGGCAAATTAATTCATGTCTAATATTCACTCTTCATTAAAAACATACATTATAATATCATAGCAGCACAAAGTAAATATAAGTACATTTCTTTAAAAAGACTTTTGCAATACATTATATAAAATAACATTACCAAATAATCTGTGTCGGAAAATGTTTATTAAAAGTTTGTCATTTGTATCTGTAACTCAGGTTCATTAGGTAAATTGTAAATTATTACTAAATGAAATGTCGTTTCAATAACTGAACTTGCAAAGAATTTTAAAATCATTATGCACTGCACATTTTTTGCATGCTTGCACTTCTTATACACTGTTTAACTGTAGTAGATAACTCCAGCTTGAACTAAAAATAATTGTAAATATACTATTTTACACAATATTTGAATTATAGTAGTCAGTGCTCCTCGACTTTATGGATCATCCAAGGTAAGATTTGTTTCCATATTAGATTTTTACATTCAAATTGATACCAGCAAACCATTATCAACTCATGCTGTTTTATGTGCTAATAAGGTATTTTGAAATATAAAACTTATATAAATGATTTTGTATATAAAAATTATGCATTTCTTTTTCTAATATGTTCTTTATAATTACTATTCTAGAGCTCAATGAAATTCTTATGTAAATCTTTAAATTTGTACCGTGCAAACTATTAATAGATTAAACTTTTGAAAAAATTAAAGTAACAATTTACCCCAATTTTAAAGGGTTTTGTAATTTTCTCTAAATTAAAAGAAATACTAGAAAATGACTCTAGTTTTCAGTGCATAAAATATCTTCTCGTGTTTATCCGTTTTTTCGCCTGAATTTATACATTTTATGGGATACTAATAAAGATATATATTTTAGTTAATTCTTTAAACTCTAAAAAACAGATTGAGCTTTGAATAAAATTGTATTTTCGATTTCTTAGTTAAAAACTGTTTGCTTCGCCCAAAGATGTTTCAATAAACGAAAACAAATAATATAAGTTTCTAATGTAATACATTTCACGATTGATTATATAATTTTACTGTAAAATTGTATGCATTTCTTATCTAGTATAAAAGCTTCACTTTAGTGTTGTGCAGTTTTGTTTTAAATAATATAATACATCTTTACATTTATAAATTTCTGCAATGAACTAGCCATGAAAAAGAAACTAATAAATTCATGTAACAAAAATGAGTAAGTTCATGCAATAAAAATGAATGAGGAAATTTAGTATTACAGTATAGATGCAGAGTTTAAAATCTGCAATAAATTGTCCAGTCATTTGACCTTTTTATATAGAAAATGATTACACAACCGTAATTTAATTTTATTCTGACCATAATATGATAAATAATATGATCAGAATAGTGTTAAATTGCTCTGTTACATACCAGTTTTCTATAAAAACAGTCGAATGATTGGGCAGCTTAATGCAAATTTTTAACAGTGTAATACAGTTTTAAAATAGAAAATCTGTATAAAGGATTTTTTTATTTGTGCAATATTTTTACAAAATCAAATGCATATACTTCTTATTTAAATTTTGAGCTGTTGTCTGGTGTTTCTTATTGATAAAAATCATCTTCCTTTTTATTTTCATTACTTTATTTTATTACATAAATTTTATATGAAAGTGTTTTGAAATGAATGTGTTTGAGTATATGAAACGGTTTTTTTTTCTGTTGCTAGGATATATATGTTATAACATAGATAAGATGCTTTATAAACTTTTTCGACTAGTATATTTTCCCCTTAGTTGATAAATAAAACTTTATATCAGCCTCGAATAACATTTCGGTTATTAAAACCCTATCCATCAGAAGTATCTTCATGTTAATTAGATATCATTTGGCATGTCATTTTGAAATAAGCACTTAAAATCATAACTCATTACAAATTTAAGTTAAAATAAACATTAGATGATTATTTGAGCTATAAATTGAATAAAGCTTTCCCATATTTGATAGTTTTGAGATTTAGAGCTTGTAGATTTACTTAAAGCAATTATATTAAAAGACGGATTCTAATCAATGTCAAAATGAGTATTTGATAAATCATAATTAAAAAATTTCTGTAGTCGACCTTCATAAAATAATAAATATTAATTCTCAAAACACATTTAGCTATCTGGCAGTCTCCCACCAGTAGTCATGTTGTAAGGACTACTGGCAATAATAAAGTAATGTTTACACAAATAATGTGTGTGTGTTTTTAATTTGTTACGAGCCACGAATCAAAAATTTAGTTACATGATATATATATTTTCAGAAGATAAAACTTAAAAATCAAAATACATATATGTAAAACTCTCGAGAGAAATTTCTAATGCATAAAACTAATTGCAGATAAAAGATTTCTTCCATCTTACTAACAAATTTATGGATGTCATCTCTTTTTACTTTTATTACTTTTATTTACTATGAGAATATTTCCTGTCTTTTCTATTACTGCAAATCAAAATATTAGTGTAACATAGAAAGTTACCTTAGTAAACGTGTTAATTTATTAGAAACAAAAAAAAGAGTTATTAATGAAGGAGATTCTAACACACTGTGAAAATTAAAGGAAAAAAACATATCTTTACTTAGCGAAAAATGAAGGCAATGTGGGAGTTTGGAAATTTTGCTGTCAACTTACAGAGGATTCGTTTTCATGGCTAACTTGTAAATTCGTATAAGTTTTAAAGTGTGTTTTAAAGTCAATTTTACAACATTTAAACATCATAGCTGTAAATATTTTAGCTTTTGTCTTTTGTAGATTTGAGTCTGTAATCTGTAGTCATTGTAGGTCTATTTCAAATTTGATTTATTTGATATTCTGAGATGTATTTTAAAGTCTAAGGACACATATGTGTTATCATTGTTTACTTGCATCATTGTTATGTTACATAATCAATTCTGTTATACATATGAAAGATACATATTTAGCACCATGAATCAAGATAACAAATAAAATAAGATATCAAATAAATAATATATAGAAAATTTTTAACTATAATAACTCACTTTTGTTCTATAATCTGATTTCAGTTATACTGTACAATATACCATAACAAATTATTTGAAAACTGCATGTTAAAAATTTTTTAAATAAATGCAAATTTAAAAATTTAAAAATTTAAAAAATCTCTATCTCTGGCTGAAAATTGGAATAGTATAGAAAGACTGTTATTGAAAATTTAGTGAATGACATTATGTAATTTTAAAATAATGTATTAAATAAATAAAAATATTAAAATATGCACAGAAAGCGAATCTAAACCTGTTAGAGAATAAAAAATTTATATCACTATTAGAAATTAAAATAAACACTGATAGACTTGAGTTTATAAAAGTACCCAAAATAATGAAATAAATCATACAGAATAGGAACTTTCCATTTTTCATTTTTTTCAGTTTGCTATTGTTAACGTTCTATGAGAAAATACTAAATATTATTTAAAAATTAGATAAACTGGTAAAACCATTTTCGGTTGCAATTAAGACAAAATAAATGTTCTTATACAAATGACTGAAAGCTATTGTTAGTAAAAGTTTATATGCAAAAAATAAAACTAAACCAAAACAAAATTTATATCTTACATTATTTAACAGAATTGCCTATTGATGGTTATTGATTAAATGATATAAATAAACATAAAAATAAAACTTACCCTTACTTTAAAAATACATATCCAGTCTCTATGCTTATGCATTTGGCATTATATGAAATGCAATGAGAATGCTTGTAACACTAAAAACATCCGGATCCTGCATGATGTACATGCATGTGCGTATTTTATTTGGAATGTGGTTCGGTGCTTTAGTTGGTCTTGAAATTGTAGTTGTTTGTTGTAAATCGATGGTGAAATTACAAAAAATTCAAATTTCTTAATACCAGTGATTTGATTCACAGCAAAATCAGCATTATTTTGTCCCCTTTTTTTCAGTAATTTTAATTATATAAATATTTATTAATTAGTTATTTGAAATGTGATCTGTCAATAGTTAACTGAAAATAAACTAAGTATAGCCCATTTTTATAAATTGGTAAATAAAAAAAAAAAAAAAATAAATAAATAACTGCACAAAAAAATCTCAATTTTATGTTAAATGTTACACCATTCGAATTACTTCTAAATCTGCCTATAGATTTGGGATTCATTTGCATTTGAATTTGTTGGCAGGAATTCAAAATCATTGAATCAAATCGTAAATTGTGGTTAATGATTGGCTTCATAAAATTAAAAAACTCTGAATTTTTTAGTACAAGTAGAGTTACAACATTTAAAGCTGTTCTCAATGTTTTTTCACTTTCGTTTTCGTATTTATCATAAAAATCAGCATGTGCAAAAAAGGATTGAGCAGCATGGAAAAATCTGTATATATATATATATATATATATATATATACAGGGTGATTCCGAATTTTTTTTACAATAAAAGAGAGGTGATAGTACACATCAAGACAAACAATACTAAATAGGAGACCAAGGGTCCAAAACGTTTTCCTAAGGAAATAGCCGCCATTAAAGTTTAGGGACCAAAATTTCAAATAAACATAAAAAACGGAAAAATCGGTCGATTGATTTGCGGTTTTCACTAAAATTATTCTTTATGTCGGCATTTTCTTGAAAATAAATTATAAAGATAAATTTCAAAAAATGCCGATAGAGGGCGCTTTAGACTTTGGAGTAACGAACAACTATTTTTTGCCGATATTTTTTGCATCTTAATAAATGTTTTCGTAAGTTTACACTCAAACTTAAATTTTAAGCTCAAAATCTGTAGCTGGGAATGGTTAAGTAACACAAACTGAGCTGTGTTCAGAGAGTTCAAATTTCAAATGATTAAAAAAAACGGAAAAATTGGTCGATTAATTTGCGGTTTTCACTAAAACTATTCTTTATTTAGGTATTTTCGAGAAAATAAATTATAAAGATAAATTTCAAATAATGCCGATAGAGGGCGCTTTAGACTTTGGAGTAACGAACAACTATTTTTTGCCGTTATTGTTTGCATCTCTTTAAATGATTTGAGAAGGTTAGACTTAAACTTAAATTTTGAGCTGAAAATCTGAATAGTAGGGAGTGGTTAAGTAGCACAAAGTGAACTGTGTTCAAGGGGGAGGAGGAGGTTCAAATTTAAAGTAATAACAGAAAATGGAAAAATTGGTCAATTCGTTTGCGGTTTAAAATAAAACTATTCTTTAAGTCAGTATCTTCTTGAAAATAATTTTTAAAGATAAATCAAGGGCGCCTTAAACTTCAGAGGAACCAACAATTCACTTTAACCATTATTTTTTGGTTCTAATTAAATGCTTGCATAAGCATGTTCTCGGAAGCTTAGATTTAAACTTAAATTTTCAGCTCAAATCCTGAATCGTTACGAGGAGTTAAGAAGCGCAAACTGAAGTGTGTTCAGGAGTTAAAATTTAACCCTCTTTCCTTATCGAGCACAATTCAATTTTTCGCTACCGAAACACTCCCAATGATTCAGAATTTCAGCCCAAAATTTAAGTCTATGCATTTGAAAGCTTTTAATGAGATTAAAAAAATAACAGTTAAAAATAGTTGTACGCTACTCCAAAGTCTAAGGCGCCCTCTATCGGCATTTTGTGAAATTTATCTTTAAAAATTATTTCCAAGAAAACACTGATTGATCAAAAAAACTGCTGATTTAAAAATTAGTTTTAGCAAAAACCGCAAACAAATCGACCAATCTTTCCATTTTTTACAATTATTTAAAATTTGAACCCTCTGAACACAGCTCAGTTTGTGTTACTTAACCACTCCCAACTACAGATTTTGAGCTCAAAATTTAAGTTTGAGTCTAAGCTTACGAAAACATTTAATGAGATGCAAAAAATACCGGCAAAAAATAGTTGTTCGTTACTCCAAAGTCTAAAGCGCCCTCTATCGGCATTTTTTAAAATTTATCTTTATAATTTGATTTCAAGAAAATGCCGACATAAAGAATAATTTTAGTGAAAACCACAAATCAATCGACCGATTTTTCCGTTTTTTATGTTTATTTGAAATTTTGGTCCCTAAATTTTAATGGCGGCTATTTCCTTAGGAAAACGTTTTGGACCCTTGGTCTCCTATTTAGTATTGTTTGTCTTGATGTGTACTATCACCCCTCTTTTATAGTAAAAAAAATTCGGAATCACCCTGTATATATATATATATATATATATATATATATATATATATATATATATATAAATTTATCAGTTTTTAGAAAATTTTACAGACGTGGCAGACGGAAATTTTTACAGACTTTTAAAAATGTAAACTGTTGCATCGATTTTGTTTTTATGAATATTTGACTGGATCACAAAATTAATCGATATATTAATTTCAAATAAAAATCCGTATTTCTTGTAAATTAATTTTTCTACTAATGCACTTAATATGTTCGCAGTTTGATTGCTTATTTTGTTTGTACCTGCTCTGATCGATTTTCTCGGAAGTTTGAAAAAAATAATAATTATTATTCACGGATTGACTTATTAAACGGGAAGAAATATGTCAGAAAAGAATGGCCGGACATTATTAACCCGGGAGAACTCGCTATGAGAATTGCTCTCACGGTGCCCAATTCTTTTCTTTTACTTTACAGTCACTTAATACCAAATTTTTTGTTTGGCTTAGTATTTTTAATCAAAAAAGAGGTAAAGTGATCGAAATCACATTTTGAAATTTTATTAAAATGAAAAATAGTCTTAAAAAGGGTACGATGGAGAAAGAAAATCTCATGCGCGAGTTCTCGCGGGTTAAAATAAAGTCGACTGACAATTTACGGATATACTATCGCTTCCAGGGTTTTCTTATTGGAACCAGACAGTAATTATTCTTGATGCCATGTGAACTGACAGAAAAACCGGTATACATCAAAACATAAACCATAGTGGTAAATGCAAATGAAATGTTGTTCATAAAACATATACATTAGAACAATCAAACTGCCCATATGAATCATTGGTATGGTATTTACCTACAAGCCTCTAATTAAAAAAATGTTCTTATGTCTCTTCTAAATGGTTTATTGTAGAATTTTTCAAGGAGATTTTTTCATATCCCCCACCCAACACGCGCACACTTAGATTTTTTTAAATGTAAAATCGATCCGTCCTTTGTTGTTCCACAAAATAAATTGTTGTATTTGTCTTACGTCATGAAATATTTAACTCTTTTAATAAACATTCGTTTAGTAACAAATAATTAAAAAGCTCCACTGAATAAAATTTAAGGGAAAATATTACTGTTTTTGAATATTTTTAACAAGCATTCAATTTTATTATCCGCTTTCTGTAATTTTGCATAATAACCTGTAGTAGCTGTACCCCCAGCGATTTCGCTTTTGTTTTATGGTTTAACTCGTGTCCTGAATATTTTATTACGCTTGACACGAACACATTATTATTCAAATGGAACGATTTAATATCCACAGAATTATGTATCTGTTTCGACTGTTGAGGAGAATTAACCATCTGTTAATCGATAAAGGGTATAATATATTTATTTTTGGAAGTTCCGTTCCGTTAGTATGTTTTATTTAGGTAAAAATATGATTATTTATTTCGTGTGTACTTCGAATAAATTGCGTGATCATACTGAAATGCACTTTTGAAAAGTTAAATATTTCTTTGTTTTGAAAAATAGTTAAGATGGTTCTAAATTTAGCAAAGAGTAAAAGAGTGAGTATAAATCATTTTTTAGATAGCACATGTAACAGTCTCATTTCCAGATAACTGCTGATGTAATCTAGTTTGTAAATGGTTTTGTGAAGAAAAATGCGGAATGATAAAAAAAAAAAAAAACAGCAGTTTTTTTTAAGATCAAATGAGAAAATTTTGAGTAATGTCACATATTTTCATCAGCAATTGATCATCAACAGAGGCAATCCGATTTCATGCTTTTTTAAACTATTTTTTTTCAACATCTAATTTTGTATGAGCTATATACCTCTAGCACAAGCGTGTGTTTGTGTATGCTACAAATTAAGGGTGTATTCGAAAAAACGGTTTTCCATCTTCAACAGCTCGAAATTTCCGGATACAATTTCAGACACATTTTTAAAAGTAGAAACATGAAACTTGCTGAGGTGATTTTTGAAGAGACGTACAAGGTGCCGTGTGATGTCTTTTTACGCTCAATTCATTAGAATTTGATATATAAACAATTATCTTCTCAGTATGACCCCTTTTTTCGTTCGTAGACCTCCCGCTTCGGAAAATTCGGTTCAAAGTGCTGT
The DNA here is from genome assembly GCA_964019185.1 of Maratus speculifer. Lineage (NCBI taxonomy): Eukaryota > Metazoa > Arthropoda > Arachnida > Araneae > Salticidae > Maratus > Maratus speculifer. The sequence continues at coordinate 137,552,233 of OZ025299.1, forward strand.
TTTTGATTGCTTTTTTTGCAATATTTTCTGCATTTATCAGAGAATCGATGATTACGGCAACTTGTGTACTTTCTAAATAACAGAATTTGAAAGTTTGGTGCATTTGAGAGCAAAAATGAATTTAAAAATAAATCGGAAAATAAGCAGTTTGAATCGAAATACACCCTTAAGGGTCCCAAACGTTTTCCGAAGGAGATGGGTGCCATTAATGTTTAGGGTTCAAAATTTCAAATAAACATAAAAAACGGAAAAATTGGTCGATTGATCTGCAGTTTTCACTAAAACTATTTTTTATGTCAGTATTTTCTTGAAAATAAATTATAAAGAAAGATTTCAAAAAAATGCCGATAGAAGGCGCTTCAGACTTTAGAGTAACGAACAATTACCTTTTGCAGTTATTTTTTGCATTTCATTAGATGTTTTTGGAAGCTTAGACTTAAATTTTGAGCTCAAAATCTGAATAGTTGGGAGTAGTTAAGTATATCAAACTGACTCGTGTTCAGAGATTCAAATTTCAAATAAAGGGAAGAAAATGGTCGATTCGTTTGCGGGTTTCGTTAAAACTACTCTTTAAATCAGTATTTTCTTGAAAATAAATTTTAAGGATAAATTTTAGAAAATGCCGATAAAGGGCGCCTTAGACTTTGGAGTAACGTAAAACTATTTTTAACCGTATTTTCTTAATCTCATTAATGCTTTCAAAAGCTCAGACTTAAATTTTGAGCTCGAAATCTGAATCGTCGGGAGTAATTAAGTAGCGCAAAATTGAACTGTGTTCGAGGGGGGGGGGGGGGGGGAGGGTTAAATTTCAACTCCTGAACACAATTCAATTTGCGCTTCTTAATCCCTCCCAACGATTCAGAATTTCAGCTCAAAATTTAAGTCTAAGCCTTTGCAAGCATTTAATTAGATACAAAAAATAACGGTTAAAAATAGCTGTTGGTTACTCTTAAGGCCCCTGTCCTCGCTCGAGGAAACGCTCGCGAGCTAATGCTATTCCTATGGGGAAGCATTTTTCTAATAACTCTTTCGCATTTTGACATTTTTGAATTTTTTTTTTCCAATAGATAGCTGAGGTACATGCCGACAGCGCATCTTTTTTACTTTTTCGATTTTGGTTGCAGATATTTTTTACAGAGTTAGTTTCACTTTCAAAACCGGTTTCGAAACTGAAAATGCTTTTTAAAAAATATATTTGCAACCAAAATCGAAAAAGTAAAAAAGGTGCGCTGTCGGCATGCACCTCAGCTATCCAATGCAAAACAGATTGTTAAAAAATGTCAAAATGCGAAAGAGTTATTAGAAAAATGCTTTCCCATAGGAATAGCATTAGCTCGCGAGCGTTTCCTCGAGCGAGGACAGGGGCCTTAAGTTTAAAGCGACCCCTAACGAAACATTTTGAAATTTATTTTTAAAATTTATTTTCAAGAAAATACTGACATAAAGAATAGTTTTAGCGAAAACCGCAAACGAATCCACCATTTTTTCTGTTTTTTACAATAATTTGAAATTTGAACCCCCCTCCGCATTGAAAACAGTTCAGTTTGCGCTACTTAACCATTCCAAGTGATACAGATTCTGTGCTCAAAATTTAAGTTTGTCTGAGCTTCTAAAAAATTTAATGAGGTGCAAAAAATAACTGTAAAAATAGTTGTTCGTTACTCCAAAGTGTAAAGCGCCATATATCAGCATTTTTTGAAATGTATCTTTGTAACTTATTTTCAAGAAAATACTGATTTAAAGATTAGTTTTAGCTAAAACCGCAAACGAATTGACCAATTTTTGCGTTTGTTATAATTATTTTAAATTTGAACCTCTGAACACAGTTCAGTTTGCGCTACTTAACCACCCCCAACTATTCAGATTTTGAGCTCAAAGTTTAGTCTAAACTTCCGAAAACGTTTAATGAGAGGCAAAAAATAATTGTTCGTTACTTCAAAGTCTAAAGCGCCCTCTATCAGCATTTTTTTAAATTTATCTTTATAATTTATTTTCAAGAAAATACTGACATAAAGAATAGTTTTAGTGAAAACCGCAAATCAATCGACGAATTTTTCTGTTTTTGTATGTTTATTTAATATTTTGGAGCCTAAACTTTAATGGCGCCTATCTCCTTCGGAAGACGTTTGGAACCTTTAGTTTCCTATTCAATATTGTTTATCTTGATGTGTACTATCATCCCTTAAAGTTTTGCCCAAGAGTTTAGATACACCCTGTATATGCACTGCAAATTGAAATGTCTCAAATTCAGATACTTAAGTGTCTGAAACAGAATGTTAAATTTTCAAAAATTTTAAAATGTCTTTTTTTTCCCAGACACATGCACCTGAATTTCAGACACCTCATACGAAACATTGCAGAAAAATGTTTCATATAAATAAATAAATATGTATACATACCATATAAAAAAAAAACCAGAAAAATAATAGTTAATACTTTACAACTGTAATTTTAAACAATAACGTAAAGTGCAATAGATAAAAAAAAAATGTTCCTGTGTTTATTTAGCATTTAAAAAATCTTACTGTTTTATTATATAAGAAATCCCTATTAATTCTAAAATTTTGCACATAATCTGAAAAATTGGATATCGAAATTTAGGATTTTCAATAATAATTTAAAATATCAATAATAATAATAATAATAATAATAACAACAACAAATCTTTAAAAAGTTTCAGTTGTGAGATTATAAACTGTAATATGTAAAGAAAATTTTCGCAGTAAAATGCTTTCATTTATTTATTTATTTATTTCGAAATATTTCCCGATTGCTCCAATATAATAATAATAATAATAATAATAATAATAATAAAATACTGATGTCATATACTGTGAGTATTTATAATGAGTAAATGGTAAAAAGCAAAATAAATCAAAGAACTTAAATAAACACAATTTCAAATGGTTTCAGATTTATGGATGGTGCCATGAATAATTCAGCTTTTCAAACCGATACTGTACGTTTCATTTTTGAGCAACTACAAATTAAAATGATTCTCTTCACAGTACCAAAAAAGATGATTGAACTATCGATCACTCATTAGTTTATTCATAAAAACCAAGCGAGTAGAATTAAAGCATTGCTATTTCAGTATAAAAAATAATTACATTTACATAAAGAAGGCATATAACAGAAGACAGCTTGTGAAATCAAACTTTAAAATTAGAGAATGCAAAAGATTAACCTTTAAAAGTATTTAAATTATATTTATAAGATACAAAAATACTGGAATAAAAAATTTAAATTAAATATGGTTTACCCTTTCATTCCATAAATAATCAGAACAATATGTATTTGTTTTAACTGAAATAATGGTGCAAAAAGTGTATTATTTTTTCTCGTGGTCTTATCTCATAAAGGCACCATAGATGACATGCACAGAACTCTCAATCTAGTTGGGTGTTGAGTGTAGTGCAAAAAAGGGATCTGCCGTCTTAAAATAAGACTCTTCCTAGATGATTCCGACATTTAAGAAAAACACGAAAAAAAAAATGAAACTATAAAATGGCTTAAAGTGTTATTATAAGCTTTATGTGTACGATAGATAGATTCATTGGCATGATTTCCTTTTAGCATTCATAGCCTGTTTTTTTTTTTTTTCGTGTCCCAACTACTTGATGCTTTATTAAAATCTTTGAATGAATCTGTCTATAAAGATATGTATTGCATAGTAAAAATTCAGTAATGGTGAAATTTCGGTATATTTTACCATAAGAAGAAAAATTGCGATATCGCCACAGTTTTTATTCCTTTAGAACAAAACTATACATTTCGTTGTGCCCTTTCTCGATACAGCAGAAAACCTACAACATATTATCCATTTGTTTTGAAATTATTACCAATTTGGCGTCACGCTTTTGGTTTCCATAAGCAAACAATTATTATTTCCTGTTACACATGAAAACTTGAATTCTTTTGTTCTTACCAAAAGTTGTCACGCTATCAAAATTAATCATTGTATATCAACACATGGTATAATTATTTATACTTCTGGGAAATGCAAATGTTAAAATAATCTTAATTATGGAGTATTATACATTAAGTTCTGTTTTTATATTTTCTACTTGTATTTATTATTTTAATAGTTTTTGTTAGTTTTTACAAAGGACGTTCCATAAAATATGAGAGTAAAATGATAAAAAAATCAAGAAATATATTTACAGCAAAAAATACATTATTGTTTTTTAAAATATCTTCTCTACATGATATGCAATGGTTCCACTGTTCAACTAACTTTTCTAAACTAGTAGTGAAGCCGTATTTTGGAAGTTGCTTCATAAAACCCTGCACTGCTGAAATAACTTCAGAATCTGTACTATCCTTCAACGTTAGTTGGTTCTAAGGAGGGTGTGTGTGGGGGGAGGGGGGTCATGATTGAAATATTTCATTTGCTAAGATATTGTGGAACGGGAAGTAGCGACATGATGGCGAACATTATCACGATCCAATGTCCAATTCCCTGTGTTGCAAAATTCCCCTCGGACAAAAGATTAGTCCGGTAGCGTATGAGAAGAAATTTACCCACTGAATCAATTTAAGGGATTAAATAATATTTATTTACACAAAGTCTTATTTAAATAATAAAATGATCCAGCATCGCATTTTTTTAGGGGTGAGTCTTGTGCGAGTGTTCCCGGAACACAGAAAATTATCAACTGAAGTCTTACGGTTTTTAGATTGTCCAATTCCCGTGTCATAAGGTCACCGTGGACCTAGACGAATCTTGCTTCCTTCCCTCCTCCTTGTACGAGGAAAATCTTTCTCCAGAATCTCCCTGGACTGCCTGTCTGATCCCAGGCTTTTTCACAACACACCACCGAAGGTCTCCCCTCTGGTGTCCTCACTTGAAAAACAATCTGAATAGGGAGGGACCCTCTAGAACCTATTAGAGCACCTCCACATGATGGCAGGCTTAACTTCTTCTATCATTGGTCACCTGAAAATGCTGAGGTCACTCACGAACTATCGTGAGAAAAACTAACACCTGTTGGGTTTCAACATGAAAGCATTCGGCGGCACCTTTAAACAAAATCTGAGAAAATATTTGCTGTCTAAACCAAAATGCTCTCTTGTCAACGAAAAAAACTTCAACTTGTGCGGCCCAATCTTTCTATTAAACAGCACAATGACAAGCTCCCACGTAGGCAATTCAATCTGTAAAGTTCAATTCTTTACACCTGTCACTTTAAGATCGAGAGTTTTTTGTAGAAATTAAAATTTAGGATGTTTTTTTCCTAATTGATGGATTGATATTTAAAAAAAAAAAAAAACCTTATAAAATACCCGATGTCAGGTTATGGCAAGGGAGGACGCCCGCATTTGTGTGGGTTTGACCTTACTGCAGCCGTCTTTTGACTAAACTTTCAGAATTGTGTGGTTTGGTATTACCTGTGCAAATATCTGAAAATAAAAGTTTAACTAAAAACCGCAGTTATTTATTAAGATAATTTTCATCAGCCACGATGAAAATGTTTGAAACAAGTTTTATTTTAGGACATACATAAATAAACATCACATTTCTCGCATCTCCCTCTTGTACGGCTGGAAGAGTTTTGAAACCGACTTTTCCATTGGTATGAATTGAAAACTATCCCAGATGAATTTGTTACACCAAAACTTAATAAAATGTAGATTGCAAGAAGAAAAAGAGATAAATATAACATGTACTCATTCTGGTTACAAAAATACATAATAAGCTCCTCCGAACTTAGCCCACGATTTCCACTTTTCTTTAAAATCTTCAGAAACCAATATATTTTCAAGTTTTAAAGAAGCATTTATAGAAACAAAATTTCTTTTACTGCCGCTGATTTTCGGAAATATTTCCAGATAGTTTTCATAGTTTATTAATATTTTTTCAAACTGGGATATTGTTTTCTTGGTTTGATGGTTCATAGCAACACTCTCTGAGTAATACCATAAAATTATATATTTGTGAAAAAAATAATTTAATAAAAAATGTAGCAAAATAAACTTTGTTCAATAATTAGCATTTAATAAAAAAAATATAGACAAATTAACAAAAAATATGAAAAAAACTTTTTGTTTTTAACATGAAGCAACTTTTTTAATACAGTCACTGAGCTTGGATGTTGAGAGAGATAGCGAGGTGTAGTCCTGTTTTGGCAGCAAGTCAATCAGTTAAGAGCCTGCATCAGTCAAACGGAAACTCAAAATCCTATCACAAACCTATGCGTGTTGCCACCAGGAAGGCGTATCCCGAACCCAAAGATTGACATTTTAAAAGACCAATGATATTTTCCAAGCTTGTAATTAATAAGAAAATGGTCATCTCACGCCACCCTTTACCTCCAGGCGATAAAAAGGGGATAAGATACCCCAGGAAGAAAAAAGTCATTAGCAAATGCTAAAAACTCTCACACCTTTTCAATACTGATAGCCCGAGGGATATGTGATTTTGGATAGTTTCTTCGAGATAATTTCTGACCAAAACACTCGGATCCATTTTAAAACAAGTCGACATTGACCTTTTTTGTTAGATAGTTTCAAGTGAAATTGAATCATTTAAATGTAATTTTAAAAGACAACGTGTGAGATCGTGCTTATTATGTCAGAGATTGCACATTAAACATTTTCCAAAGGATCTCCTCTACATTTTAATATTTTTAAATGATTTTTTTAGCATTGAATAGCTGAGATGATTGAACTGTACAAAGACCGTTTTATATTTTTTCGATTTTGTTACGTATATTTTATAGTGGCTTACATCAATAGAGCGAAATCCCAAGATAGAAATTTTTAAGATATCTCGTTTGTATTTTAATATTTTTAAATGATTTTTTTAGCATTGAACAGCTGAGATTTTTCGGTATAAAGACCGTTTTGTACTTTTTTGATTTTGTTTACAGGTGTTTTAAAGAGGCTACTTCAGTCAAGTGAAATCCAATGGAAGAAATTTATAAAAATATCTCTTCTACATTTTTATATTTTTAAATTATTTTTTGGCATTCGATATCTCAGATATTTCGGTACAAAGACCGTTTTGCACTTTTTCGACCTTCTTTAGGGGAATTTTAAAAAAGCTACTTCAGTCAAATGAAATCCAATGGAAGAAATTTATAAAAATATCTCTTCTACATTTTAATATTTTTAAATGAATTTTTGTCATTAGATAGCTAAGATCTTTCGTTACAAAGACCGTTTTGTACTTTAACGACATTGTTTAGGGAAATTTTAAAAAATCTACTTCAGTCAAGTGAAATCCAGTGGTAGAAATTTATAAAAATATCTCTTCTGCATTTTAATATTTTTAAATTATTTTTTGGCATTCGATATCTCAGATCTATCGGTACAAAGACCGTTTTGTACTTTTTCGACTTTGTTTAGGGGAATTTAAAAAAATCTACTTCAGTCAAGTGAAATCCAGTGGTAGGAATTTATAAAAATATCTCTTCTACATTTTAATATTTTTAAATTATTTTTTGGCATTCGATATCTCAGATCTTTCGGTACAAAGACCGTTTTGTACTTTTTCGACTTTGTTTAGGGGAATTTTAAAAAAGCTATTTCAGTCAAGTGGAATCCAATGGTAGAAATTTATAAAAATATCTCTTCTACATTTTAATATTTTTAAATGATTTATTTGTCATTGGATAGCTTAGATCTTTCTCTACAAAGACCGTTTTGTACTTTTTCGACTTTGTTTAGGGGAATTTTAAAAAAGCTATTTCAGTCAAGTGAAATCCAATGGTAGAAATTTATAAAAATATCTCTTCTACATTTTAATATTTTTAAATGATTTATTTGTCATTGGATAGCTTAGATCTTTCTCTACAAAGACCGTTTTGTACTTTTTCGACTTTGTTTAGGGGAATTTTAAAAAAGCTACTTCAGTCAAGTGAAATCCAATGGTAGGAATTTATAAAATTATGTCTTCTACATATTAATATTTTTAAATGATTTTTATGTCATGCGATGACTGAGATCTTTCTGTACAAAGACCGTTTTTTATATTTTCGACTTTCTCTAGGGGAATTTTAAAAAAGCTACTTCAGTCAAGTGAAATCCAATGCTAGAAATTTCTAAAAATATCTCTTCTACATTTTAATATTTTTAAATGATTTTTTTGTCATGGGATAGCTCAGATCTTTCGGTACAAAGACCGTTTTGTACTTTTTCGACTCTGTTTAGGGGAATTTTAAAAAAGCTACTTCAGTGAAGTGAAATCCAATGGTAGAAATTTATAAAAATATCTCTTCTACATTTTAATATTTGTAAATCATTATTTGGCATTCGATATCTCAGATCTTTTGGTACAAAGACCGTTTTGTACTTTTTTGATTTTGTTTACAGTTGTTTTAAAGAGGCTACTTCAGTCAAATGAAATCCAATGGTAGAAATTTATAAAATATCTCTTCTACATTTTAATATTTAAATGTTTTTTTGTCATTGAATAGCTGAGATCTTTCGGTACAAAGACCTTTTTGTTTTTGTTTACAGCTGTTTTAAAGAGGCTACTTCAGTCAAGCGAAATCCTACAGCAAAATTTTATAAATATGTCTTTTCGACATTTAAAGATTTTTAAATGATTTTTTGTCATAGGATAGCTGAGATCTTTAGGTGCAAATACCATTTTGTATTTTTTTAAATTTGTTTACAGGTATTTTAAAGAGGCTACATCAGTCAAGTGAAATCCAATGGTAGAAATTTATAAAAATATATCTTCTACATTTTAATATTTTTAAATGACTTTTTTTTTTTTTTTTTTTTTTTTTTTTGGTCATTGGATAGCTTAGATCTTTCGGTACAAATACAGTTTTGTACTTTTTTAATTTTGTTTACAGATGTTTTAAAAAAGATACTTCAGGCAAGTGAAAGCGAATGGTAGGAATTTATAAAAATATCTCTTCTACATTTTAATATTTTTAAATTATTTTTTGGCATTCGATATCTGAGACCTTTCGGTACAAAGACCGTTTTGTAATTTTTCGAATTTGTTTAAGGGAATTTTAAAAAAGTTACTTCAGTCAAGTGAAATCCAATGGTAGAAATTTATAAAAATATCTCTTCTACATTTTAATATTTTAAAGTGATTTTTTTGGCATTGGATAGCTGTGATCTTTCGGAACAAAGACTGTTTTGTACTTTTTTGATTTTGTTTACAGGTGTTTTAAAGAAGCTACTTCATTCAAGCAAAATCCTATAGTAGAATTTTATAAATATGTCTTTTTACTTTTAAAGATTTTTAAATGATTTTTTGGCATTCGATGTCTCAGATCTTTCGGTACAAAGACCGTTTTGTACTTTTTCGACTTTGTTTACAGGTGTTTTAAAGAGGCTACTTCAGTCAAGTGAAATCCATTGGTAGAAATTTATAAAAATATCTCTTCTACATTTTAATATTTTTAAGTGATTTTTTTTGTCATTGAATAGCTGAGATCATTCGGTACAAAGACCGTTTTGTACTTTTTTTAATATGTTTACAGGTGTTTTAAAGAGGCTACTTCAGTCAAGTGAAATCCATTGGTAGAAATTTATAAAAATATCTCTTCTACATTTTAATATTTTTAAATTATTTTTTGGCATTCGATATCTCAGATCTATCGGTACAAAGACCATTTTGTACTTTTTCGACTTTGTTTAGGGGAATTTTAAAAAAGCTACTTCAGTTAAGTGAAATCCAATGGTAGGAATTTATAAAAATATGTCTTCTACATATTTATATTTTTAAATGATTTTTATGTCATGGGATGGCTGAAATCTTTCTGTACAAAGACCGTTTTTTATATTTTCGACTTTCTCTAGGGGAATTTTAAAAAAGCTACTTCAGTCAAGTGAATTCCAATGGTAGGAATTTATAAAAATATCTCTTCTACATTTTAATATTTTTAAATGATTTTTTTTGTCATTGGATAGCTAAGATCATTCGGTACAAAGACCGTTTTGTACTTTTTTGCCTTTGTTTACATGTGTTTTAAAGAGACTACTTCAGTCAAGTAAATTCCAATGATAGAAATTTATAAAAATACCTCGTCTATATTTTAATATTTTTAAATGATTCTTTTGTCATGGGATAGCTAAGTTCTTTCGGTACAAAGACCGTTTTGTACTTTTTCAACTTTGTTTAGGGGAATTTTAAAAAAGCTACTTCAGTCAAGTGAAATACAATGGTAGAAATTTATAAAAGTATCTCTTCTACAATTTAATATTTTTAAATGTTTTCATCTCATTTGATATTTGAGATCTTTCGGTACAAAGACCGTTTTGTACTTTTTCGACTTTGTTTATGAGAATTTTTAAAAAGCTACTTCAGTAAAGTGAAATCAAATGGTAGAAATATATAAAATTCTTTCTTCTACATTTTAATATTTTTAAGGGATTTTTTGTCATTGGATAGCTGAGATGTTTCGGTACAAAGACCGTTTCTGCTTTTTTGCTTTTGTTTACAGGTGTTTTAAAGAGGCTACTTCAGTCAAGTGAATTCCATTGGTAGAAATTTATAAAAATATCACTTGTACATTTTAATATTTTTAAATGATTTTTTGTCATGGGATAGCTGAGTTCTTTCGGTACAAACACCGTTTTGTACTTTTTAGACTTTTATTAGGGGAATTTTAAAAAAGTTACTTCTGTCAAGTGAAATCCAATGGTAGAAATTTATAAAAATATCTCTTCTACATTTTAATATTTTTAAATGATTTTTTTGTCATTGGATAGGTAAGATCTTTCGGTACAAAGACCGTTTTGTACTTTTGCGACTTTGTTTAGGGGAATTTTAAAAAAGCTACTTCAGTCAAGTGAATTCCAATAGTAGAAATTTATAAAAATATCTCGTCTACATTTTAATAGTTTTAAATCATTCTGTTGTCATGGGATAGCTAAGATCTTTCAGTACAAAGACCGTTTTGTACTTTTTTTTAATTTTGTTTACAGGTGTTTTAAAGAGGCTACTTCAGCCAAGTGAATTCCAATGGTAGAAATTTATAAAAATATCTCGTCTACATTTTAATATTTTTAAATGATTTTTTTGTCATTGGATAGCTAAGATCTTTCGTTACAAAGACCGTTTTGTACTTTTACGACATTGTTTAGGGGAATTTTAAAAAAGCTACTTCAGGCAAGTGAATTACAATGGTAGAAATTTATAAAAATATCTCGTCTACATTTTAATATTTTTAAATGATTCTGTTGTCATGGGATAGCTAAGATCTTTCGGTACAAAGACCGTTTTGTAATTTTTCGACTTTGTTTACAGGTGTTTTAAAGAGGCTACTTCAGTCATGTGAAATCCAATGGTAGAAATTTATAAAAATATCTATTCTACATTTTAATATTTTTAAATTATTTTTTGGCATTCGATATCTCAGATCTTTCGGTACAAAGACCATTTTGTACTTTTTCGTCTTTGTTTAAGGGAATTTTAAAAAAGCTATTTCAGTCAAGTGAAATTCAATTGCATAAATTTATAAAAATATCTCTTCTACATTTTAATATTTTTAAATAATTTTTCTGTCATTGGATAGCTGAGAATTTTCGGGGTGAAAACCGTTTTGTACTTTTTTGGTGTTGTTTACAGGTGTTTAAAGAGGCTACTTCAGTCAAGCGAAATCCTGTAGTAGAAATTTATAAATGTATCTTTTCTACATTTAAATCTTTTTAAATGATTTTTTGGCATTGGATATCTGAGAGCTTGCGGTACAAAGACCGTTTTATATTTTTTCGATTTTGCTATGGGGGTTTTAAAGGGGCTTACTTCAATCAAGCGAAATCCTATGAAGTTTTGAAGTTCATATAAATATATATTTTTCTCTTCTACATTTTAATATTTTAAAATGATTTTTTTAGCATTGAATGTTAGAAATTTATAAAGATATCTCGTCTACAAGTAAATATAAACTGATGATTACCTCAATCAAGTAAAATCCCATGGTAGAAATTTATAAAGATATCTTTAAGATCATTTAAGAGTCATTTCTAAAGATCATTTTAATACTTGTAATTTTTGTTTCATTATATAACTGATATCTTTCTTTACAAAGAACGTTTTATAACGAACGTTCGAACGTTTGCTTTTCGACTTTGTCGCGGGTATTTTATAATTACTTACTTCAATAGAGCTAAATCACATTTTAGAAATTTTTAAAGATATCTCGTTTGTATTTTAATTGTCTTTAAACTTTTTTTCGGGGGGGGGGGGGGCATTAGATATCGGAGATTTCTCTGTACAAAGATCTTTTTACATTTTTTAGATTTTTTACGGGTATTTTAAAGTGGCTTACTTGAATAGAAAGAAATCCCATTATAGAAATTTATAAAGATATCTCGTCAACATTTTAATTTTTTAAATGATTTTTTTAGCATTGAATTTCTGAGATATTTCTGAACAAATACCTCTTTATATTTTTTTCGATTTTTTTACGGGTATTTTAAAGGTGTTTACTTCAATGAAGCGAAATCCTATGACAGAAATTTATAGAAATATCTCGTCTATATTTTAATAATTTTTTTTTATATTGAACAGCTGAGATCTTTCTGTACAAAGACCGTATTACAATTTTTGATTTCGATACAGGTATTTTAAAGTGACTTACTTCAGTCAAGCGAAATCCCATTGTAGAAATCAGTATCGAAAAAAGTAAAAAGCGGCCTCTGTACTAACCATCGTCAGCTATACTATGCAGAAAAAAAAAATAATTAAAAATTGGAATGAAAATATGGCATCTTTATAAAAATCTTCCGTAGGTTTAGTATAATTGAGTTTTTCTTTTCGCGTGACTGAAAAAACCGTTATTCTAAAATTTAGATCAGTTAGACTATGACAAGCTTTGGAATATATACGTATTATTTAGTTAAAATAGTACAAGAACTTTAAAAATCATTCGTTTATCTTTCTGAAAGGGAAAAAGAAAGGAAAGACAATTTATATACAATAAAGCATAAATATATCATTTACGGATGTGAATTTTACCGTAACAGAATATATTTGCTAAAGTATTGTAAATTAGTCATAATTTTCGATAGAAGTGTCAAAATAAATATATTTCTATCTTTTAAATTAGTGTTATCCAATTTAATCATGAATTGCATAATAATTACTTTATATTTTAGAGTGGGTATACTGCAAACTTTTATTGATTAAAATAGAAATATTTATGAAAAGGAACATTTAAACTAATTCATTAAGAATTGTCTAAAAGAATAATACAAAAAAAAAAAAAAAAAAAAAAAAAATTGAAAAATTTAATACAAATGTATTTATTCGCGAATATATCTATTCATTTTTAATGTCAGAACCATTGTTATTTTTTTTCTGCCCTTTCTTCTTTTCCCTTTGTCGACTGCGGATGACAAAAATTTAATTCTGTTATGTTTTATGAATTATGTTTTATGAACTTTGATGTTGTACGCAATTAAAGAATCTTTTTTAGAAATTAAACTTCAAATATATGGAAGAAAAATAATAAAAATGGTAAATCTGTTTTTATTCGAAATCAATAATACTTTTAAAATACATTTGAGATTAGATGCCTAATTTAACAAACTTTTTGAAATCAACATGTATTTACATCATTTCTGAAATTCATTTCTGATCGAACTTCTTGCGTGAGATATCATGCATTCAGAAAAGGATGTTTTTATTTTTCATCCTAAAGCAGCAAACAACATTTTACTAATAGCCACAGGCAAGATTTTACACCTTCGTCCCTGTAAGACTCCCTACAGGGTAAACCCATATCGTCTTTCACCCTAATTACTCTTAAGGCGTCTCCCTTTTAAAGGCGGAGTTAAACACCATTTTCGACTCTTTTAAATCAAAGTGCTTCAACTTTTTATACAAATAGCATAGATTAAATTTTTTTAAAAATCAAAATAAAAAACATTTTCTGAAAGCTAAATAATTAAACTCTGCATGCTGTTTTACCAAATTTTAAAATGTCAAACAGATTTTTCGTAATAAGACATTAAAGGTGAATTTTAAAGACCATAAAATAACGCACTTGTATCGCCTTAAAATTAAAAAAAGAAATAAAATTTCAGAATGACGTGCATACTTTAAACCTACAGGTTTTCAAAACAACAAAAATTATTAAATTTGAGCAAAATGCAAAGGAATGAAAGCGATAAATTTCTTCCATTGAAATAACATTAGCCGTTCTATCTCGGAGCGTTACTGATGTAGGGCCTTAATAGTAGAATTCAACTGTTCTAATCATGTTTTAGAGGGTATATGAAGACTGTGAGTATGTCAGTACATTATATGATTGATATTATAGTTGGATTTAAAACATAAGAAAATTTTAGAAATGACACAAGGAGATGGCTGGTCTACTAGAAAGCTGTGTGTATACTATTAAGTGAACAAGATTACACCTTTGAAAAAATTAGAAAGAAAAATGGTGGAAATTTACCCAAAGCTGGTATTTCTAAATTTTTCAAGCGTTGTAAGGAACTACTGTGTGACTACGAAAGAGATAAAGCCAGAAAGAGATGTTACAGCAGCAAATACTGATAGAAGAATTAAGATTCTCTGCGTTGATAACAGAAAGAAAATAATCTGTGGATGTTTACAAAGTGAAATAGCGGAAGTTAATGTGATGTTGAGTGCAACGACTGTTTGGCGCATAATCCAAGGATTTGGTTTAAATGCTAAGAATTCCGCGAAAATAGCGATATTTATCTCTCCAACAAAGATTGAAAATATTAAACTGTGCTGAAACTCATGGTAACTGGACAGTTGGACAATGGAATAGTGTTATTTAGTCTAACGAGACCAAAAAATTATCTCTGGTACTGATAACAATGGCAAAAAAGAAAAAAAAATCATAAGGAGAAGAATCTGAGATTTCCATCTTAATTGCATTACACACACTATAAAACATACAGTCAGAGTTCTGATATTGAGTTGTATGATTTCAAATGTCTGGGGATAATCTGTGTAATTATATTTAAAAGTATAAATAAATGAAATACTTCAATCCGAGTAGCAGCTTTACGTACGTGATCATTTCCAGGATAATGAAGCATTTATATTTCAACAGGATTCAGCTCCATTTCTCGTTCCTAAAATGTTCAAAATTTTGTTTCAAGATAATCATATTTCAGTGTTAGAATAATCTGGAATAACACAGACCACAACACAATTGAAAATCTATGGAGACTAAAGAAGCTTGTTACACCGGAGCAACCCAGCAATAAAATATAATTTACAGAAGCCGTAATTCAATCTTGATATCACATTATAATAGATTTAAAATTAAAAGATTTGGTCTACTGTACATGGAAAGCCATTGTAAGTACGTAATCAAAAGTAAATGTTATCCAACTATAAGTATTAACTAATTATTATAATAACTTTTGTATACATTTCATTTTTTCCCTATCTGTTTCCCTTTTATTTTTATTAACAGTATACTGTTCTAATAAATACTCCATCATAAAGTTTGTTGTATTACATTCTTGATTCTTTTTTTGTGTGTGTGTCTAATTTTATGGTATCCCTCTAAGAGAAAGTGGTCTTATGTGCCATCAAACTTCAAAGATACACTCCAAAAACTCTTGAATTTGGAAAAAATGAAAAAGAAAAGAGAGAGAGAGAGAGACATTTTCACTATTTAATATCTTAAAAGATTTTTATCTTAAGACACAGTTTTAATTGGGATGAAAGATGTATGTTCTTTCATTGCAAGTATTTTTAAAAAATGCAAGATGAAGAAATAACATTTTTCGGGGATCTCCAAAGTATCGGACATCTGACGAGAAAAAAAAACCCAGTATAACATATTACGCGCAGGATTACAAAATAAATTATTCAACAAGAATAAAAAGTTTGGTGCTTTCGTATACTTCAGATTGTAATAATTACCCTAAACCTAAATAAATTTGTATCTAAAGCATCTTTGCATTTTTAAGACAAAGTTGTACTTGACTGATTCAAAATTTAGAAATTTCATCAGTATAATCACCTTTTTTAAAAAGTATTTTTTGAACAATAAAAAGAACATTTTAGATTCCGTTTATACAAACTAACATGAAACGTATGTTTTGAAAAATTAATTTAAAAATACTCAAAATTTTGGAGATATTATCGTGCGCGTTATGCCCAAAGACGTCATTTGGAAAACACCGCTATTGAGCGGGTATAATACTAAAAGCAATAATTTCAGTTCTAATGGGAATTTCAAGAAAACAATCTTATCAAAATGTTAAGAAAATAAGTAGGTTTTAAGCAACTAAAAATAAAATAATAATAATAATAAAATAAAAGGAAATAAAGCTTTGATATTTTTGATATCCCTGAATTAGGTTTTAATAATTTTGGCTGCTACTAGTGTTTGCTACAAATATATATTAAATTATACCAATAAATATACACTTGTTATCTAAAAATGAAAGATGCAAAGAACATTAGTCACTTCAATGTTTCATATACCCCTATTAAAAACTAATAACTCATTGCATTTTTTAAAATTTCTAACATAAGGCAAAAACTGAAAAGAGTAAAATTGGATTATCAAAATAAGAAATTACTCATAAATTCACTAAAATATTTAATGCACTTTTCACAATCAAGGCATTGTGGATAGTAATTAGTTCATTTGGTCACAGCCAATATTTGCAAAGATGTTTCCAATAACAATTTTAAACCAAAAGGCTCAGAACGTACCACGAATTGCTTCACTTATTGAGGCAATTATACACAAATCAAACTTTTTCATTGCAGTTACGTCAATTTCAGCTTTTAATAAGCTTGATTTATTTTCCTAAAATTTTGTTACCATGCAAACATGTTATTTTTATCCAGATGACTGCGTTTGAATTAGCTGCCCTCCCGAAACATTTTTAGCTCAATCTCTGGTAAATGATTCCAAAAGACGCACATTTGCAAAAAGTATTTCATTGAAATGCTATTGTCCTTTGAAGCAATAATTTGTAGTTTGGTTGAATGGCGATTGATCCTTTTTCTCCATATTCATCAATATGCGCAATAGATGCTTGAACGGATATGGTCTAATGATAGTTTAAATCATGCTCGTTTACATATTCCATACCAGGAACATGGGGAAAAAACAAACTTTGAACATGGGGGAACATGGGCAGTATTGCTTTATAATTGCTACAAATAAGGTGTAAATTCTTATTTTAACAACAACTGGATGGATAGGTATAGAATTTTCAGCTTTACCTATCACTATTGAAGGTTTCTATAACTCTAATGTGTGTCAATCAGTATCGAAATTTACCCTTGTATTAAACGTTTTTGAGAATTGTCCAAAAGTTAAAACAGGTTAGACATGACGGTTAAAAAAATATCGAATCATTCATGTTGACCTGAACTTAGAATTGTGAGATATTTCGTCATAACTAATTTCTTATTTTAATTTTTAATTTATAGGTCTCACATTTTAAAACATTTTGTTTTATTATAAGTTAAGACCTAAGAATCACTCATTTTAAATCTATTTTATTTAGACTAGGAGAGGCCTTTGAAACTAAAAGTTAAAATTTCATCAGATTTGTGAACTTTGGATTTTAGATCTCTATGATTAATTTGATGTATTTTTTCATTTATTATTATTGTAAGGAATAGTAAGGTTTCACATATTGAAGTTGAACATTATGCTAAAGCATGCTTTTTCAACAAAAGTATTCTGAATGCAATGCGATAAATTGGTTCATGAGCCATCTTAACGCCTCCAGCAGCGTAATTCTAAAGTTGTGTTGTTTGTTTTATAACATTAGACAAGTTTAATGATTATTTTCAACGAGAAGAATAGATATTGCATCCGATAAGACCATTGAAAAATGAAGTTGTAACAAATACCCTTTTTGAACAATGAAACCAGTAAAGCTTTCCTTCCAAAAAAGTATAGCTATAAGGCGGTTATCATTGACCTGTGGGCCATATTTAGAGTAGTTGATAATATCTGAGATCACTACGATAGACCGAAATGTTCATTTCAGTTATAACAAGGTTGCAATATTTGAACATTAGTTGTTGTATAAGATATTAGGAAAAGAGATTACAAAAAAAAACATTTTACAGACTTGTTCTTCGTGTACCATGTTCTTTCGCATTCATAATTCTCACGGTAATATGAAATAGTATGTATTTTCAAATAATATGTATGAGCTATAGTAGTTGCTAGCACTTTGCTGTTTAATGCTTCTTCTTGTGCATTTCAGCTACTAAATAGCTGAGATTTTCCTGAGTAGCGTAACTTATAGAGAATAGACTTGCAATTTCCTTAGCTGATCGCCTTAGATTGAACTTGGAATACGACGAAGAGATCTTGTCAGATGTTGCATTTAAGAAGACTTATCATAAAGTGCCCTTTAATCATCACTTCTGATGTTTCCAGCTTCGAAATCTTGAATTACTTTAATAAATGAATGTCTAGAAATTAAGTATATATTCGCATTTTTATAGCTGGATTCAAAATGAATTTTAGGAACCTTCCTGTTTTAAAGGGATTTCCTTTTTATTATCAAAGACATATTTAGCTGCATACTTAGCTGCATACTTTGTAGAGAGTATTAAAATCTTACTCCCAGTTCGTCAATTTTTTAAACATAAAATATTAAATTAAGCATAGACTGTAGAAAAAATGTAAATACTAGGAAAAAAGTGACATCCTTAAAGAAAAGTACACTGAAAGAAGAAATTAAAAATATGAAATGCTTCAGGAATTTGAATATAAATATGCATCAAACCCCACAGATTTAACATTATCAAGGGGGATTCGGAAGCTGGGTGACTAGCATCTTTAACCCAAATAAACAGCTTTTAAAATAATTTGTACAGACACAATGGAATAGTGAAAATGAATAGTCGGGGGAAAAAGCATATGTTTTAATTACCAAATAATAAGAATTGAACGATTGTAAGAAAATGTAAAATTTATTCAATTAATATAAAAAAAATATTTACAAATTATTGACATAGAAACAAAGCGTTATGTACATTTAAGGGCTCGGATGTAGGAGATTCGGCAGTGATACTAAATTATATATTAAATGCTCTCTACGTACCGGGTCAACATAGTAAAATACACTATTTCCTTCTCACTCTACAGTACCTCATTAGGTTTATCAGACAACTTCGTAGGTACCACCTGTTGCATGGACTCTCTCCGCATAGGAGTCGATCCTTTTCTGGAATCCATTACATTTTGCAACCAAGAACTTATCCAAACACGTTACAACTTCACTTCTCGAGGTTTTCTCCAGAATTCCTGGTTTCTCGCTTAGCGATCGTTCCAAAAATACAGAATACGGGATTTCCCTGATGCCAACAAAGACCACTTTTCTCTTATATAAAACTTCTTCCCCCCGCGGCATTCAATAATCCAATCGGAAATTTATTTCATGCTTTGTCTACGCTTTTCTCTGGTCTGCATTTTTGAATGGAAAGGGAAACTGGAATTCAGTGATACAATGGAGCTTGTTCATAAATAAGATCTAAATAAAATATCTCGGATCAACTTAAAGACAAGGAAAAATATTACTTTAAATCCACTTACGCAGAAAGTAATAAATATGAAATACAATAAATAAGAAAAAATAACAGATAATAGTAATCTTAATTAGTTACTTGCTCATTAGCTTCAGAAACCTGACGCATCCCATCTTAGCGAAAAATATGCTATTTAGGGACTAATTTCCCCTCTCCCCAGACACATAGTAATATCTGTAACACACAATACATATAGAAAAATTATTCAAATTAGAGTTCAATATTTCATTTGCATGTTTCCTCGGTGTTATTACTACATACATATTTCAAGATGTCTAAATATTATCTACTGGCATCTCTAATGAACCGCATGCTAATATGATTACTAAAAAATTATACAATATACTAATACACTGTTATAAATTGAAGATACCAATACAAATACACGTACATCGTTAAATAAAAATTTGAAAAAAAAATTCATTTTAAAAATCGTTAAATGTGCTAAATAAAAGGGAATTTTATTTCAGTATTGGTTCTGTATTTTTAAAACTTTCTGTTATACAGCGCCAAATATTCCCCTAGTGACGGCTTTTGCAACTATTTTTTTCGCGGAATCCTTCTTCCCTTGTCTTGTTAAATCTTTTTAGAAAATTTGGCATCATTCTCTCAATTAGATCGCACTACAGAACACTGTGAATACTGTCAGTTTAATTATGGCCACCTTGTACTTTGCCCCTAAAAGGGATAAAATGCTGGGGAAGGGGATAAAAACAGTACTATTCGCAAAGAAATTCCAACTGACTCTGTACTGAGAGCAGCAAGGTTGATAAAAATTCAACATGTTTCAAGTTTAAAAATATACCTTGATTTTATCATTATCTCACGTTAAACTAAGATATGTGCAGCAAACTGGAGAACAAGGACATAAATCTACATCAGATTTACATAAATCGTAATTCTGATGAAGCATTCATATAATAAGGATATATAAAAAATCAGCTAATTCATAAATTGCCAAAAATTTTTGAAAAATTAAAAATTTGATTTTTGTGATAACCAGCCCTAGTTTCCCCTATTTTTTTTTATATTTTTTTCTATTAGAATTGGAAAAATTCATAAAGATAGGAACATTAATAAATAACTTTCTTTTAATTTATTTTTTACTTTTACTTGAACAATAAGAAATAGATCTTCGTAAAAGCGCGTTGCAGGCAACAGCTTTCCATTAATCAATAGGGCACCTTTGATCTTTTGAGACATCTTGTTTCATTAATCTACTCTCTCTCTTTGTGTGTCTTTATGTCTACCTGTCTTTCCACAATATAATACTCAACTTCAGAACATGCATAATCATATAAGCTAATATCGTATCCTTTTCAGCCATTTCAGTTTTCTAAAAATAGCTTCCCTCATTAAATTTTTATGCTAAAAATAAATTAAGATCATCAATGGAATTTCAATAAATATATAACAAAGGGGGCGGGGAATTTTGAACTAACAATTTACAGAGTCAAATAATCTCCATAAAGCTTAGGTAATTAGTCGTATATTTTTGTGAAGATCGTTAGTAATACTCTGAATGTATATTTAACAATGATTGTTAGAATAAATAATACATATATTAGGTAAATTCTACATCTAAAGTGTAGTTTTTACGAATTATACATCTTTAATTTTTGCATACGACGGTCTCTTGGAGAGGAAATTTAAAAAATAATATTCAGTTTTGATGCAATTTTTATTTTATTTATTTATTTATTAATTGACAAGGACATTTTGGAACATTTGTGATGTGCCAAGAATATTCTATAAGCAGTAATTATTTAAAATGAATATTGAACTACGATTGATTTGCAATATCTTGTCTAAAACTTGTTTAGAATACATGTATGCACATATAAATACAGTTTTATATTCACACGTAAATAATTATAAATTTAGACCACAGAATAAATAATCATTTAGAAAAATTTATAGACAAATATATGTTTGATATTATCTTTGACATATTGGAATTCGGTCTTGAACGAATTCATTTTACGCTATTGGGTGAAAAGAAAGGTGATGAAGAAGTATTGCGCTTAATATAATTTGATATAATATAATTTGCTAAATGTAATATAATTTGCTAAATATAATATAATTTGCTAAAATATAGTTCTTTATTTTACCTTATTCAACAAATGGAGACGTCTAAAACAGCAAGCATGCGTTCCTTTCAAAAAGTAGTGGTTAAGTAGTACATTAATTCTTAGTTTATGGAAAAATTAATAAATATCTGCACTGCAGGATAAAAGAGACATAATAATTGATTAAAATTCTTTGTTTACTAAAATTTCTATGTTTTGATGGGAAGCAAAGCCTGGTAGTAACATGACTTATCCTAAGCATAATACTTTATACATAAAAAAGCTTTCGAGATTTCTGAAAATATTGATTATTTTTACTCTCAGTATTTCTTTCTTCACCATCTCTCTGATTCATCTGAAATTAAAGAATGTAAACTCCTAAAGAATTTAAAATTTAATAAAATCTGTGATTTGTCCACTCGCCCTCTAATGACCTTCCGTCAAATTTGTGGGCCGCCGGAAAACGTCGTTCTCATTAGTGGTAAATTATGAACGAGTCGCTGATAACAACTTTTCCCAAAATCAATCAACCAGGATAGGGTTCGTCATTTCCGTCTTTCATGCCGGGTGGCAAGCATTACTTTAGGACGGACCCCTGCGGCAATTAGTGAATTTTCCAAAGATCGCGAGTACGATTTGCTTTTGTAGCTAACGGAGAATCATAAATAACTGGAAAATTAAGTGCCGAAATACTGCTGAATAGGACCAGTTATCGTGCCTTTATTTAAGATATGCAGTTTTACACATTTAGTGAGAAAAGGAAAGCAATTTGAAGAGTAATGGAAATTTACGTGAGATATACGTAAATTTTTTTACCTGTCGTCTTTCAACAATTAAAAGCATATAAAATATATACATATTAACCTTTTACAGGCCGAATAAAGTTCTAGGTATGTTTTAAATTTTTTTTCTTGTATATTTCGAACTATAATGATTCAATTTAAAGATAGAAGAAGAATAGGAAAAAGTAATGCTGAAATAAAGCGAAAAAGTAATTTTGCATATGCGATTTTTATTATTTATTTTCAGAGTTTGAAACATGAATGTTTAAAGAGTTGTAACAAAAGCACTTGTTATTGTAATTATCATGCTTTACATCCTTTTAATAAAGCTAATCATTTCGATTATGCATACTAACTAGCAGTATTTATGGATTTAAATTGTATAGGCTATTTACATTGCTCACTAAAAAGGTGTTTAAAAAAGGGCAATTTTGTGATTTTCTCCACATTCCCCCTTTTAAGGACTTAATCGTAATTTCTATTTAAAAAAAAAAATAAGCATTTGTTCTTTTTATAGTGTGAAAAGAACATAAGCTGACATAAAATTGTAGCCCTTTCCAGGATTTTTAATTTTTAATATTTTTTTAAAGAAAAGAGGTGTGTTTTTTAAATACGTTTAAAATATAATTATAAATGTATTATTAAAGTAGAAAAATATATTTTGTTTTAGTTGATTGTTTGTAAATTAGCTTCTGGAAAGTTGATGAGACAGAGCGTTTCGAAAAAAAGATTGACAATTGTTGAACAAGACATTCATTGCATACTAATTTTTTATTTCATAGAACAATTAAATAAACAAATTCAATTTTTCTGTCCAAAAATTAATGAAATACGTAGATTCTCTTCTTACCTGAGCGGCGATCGGGAAAACAGTTGAGTTGGTTAAAAATGGTTGAGCTAGGATGGCCATCGATTGCGAAAATGCTGTTCTGGTGGGAGTGGGAGGGAGGAATAATTCATTAGTATTTATTCCCTGTTGTACGCCCTCTTTCCTATAGCTTCAAAATTGTCATAACATTTTCAATATCGATTTCTAACTAATCAAATATGATTTTCCTAAGTATAAAGTTTACTGCTTGTAAAATCCTACATATAAAGTTCACCATAGGGGAAAAATTGAACTTCTAAACAAATCAAACTTGTGGTGAAGCCCAGTATCTTTTAACACCTTAATTGATTTTTTTTTCTTTTACAGCAAATGAAATTACATTTATTTTAAAATTTATTTTCCAATTAAATATTTCCAATGAGTAATATTAACCTGTAAAATGTTAATAAATCTTCTAGAGAGAAAGAAATACTTTTATTATAAAAAGGATAAAAATAAGTTTTACACAAGATTCGATGAGAAAATCCATTTCGCGGATTCTCGAAAATCCTCAGAAATAAAAAAAATTAGCTATGTCATTGAAATCTGCATATTTTAAAATAAATCGAAATATTTAATTTGAAACTGAAGATCTTAAATTTCATTAAAATCTTATTTTGTTTCATATACATTTCTTTATAGGTGGTTTATTTTTACATACGAGGTCATCTTTTTTGTTACTGAACATAATTTTTTGAAAGTTAAATAAAAACACCTTACTTTTATTACATAATTAAGTTTTCCCTGCCAAAAAAAGATGTTATACATGATATTTCCGAAAATAATGCGTATGCGTATTTTCTAGAAACATGTTTCTGTAATATCAATTATTATTTAATAATCAGATTATTAATAATTATTTATCAGAAACGTATTCTATGAGTCTCTATTTAAAATGTTCGCATGGTCGAATCCCCTCTCTCCCCCTTCTAATATAAAGTTTCTTTCACTTCTAACCATAAGTTGTTATTAGCATTGTAAATATGGCTACTTTAAAGAGTCATATTGAAGCTTAAACTTAAAAATCTCTTTTCTGTTATTTTATGCATGCTAAATATAGCAAGTAGATGATATATTTACGCATTTTAGGATTTTGGTATGTGTATAATTACTCTCGTTTGCTTATTATTATGAAATCTTTATTTTTAAACTTTTAACCTCAATATCATGCAATTTTAAAAAACTATTCTCAATATTGTAAAAGTTCACGAAATTACTTTAATTCACATTTCTCATGCCTTTGATGATAGAATTATTCAGTGTAAATTTAGTATGATAAATTGAACAAAATTTAGAAATTTAGGATTTCATATTGCAATATTTAAATTCATATAAAAAAAATACTTATATAGCTTCTGAAGAAAATTGTCCTACAGCAACTTTGTAGAAATTCACAAACAATGAACTTGGACGTTTGAATCACCGTTCATATTTTTTTTATGCGTAGTTAGATTGAATCAAATAATGAATTTTCATACTAGAAAAAAAAAAAGAAAAAAAAAGAAAAAAAAAGAAAGAAAGAAAAAAAGATGTTTCATTTTATAGTTTTTTCCAAATAACCATTAAGACAACACAATCCAGTGATTTATCTGCTTATTTTCTGGAAACATTGGGATCTGGACACAACACAGCAAGGGACAAATGGAGAATTTTTGTATGGGTCATGATTTCTCCCCTTCCTAGAGGAAAAAAGATTCCATGAAGCATAAAATTTTGTTGTATTCGATATATTATACTTATATATGCATATTCATATATATTTAATATTGCTTCATTTAGGTATGATTTTTAGACTTGTAAAATCCTCCCACACTCTTCAAATTTGAAGGATGATTCCATAACTTTCTTTGAAAAACAAATTTGAGAGCACAACCTATCATTTGGATCCAAGTGGTCTGAAAATGAGTTTCTATTGGAATATTCCTCATATTGCGAGAAAATTTAAAAGTTAATCCCTTAGAAATGCTAATAATTATTAGGTACCTTTTAGCAATAAAACAGTCGAAATGAGTAGTAATTGTCACATTTGCCTCTTTCTAAAATAATACTTTATATTGGAGGAATGATATGTATGTATATATATAATTATGACATGAAAACTTCCAATTTTGCATTAGAAAAATTCGCGCAAAAAGTAACTCCGTACGTTTTCTACATTTAAAATCTTCTGTACTCATATTGCATTTAAAAAAAAAAAAAAAAAAAAAAAAAAAAAAAAAAAAAAAATCATGGAATTTCCCCCAGTTTTTTTAATGATATATTGTGCACACATATTGTAAAAATATATTTTACATAAAACGAATGTATAATAAAATTATAATGGCCAAAGAAATATGAAAGATTTTGTAAAAATAATTTCGAACGCATTTTTATTTAATCCATTTCTCGGATCTCGTTTAAAATTCGAAATCCTTAACATAGGTTCTAATTACATCATAATTGCATTTGAAGGGATGATGCATTTGAAGGGAACAATGATGACATTTTATAAAGCAGGTTAATAACACTTAGACGTAATATGTGTATTGATATCAGAACTTATTTTCTAAATGAATTTTAAACAGAAAAAAAAAATACTTGTATTTTTCTGTAAAAAAGACATAAATGAACTGTAAGATAGTGGGTACCTTTTGGTGAGGAAAAAAATGTGCTTTGGAAAAAAATAACATAATATAATCAATTTCACATAGATTTTTCTTATGGTATTTTCGCATTTTTGTAGTTGCATTAACTGAATTTCTATTCTTTAAAACTACACCTGAGACCTGACACACAAATGACTAAAATGGCTAATAAACTTCTCTTTACCTAGCTTCTTTAAAAATAATTAATCAAACTGCATTTGAGCTAGAAACCCCAACTGCAGGTAAGTTTTTCTTTTCCATAGTCATTGTACAAAGGCACACAGTAGAGGCATTCAGACTTTTAAACGACTCATTGATAAATTCGTCAAGGTGCGTATACGATGTTTAACGTCCAGCCAACGGGTACACCCGAAGACCATTAGATGCTTTTCACTACCTTACTGCCAGGTGACTTCCATTTATATAAGAAAGGAAAAAGTACAATTAAAGTAAAGTAGCAACAAAACGTTTTGAACGTCTTCTATGATATCTCTAGTGTTCTTATACAGTTTGAGGGCAAAAATGTTGAAGTCCACAGTGGCAGGTGACCTCCTTTCGGCCCCGATTTTAGTGACAGTCTGTATAAAGTAAGAAAAGATATCCATTTGTCACACTAAAGATGTCAGGAGAGAAGATACAATTCTCCTCCTACCGCTTTGTACAGAAAATGGTTGTTTCCAACTGTTTCTGGTACTCTCCAATATTTATCATTCTTTATCCGAATTGTATCAAAAAATTTAATTCATTGAAAAGATAGAGTTTTCTTGAAGTGCAAATTTTCAGTGTATTTTTAGCGCAAAAATAAG
The DNA here is from genome assembly GCA_964019185.1 of Maratus speculifer. Lineage (NCBI taxonomy): Eukaryota > Metazoa > Arthropoda > Arachnida > Araneae > Salticidae > Maratus > Maratus speculifer. Next base: position 137,578,862 of record OZ025299.1, read on the forward strand.
AATTAATGGTGCAAAATATTAGGCAGATAACGGAAAAAGATAAATATACTTTTTTGTTTCCCATTCATAAAAATTCACATATGGCAAGATTGATGGTAACAAGGTGGTAAACATTTACTTTAAAAGTGATACAATTCAAAGATAAATTTCTTCAAAATAAATAAAGCCTGATTATCCCTTGTTATTTCGGGATCATGTACATTACGATTAATTGTTCACTCGAGAAAACTCGGGCTTGGCATAATTTGTCACTACGATTTGTTTTGTAACTTTTTACTCTGTATGAAGCTTTAAAAGAAAAAAAAATACTCATATAATGTAAAAGACAACATATTATAATAATTATGTATAATATTTGATTCGCAGTTTTTCAAGTTCTGTGATGTGAAAAGTAAATGACGGAATGCAGTGATGTAATGGCAAAAAATGATTTTTTGTAATTTATTTTTTCAAAAAATATTGGTAAGGGTAGCTGTTAAGTATAAAATCAGATTATTTTATATATGTACATAAAAAAAACAATAGAAATTAATTCAATGTTTATTTTTTTAAATAATTTATTCTTATATATATATATATATATATATATATATATATATATATATATATATATATCCAACATTGATTTTTTTTTCTTTATTTAACATAAAGCAGGTTATATGTACAGAAAAATCTTTTTTTTTTCTTTGTCAGGATCAAGATCGAAATTAGGGGAAGGGGGGGGGGGGGGCATTTACCGAATCTAGGAAAAAAAGTGACCGGAAAAAAAGTTATCGGAAAAAAAGTGACCTAAACTACAAAAGCGGAAAAAAAGTGACACGGAAAAAAAGTGACACGGAAAAAATGTGACAAGGAAAAAAAGGGACACGGAAAAAAAGTGACAAGGATTGATTTTGGGGAATTATTATTGATTTTGGGGATTCATTGGTTAAGTATGAAAGGGGGATCGGGGGGGGGGGGGCTCATAATTTAGGTAAATGGGTTTTTCATGCTGAATTAACTGTTTTGGTTCAATTTTTGGATATACGCTCATTCTGAAAAGACGCTTGCCTGATTAGTTTTGGGAAGGGACGATTACCCCCCCCCCAATCCGTCCTCAATTAGATGAATGGGTTTTTATGCAGAATTACCCAACGTGTGTCAAATTTGAATATACAGGGCCTGACTAAGGCAGGGGCATGCGGGGCAGTTGCCCCGGGCCTCCCGGTTTGAAGCCCCCCCCCAAGGAGAGAAAAGTTTCTTGTTAAAAGAGGGCCAAATGATATAAAATAGCAAATTATTACCAAAATTCTTTTTTTTAAATTTTAATGGGTCTTTTTTTCTCCTACCCCTTTGCTTCCCTGCCCCACGTTCCCTTAAAGTAATAGTTACATCACAAAAAAATTAATAGTTAAAATTATTTATCTTCTGTTATTATGTATAAAGATGTGAAATATAAATACTGAAATCAGTACTTGGTACGAAATTTATGCATACATACAATAGGTTTGAATTTTAATTTTAGTCACTTGAGTATAATTCACAAACATTTTTAAGATAGAAGGGGCCACTCTAATAATGTTTGCCCCAGGGCCACCCACTGTCTAAGTCGGGCCCTGTGAATATAGGTTCTTTTCGATAAGGCTTATATACAGTATATAATGCATGAAGAGATTTAAGAGTTTTAATGGTTATATATAGAGGGAGAACGGGGGATAACCTTTCTTAAATTAAATTAATAACTTTTTACGCATAATTATCCGATTTGCTTAGAATTTTGGACATAGGTTCATTATGATAAGACGTATCTCTGAATAGTTATGGGGTTCTTCTGCTTATTATAAAGGGGGGGGGCGAGCAGTTATCTCCCCTTAAACTACATAAATAGGTTTTTATGCAGAATTATCCCATGTATTTCAAATTTTAAACGTAGGTTCTTACTGATAAGGTGGATCCCTGAATAGTTTTAAGGATTTGATATCTAAGTATTGAAGGGGAATAAAATATAACCTACCTTAAATTAAATTACTTTTTACGCAGAATTATAGGATTTGCTACAAATTTTGGATTATAGATTCATTATGATAAGATGTATCCCTGATTACATATGGGGTTATTTTCCTAATTAAAAATTAAGGCGGGTAATTATCCCCCCCCCCTTAAATTATATAAATTGTTTTTTATGTTCACTTATCCGATATATTTCATATTTGGATATACTATGTTTTTTCACATAAAGTGAATCCCAGAATAATTTTAAGGATTTAATGGATAAGTATACTGTGGGAGAACGGAGGATAACCCCCCTTAAATTAATAAATGGCTTTTTACGCAGAATTATCTTATTTGATTCAAATTTTGAATGTGTGTTCATTATGATAAGGCGAACTCCTGATTAATTGTGGGATATTCCCCGTTCATCCCTCTATACTTAGCCATTAAACCCTTAAAACTATTCAGGGATTTACTTTATCAGGTAAAACCTATATCCAAAATTTGAAATACGTTGGATAATTGTAAAAAAAAATCTTATTTAAAGAGTAAAGGATTAATCGCCCGCTTCCCCTATTTAATTAGCAAATATGACCCCATAATTAATCAGAGATACTACGCCTTCTTATAATGAATATACATCCAAAATTTGAAGCAAATCGGATGATTCTGCGCAAAAAAGCCATCTCCTTCTATACATAGCCATCAAACTCTTAAAACTATTCAGGAATTTACTTTATGAGAAAGATCCTACATCCAAAATTTGAAATAATTCGGAATAAATCGGAATTTTTTTAAAATCTAATTTAAGGCCGGGGGTAGTAATCACCCGCCCCCCTTTTTTTAATTAGCAAAAGAACCCCATAACTAATCAGATATACGTCTTATCATAATTAACCCATGTCCAAAATTCGAAGCAAATCGGATAATTCTGCATAAAAAGCCATTTATTTAATTTAAGAGGGGTTTCCCCCATCTTCCCTTTATACTTAGCCATTAAATCCTTAAAACTATTCTGGAATTCACCTTATCAGAAAGAACCTATGTTTAAAAATTGAAATGCATCAGATGATTCTGCATAAAAATCTATTTATCTAGTTTGAGGGAGAGATAATTGCTCGTCCCCCCTTTATAACAGCTTGTTATAAAGGGGAGAAACTAATTCCCATAACTAATCAGAGATACGTCTTATCGTCTTATACGTCTTAATGAACCCATGTCCAAAATTCGAAGCAAATCGGATAATTATCCGTAAAAAGCCATTAATTTAATTTAAGAAAGGTTATCTCCCGTTCCCCTTCTATACTTAACCCTTAAACTCCTAAAACTCTTCAGGCATTTTATACTATATATAAGCCCTATCGAAAAGAACCTAGATGAAAATTTGACACAAGTTGGATAATTCTGCATAAAAACCCATTCATCTAATTGAGGACGGATGGGGGGGGGGGGGGGTGGGTAATCGTCCCTTTCCAAAACTAATCAGGCAAGCGTCTTTTCAGTATGAACGTATATCCAAAAATTGAACCAAAACAGTTAATTCAGCATGAAAAACCCATTTACCTAAATTATGAGCCCCCCCCCCCCCCGATCCCCCTTTCATACTTAACCAATGAATTCCCAAAATCAATAATAAATCCCCAAAACCAATCCTTGTCACTTTTTTTCCGTGTCCCTTTTTTTCCTTGTCACTTTTTTTCCATGTCACTTTTTTTCCGTGTCACTTTTTTTCCGCTTTTGTAGTTTAGGTCACTTTTTTTCCGATAACTTTTTTTCCGGTCACTTTTTTTCCGTTTACCGCATTTACCATTGGGTGCCAGATGATTAGGTTGCCAAATGAAGATTTTGTTTGTCGATTTTTCTCACGTCTATGTTTAGCACGGTATTGTTATTATCTTCATATCTGGGATATGCCAAAGCATAGAAGAAATTTATTATTTACCAAAAATTAGAAAATTAGCACAGTTTGTCACACATTTTATTTATTTATATGATACGTTAAAAAATCAATTTATTGAAGTCAAATATTTTGGAATTTTCAATTAATGAACATGAAATTTCCATCTATATTATTTACTGCTGACTTGCACCAAATGACGTCTGAGAGTTGCTTCATGAATGTCAAAAATTAAGTAGTGATTAAAACGAGCATTCTCGCATGCGAATAATCACACCACTTTTCAATATTCACATTCGTAGACATCGATGAAAAACATCCGAAAAACAACCATTCGCGAATGTCAAAATTCAAGTAGTAATGAATACGAGCATCTTTATACGCGAATATTGTCACTTTTTAAAATTTTGTTTATAGCATTTACAAATATTTATGAAATATTCCCCTATGAGAATTATGTAAATCAGATATTTGGTACCTCATTAGTTTTTACCACTTAATAAGTTCAGTATTTATCCATTCGTTGTTACATTTTTTCAGTCACCTTTTCTCCTTGGTACGTTTCATTCCGCTCTTGTTTTTCTTTTACTTTTTTTCATGCTACGTTTTTTCCGGTCTCTTGTTTCCCTATATTTATGTAACTCATACTATTATATCAAAAAGGAATTTTTAAAAAATTTATCACTTTACAAATAAAGCTTTTCCTCCTGTAAACTAACGGTTTATAGGATATCATTTCTTTCTTACAAACCGCTGCTGATAGGACCCCATTTTTCCTATAAAACTATTAAATAATCTATTATAATTTTGTGATGCAGTTTCAAGAAGCATTTGCACAAATTCCCCAAATCGTTATAATAGATATAAGAATATTTTTAAGAATATCTGTAAAATTTTAAATAAGTTTGAACACGCTTTATAATGCAATTTCCGTTGCGATTTTAATATTTTGGGATAATATCCACAACATAATTAGTCTAATTGAGTAATACGGAAAAAATTCCGTTGGAAAGTAATAGGAAATGCATCTGCTTTAAAAAAGTATCTTAGATAAAATCTAAAATTTGGACAATGGTCAGATAAATAGAACTTATTGATTTTTCTTTCCTTTTCTTTTTTCTTTTAGTTACATAAGTAAACAAAACAAAATATTTTTCTTGCAGAAAATGCACATAATATTTTATGATAGTGAACTTAAAATTAACTTCAGATCACTGAACAATTAAAAGTAAACAAGATAAAATTAATCTTAATGTTTCCATCTTTTTTTCTATAGCAAATACAATTCACGTCTATTCGAAAATTTTAAGAGAAAGTAAGTTTCATTATCTGCTATCACGCAAAACGTAAATCAGTTAAACTCATATAGCGTGTTTTCAGGATTTACTATGTTTCTGGCAAAACTAATAATGAGGTAACGCTTCATTTACCATTCTTTTTATTATAGTTATTGTTGATGGTTTTTTAAATGATTTGACTTTTTAAGTAGCATTCATTAAATACGTGGAATGAAATTGGTTAATAAGCAATTAAAAAAATATTTCACTGTTTTCTGTGATTTAATATTCAAAATGGATCATAATAGTTTATTTCCCAGGCGAATAGAATAACAATTTTCTGTATTTGATTAAATTAGGAATTGACTTGATAAGATTAATATTCAATATCATATATTATTCGGCATATAATTCTAATAGTGTAATTGAAGCTATTTAGGGGAGAATGAAATCTGAACAACTTTGATACTTTCCATTCAATCCAAAATTCAACTATTTACTTTCACATTTCCTAATTAAGGTTTATAAAATTAAAGGCAATTTCAGAAATTAATCTAAAGTGCCATATCTTAATCTACTCACGGATAAATACTACAATAAAAGCATTGTTTTATAATAAGTCATTGCAAAATCGTAGAAAATCATCTTGGATCACGCTTTTAATTGAAGTAAGTTTGTATCATTTTTAATTTTGGTCTAATTAAGTACGTAGTCTTGCGTTTGCATATACATGTATAATTGTGTACATATTTATGTATAAATATATGGATATACATGTGTATGAAGTTGCTTAATCTATAAATGTAAGTATTATAAGTTTATTCCCCTGTAAAAAATAAAGGTACAATTAGGGGTTTTTTTCAGTATTTTTAGAACAAGTGTTACTACTATTTTTTAATTTTGAGTCCTGTTATTTTTCACCAGTGGCCGAGAGGTACGGACCTCTCAACTGGTAGACGGCAGGTGCTGGGTTCGAACCCAATCGCGGCTGTCGGCCTAACCGTTTGGAGTTTTCGTGGTTTTCTTCGAACCTTGCGTAAATACGGGTTAGGTTCCCTCAGAAAGACCCCCACGAAGTACACTCCCCCCCCTGGTCCTATATCCCTAGCGTAGATAATCTGACGACAAAAATAAACCAAACTAAACCAAACCTGTTATTTTTATTCAGAGTTGTAGAAAGTTGTAGAAAGTTAGTTTTAGAAAGTTAGTTGTAGAAATCTTGTAATCTGTCCTAAATTTATGCAAAATTGTTATTAATAATTGTTCTTTATCGTTCAGTATCAAGGAAATCTGATTAAACATACAAAGTTAGAATTTGAATGTAATTTTTATTCTATTAACATATTGATAACTTTTATTAAAAATCTGTTAAGTCTTATGCGTTATTTCTCCATTGGTAATCAATGGTGATAAATCAGCGTTAAATCTTCCGTTTTGCATAATTACTTTTGTATTACTAAAACTTTAATCTCAACCTTTACGAAAGCTTGAAAACGTTAAACATACCTGAACTGAAAATATAAATAAACCTGTAAAAAATATTTCGTTATATTGGTAAATTATTAATTTTAATTGGGATATAAATGTTTGTCTTGCGACAAAATGTAAACCTGGATTATTTTTATATAAGATCTATGATCATAAGCAAAAACCTCTTAGTTCTTGTTTTGATGAAAAAGTAACTGTCAGTTTATTTAAAGATCCTGATGGAAGTCAAGAGCTATAGCGGATCTTGACTTAATTTGATTCTTGATGAATGACTCTTTATATAATGAAAAATACCACAGGTCAAAGGTTTTTTTGACGCGCGAAGAAAAATATCATAACATAAAACGATGCTAATTCTTCTCCACTCAAAAAGAACGTAAACCGTTTCATGGTTAAACTTACCATGTTTTACTTAAACGATTTATTGAATTAAAGGAAGCAAAAGTTGTATAGTATGATCCCGCAATCCTCTGCAATATTAAACTTTTAATAATAATTATTATTTCTTTGCATAATTTATCAAATTAAATTAAACATCACATTTATTTCCAGTTTATGTACATGTAGGCTAAAGTTCTTTCTCAAGTATCAAAATTTTAAGTCTTTGAATTATGCTATTTTTCAAATGTGGAAATCAGAATGTTTTTTTGTGCATTAAAATGGCAAGAAAAGTAGCAAGAGAAAAATTATAAGCAAAATAGTATTCAGACCTTTTCGCCAAATCGTTTGATGAATCATCAAATGATGTATTATGTCCTTTTAATTTTTTCGCGACATGTTAGGTTTAAAGGTTTTAGTTTGTAAACTAATTTCAATAGTAGATGATTTCTTTTACTTTACTTAGTGAAAAAAAATTGTATAATGCGTACTTTCCCCAGAATCTTCCGCCTCCAATTTCCAGAATCATTATTCATTTCTTGACATCACTTGGCATAAAGTCAATTTTTCTATTGGTCATTTGTCATAATTGTTTGATCTATTGTCCCTATATTTGTGTCACACAAATATTTATCTCTCCTCGATATTATGATAATTTTTATTCTTGAGGTTTTGATATCTCTCCCACTCTGCGCAATCTTTTAACTGTTTAATATTAAGATATTTCAAAGCAGACACAAAAAATGACTGCTATTTTTGCTGTATATTTTAATAAACCTTTGCTCATATGATAAACAACTGCCAGCTTACTTAAGTAAGGCTGAAATATTCTTTTTCATGAAGTATAATTTGGAACGAAAAAAAATATGCAGAAATATTTATTAGTCTTAAATTATATCATTTTACTACTTTAGTACTATCGTGAGACATCTTGTTCTATAGATCCACTAAAATGTATTTCTAGTGCATAGTATTTGTTGGATCTGCAAAATGGCAATCGATTTATATATACTTATTTTTAATTGTGGCTCTTTAATTTTTCATTGGAAAGGAGTTTACCATTATAGTGCCTTCGCCTGACAGGATTGAAGCCTTAAAAAATCTAAAACTAACTACCTAATTTTTTTAAGATAACGGTTCAATAACGTAAATATCACCATTCTGACCAATGGAAATGCTTCGAATTATGATCATTTAATTATTACATAAAAAAGGCTTAATTACTTGGCAGTTTGCTGCAAATTTTTAGCAATGTTCCTACATTTTACGAAAAGTAACAAGAATATCAATATTCAAAATTTTCGCTTTAAATGGATTTAGACATCCATAGTATATTCTGACGAAGTTCCGTATAGATCTGCAAATAAAGAAATGCAAAAAAGTCTTTTTACCGTATCCGTTTCCATTTAAATGTTTAAGAATTGTCATCTTTAAATTTTTTTTTTTCCGTTTATGTATAACCGAAATGCTAGAAATATATATTTTTCAACTGAATCAATTTTTTAATGGACGACCTTATAGTGCATTTTATAAAAGAAAGAATTGGATTCTCAACAGTAAAAATTATTTTTTTCATTTAAAATGGTAAGAAAATGGTGTCATGTCATTTATTTTTAGGTAGATTTCGTATGAAATACTACCTATTGCATTCTCTCCCATGTTGGAATTTCTGAAAAATTTTTGCAGATCTACACCGAATATGACTCCTAGACCCCAAAACTACCATCAGTAAAAAAGTTTATATATCGGTGTATATCACTTTCTTCTGGACACGATAACTTCTATAATTATGCTCAGATCTTCTTCAAACTTTTACATAAAATCAAGGAGCATAAAATCTCGGTCGAGTTCGTAAATGGGCAAAATCGGACCAAGGGGGTGGAAATTGGGAGGGTTTTTGTGAAAACCGAAAAAACGCGATAACTTTTTAAATGAATTAGATATCGAATCAGTTTAAAGTTTATATTACTTCTCAAAAATGGGCTAAAAGTTTATGCATGACAGATTTTTGGTAAAGTTAAAAATGGGCTCAAGGGGGCGAAAAAAAAAAAAGGTTTTTGGGAGAAAAAAAATCGTAACTTCGTCAATTCTCAAGATATCAAATCCAACTAAATTTTTTATAAATGTACTCTACATTATATAAAACTTTTGCATTTACAAGTTTTTGATAGGACCAACTGTTACCGACGAAAAAAATTAAAAACGAAAAGAAAAAGGGGGGAGGAAAAAGAAAAAAATCCATAACTTACTCAATTCTTAAGCAATCAAATAGAATTAAATTTATTTTACATCTTCTCAATAATATCTACAACTTTTATATTAACAAGTTTTTCATAGGACTAATTCTTCTAGCAAAAATAAATTAAACAATAATAGGAGTTGGAGAAAAACCTCAAATCCAAACTGCTTATATTCAGACTCATTTTTAAATTCATTTTTGATTTTAAACGCATCCAAATGGCAGATTCTCTTATTTAGGAACTGTATAAAATGACGCATTGGTCGATTTTTTAATAAAGTCAGAATATATTTTTAAAAAGGCTGCCAAAAAAGGTATTTTGAACAGAATTTTCCGGCGTTATGGTGATTGAAAGATTGAGGAAGTATAACAAATTGCGTTTTTTCAGACTCATTTTTAAATTCATTTTTTGCTCTCAAACGCATCCAGTTTACAGGTCCTCTTATTTAGAAACTATATAATGTGACGCATTGGTCAGTTTTTTGATAAAGGCTGAATATATTTTTAAAAATGCTCTCAAAGTGAACACTTCGCACAAAATTTCCCGAAGCGATCATGATAAAGAATTGAGGTTGTATTCAAAAAATAATTTGGTTATTTTATAACTCCTTTTTAATTTCAATTTTGCTCTTAAACGCATTCAGTTGACAGTTTTTCTGTTATTTAGGAACTGTATAATGTGCCGTATTGGTCGATTTTTTAATAAAGTCAGAATATATTTCAAAAAGGCTGCCAAAAAAGGTATTTTGAACAGAATTTCCCGACATTATGGTGAATGAAAGATTGAGGAAGTATAACAAATTGCGTTTTTTCTGACTCATTTTAAATTCGTTTTTGCTCTCAAACGCATCCAGTTTACAGGTCCTCTTATTTAGAAACTATATAATGTGACGCATTGGTCAATTTTTTGATAAAGGCTGAATATATTTTTTAAAATGCTGTCAAAGTGGACACTTCGCACAAAATTTCCCGAAGCGATCATGATAAAGAATTGAGGTTGTATTCAAATAATAATTTGGTTATTTTATAACTCATTTTTAATTTCAATTTTGCTCTCAAACGCTGACAGTTTTTTTTTTTTTTGTTATTTAGGAACTATATAATCTGCCGTATTGGTCGATTTTTTAATAAAATCAGAATATATTTTAAAATGGGTTGTCAATATAGGCATTTGAGTCGAATTTAGCTTAAGATGATTTTGATAAAACTTGTTTCTACAAAAAAATTAAATTTTTTTCAAAAGCGGCCGAATCAAGTTATTAAACTGGACGTATCTGTAATCAAATTTTATTTTTTGATGTTGAAGTGAGCACTCTTCGAAATCTACCTCCGCCTATAGGCCAAGCCGACAGGGATTTTTTCTTAAACTAATTTTCTGATATAAGTGCGAACTTCTTTTTTCCAAATCATTTGTATCTTTTTCATGTATTTTCAACTATTACAAGGACAACCGTATTTTTTGTTGATTGAATCTTTTTCATGGAATCATTAAATAATGTGTCAAACAGATATTATAGCAAGTCTATTAACAATAATAATAAAAACTCTGACCTAGACAGACTCCCGGCGAGTGAAATTTATCTGTAATGGTTAAATTTTTCTTGGAATCACTTCAGTGTCAGTTAATGTGTATCTGCAAAGTTTATGACGTTTCTTTAAATTAAATAGTCAGATTTTCTTAATAAAGAACCCCTTCCCCTCCACACACACAAATTAGTGTTGAATTCAGGGATTTCTCTCCGGAAGGAATTTCTGTGACCCCCGGGGGGATTTTAGAATTCTAATTTTTTTCCACAAAAAGCATAAAATCTCTTTGTATATTGGGAGTACATATTTCAATGTTATGGGGTGAAATGCCTCTCGACCACCTTTTTAAATCAACTTTGATCCTACACTGACGTTGGACAGGATTTAGATAAATGAATTTTCTCAAAAATAAAAAAAATTAAACTAATGTGAAAAACAATATTTAAATAATTCTTGATTTAATTGCAAACACTATTTATAAAACCAACTTACATTATCTCTTTCAACATGGGATTGTAACGGTCTCAAGAACTTAAATAAGACTTAGAACAAAGTAACTTGGAGAGACCCTCATATAATCCTAGATATTATCACAAATCTATTTACTGTTTAATCTATTCTCACTTCTAGAAATCTTTGTTTCTACTCACAGATGTAATCCATTTAGCCGTAGGAAAGTCCAGGCATTCTTTAGATCACAGACCCTTCCTTTGAAGAGTGGTAGATTAATGTAATTCCCTGGGCCTTATCGAAGCAATTCGTCATGCCATCTAAAGACACTGTTGTTAATAGAGTAAGATTTTGTCGGGTTTGGGTCAAAATGGAAACAATGTTGTTTTCAGGTTTATTTAGATAATAAAATTAAATGTGATTTTGCTCCAAACAAAAGGAGATTTCTGATGTGTTGCTGAAATTAACCAGATATTTTTTCTTCTTATTAATAACTGATCGTATAATAGATTTTATGAATTCATTTTCTTTTTCATCGTATTATTTCTTTCAAAATTACAGTATTTGAAATTCTTTATATTCTAAAGAAAAACCACCGTTAATTATATTCGATCAATATTGTATTAAATAAATAGTAATGTTATACAAAAAATTTACTTTGCAATATTCATTTGAATTATTCTAAATTTAAGATATATTCATTATTTCCATTTTTCTTAATAATGTCTACTATTTATTCTTACCCAGTTTCTTAAATTTAAAACTCGTATATTAATAATTATTTTATTCAAAATCTTAATCTAAAACTTTTAATCGTTTCACAAAATTTTATCAACTCCTAAACCTATAATATTCTTAGAGAAGCTACTTTTTATTTTCGAATGTTATTAAAAGTCATTTTTACTATTTTGTTGTCATGTCACAAATAAACTTCCCGCACTTTTTTTGCGTTGATTGCACTACTATATACGAGATAATACTACACACAGATATAGGCGCCTTAAATTTAGACACATGTGTGACTGAAAAAGAATTTCAGACAATTAAATATCATAATCTGAAAATTAAGACATTACCGGTGTCTTAATTTAAGATACATAAGTGTCTTACTTTGATCATGGTGTGAACGAACTAAGAATAGTGTCTAAAATATCTGCAAATATAATACTCGTAGAAATCATTCCGTTGGCAAATATGGAACTCTTTCTTTTACAACGACCCTCTCTCACTCCTCATTAGTTGAGTAATCGAGCACATTACACAGTATGGTTCATTCTTGAATCTGGTTGGTCCATCCTGAAGTTTACATTCCGATCTGTGTTCCTTACTCATTGTTGACAAAATCTGTGTGTGAGATTTCTGTCCTTCTTCCAAGTGCTTCAGATATGTTACTTGGTATCCACAATCATTTAGTTTACACCATGATCATAATAAGTCGCTTGTATGTCTTAAATTAAGACATCTATTTTGTCTTAATTTTCAGATTAAGATATTTAAGTGTTTCAAATTCTTTTTTAGTCACAAATATGTCTAAATTTAAGAAGCCTCAATTTGCAGTGTATGTTTTTTATTAAACCATAAGGGAATTTTGTCAAATCTTAGGCATTTTAGCGTAAATTATTTGGATAGATTCGAAATATCATAAAGGGGGGGGGGGGAGGGGAGTATGAATACAGTGAAACAAATATGATAACAGAACTTCCTACTAAGTAATCCTATGATTATATTAGACGCTTCTGTGAATCTTTTATAACGTCGCGCTTTTATAAACATTTTAAAATTGTAAAATAGCAATACACTTGGAAATGAGCAAATCTTTTCCTAAAAGAAATAAAAATAAATATTTTGCCCATACGGATGTTGATACGGGAGTTTAATGCTCACTCAAATAAGGGAAAGTAAAAAAAAAAAAAAAAAAAAAAAAAAAGTTAACATTATAAAACATTTCAAATAAAAAAATGTATAATGAAAAATTAACTATGGTATTTGTGTGGTATATTGAATATTTAAATTTATAAATCTATTAAAATTTAATAGAGAAATTACAGAGTAGTAATATAAATGAAAATGCAAATAGCTATAATGTATCCAAAATAAAAGTTAACTTAATAAAATATATTAAATATTTTAGCTTGAATTCAATCTTCAGGATAGATGCTTTTTCAAATCTGCTCTGAATACTATTTTTCTTTAATTATTAAATAATATCTATAATTAATTTCAACAATGTTTTCCCCCTATAAATGGACAAAAAAGTAATAAATTGTTTTACTCTAAATTGAAAGTAGATAATTGATGTAATGAAATTACATTAATTCGCGTTATCTCAAATATGATGAGCGAAGTTCACGTTTTCTAATACTCGTTTTGGAAATTTAACCAAATAAAGGTTTCACAATTTTATTGGCCTCACTCCTTTTTTGTTTAATATTTCAAAATTAGATTTTTGAGTTGTGTCACTTTTTAAACAAGTGCGTAATACATTTTGATGATGAAATATATAAATATGTATGAGTTAAACACGGCAAACTCCAAATATCAGAGAAAGAAATCAAAGTTAATCGACCTGTTATAACGTTTTGCATGAAAGCATATCTCATATCACTACTCGAAGAGGCGTAATAAGCGTGCTGCCGGATTTATTCCACTTTTTAGCCTCTTCATGTTTACTTTCTTTTTCAACCAACCTTTTCCTGCTATCTTCTATAATATTCTTTGACTTTTTTTGCTTCCTGTTATCCAGCATGTCGTGACGAATTCGGGAAAGAGGAATCTTGCCTGTGAATAGGTGACAGGACCATATGACGCTGTTTTTCTGGTGGGGGATGCCATTTAATGGGGGAAGATATTTCCTCAGGGGAGACAAACGGGGGGAGGGAACAGTGAGGGATGATCTACTGGAGGACATTTCCCCTCTTTTATCCCCTACGAGGGCATCCAAGTTTTCGATGCATCTATGGGCACGTAGATTTTGATATGTAGCTGGAGGCAATCTTGTCAGTCTTCTAGACTTGAATATGCTTCGCTACAGAACTCTTATTCCTTGTCTTAACGGAATAAAATCTTTAATATTTTTTCCTGGATAAAAGATTACTTTCCCCACGAAATACATTTCATTTCTTTCATGATCATTCAGTGGAAAAGACATAAATCATTCCATAGATTAAATCCCACATTAAGAGAAATCATTGTTTCTCTATGATTGCATTACTTTTGAATTTTTAGTTCTAAATTCAATGATTTGTTCCGTTTTTCTTCGTAGCTATACATGTTTGTCCTATGGCATGAAATGAATTTGATGAAATAGTGTGATGCTGAACTAGCATTGTGCGTGCATCTTCAGTAAAAATGCGCAAGTATGTATGTGAATGCTCAACATTATTATTAAAGAAAGAAAAAAAAAGGAATCGCGTGCGTAATACTTCAGCTTGATATGAAGAAATAAGAAAAGATTCAAGGAAATGAAATCTTAGTGGTTTATCTAACAAACCAATTTCTCCTTTAAAATATTTTTTTACGATATTGTAAACTATATATTTATATTTTTCTTTAGATATATCCTATATATTACGACAAATCTTATCCATGCTATTTTAAATGATAGAATTTTTAATTCACTAGAAATTACTTATAAATTTAAGTATGTCATGAGGTTTGATACATTTTATATGTAAATTAATACCTTTTCAAATATTTAAATTACGTTTTCATTCTTTCTATCTTTCTGCGTATTATTTTATCTTCAACTCTTCTCTTTCTTCCCTCTTTGTATATGTATATAAAACAAATGTTTCATCGTAATTTTTATCATCTGCTTAACTTTATATGACGATTCTTTTAAATTTACACGCTCTTTCATTGTGATATACAAAATCGGTTCTTTATACATTTAATAAAAACCAGATTTGTTTTAAAATCACACGATTTCTTTCATGTTTATGACTAAGACGTTAGGAAAAACAAATACCCCACAGCTAATCTGTTTCACAATAATATAAATATAATACCCAAAACACTTCCGTGCAGTATACTTTCAAAATCCGGTTAAACAACAAATCAACAGCAACCTAAAATTTACTCCCTGCTGAGCAAAATGTCTCCTCCTGACTAGAATAAATGTTTTTCACCTACTAGGGGGTCAAATATTTCACTTTACATGTTCATTAACAGTTATTCTAGTAGGATAGTGTGACAAAAAGCAATGACAGCCGCACAGTAGTAGGTCATTCAAATGCTTCTCATAATATCATCGGTCAAACGTGAGCTGCAATTATATGGGCATTTGACACTTAGTATCAACTTCATTTTGTCCACAAAGGAAATTGTGTCCGTTTTTACACATTCTCGAAATAATTTAAGTGTGTGCAGTGTCAGCGAAATTTATTTTTTTAATTACATTATGCAATGTTATTTGTAAAAGCAGCGAAATTCCAAATTCAGTTTTTAGCTGTATTCTTCTGAATAAGATTTTTATTAACTGTCAGCCATAAATGATTTAAAAAAAATAGTAGAAGCAAACTAATGTTGACCTTGCATATTCTTGTTTCTTTTACTTAGTGTATTTAAATATAAAGATTAAAATATATCAAAATGTCCATAGTGCTCAATCACCAATACTTGGGAAATACGAAAGAATCTCATCTCTTTATTATGATAATATATTATTAGAGAGCTTTTGTGTTATTAGATTGCAACAATTTTTGGATGTGCTTCGTAAAAGACGGACACTTTCATGCATGACTTTTAATGGAAAATGGTCTAGACTCTTTCCCCCGTGCAAAGAATCTCTGTAAACTTTAAAAAGCCTTGCTTTTTGTCATCGTGAAGTTAAACTGGGGCATTAAAAAAAAAAAAAAATGTGGCGTACATTACAAAAGTAGTCTAGTTTATGTTTAGTAGGCAAAAGGCACTGGGTTGATATGTCCCATTGTATATGTTAAAACTTTTTGATTTAAAATATTGAATGGTGAACTACACTATATTCCAGCGATACTTTATATTACAATACTTTCTTCTGTTATAGCCAGAAGAAAGTAATAAAATAAGAAGAGAAAAATAATAATTAGAAATGCATGTTGAATTGAAATACACAGTTAAAGGTTAATAATTAAATCAATTCATTATCAATAATTAATCAGTGATTAATTGAGATTTTATCTCAGGTTTTCTACATTCTAAATATATTTACTCATACATGTATGCTTCTTTGCAAAAAATTCAGTTTTATTTATGATATGATTTGATGATCGTATTTCGCTTCGGAAGGTCATTCTAATTCTAATCAACTGATAAATACCCAATTTATTATACATTAAAATTTGAATGACAGACACTCTGCCACTGAAACCTTCGTGTACAAAGCTTCAATTTTTAGAAGATTAAAATCTTGAGTCTAATTTTTGTCTAGACACTATTAGTATAACTTCATTTAACAAATTATTTTTAAATTGCTTTACAGCCCAGGGGTTTTTGCTCCTTTGTTTTCACTTAAGATGTTTAACTTTCTCCCCAAAAACACATTAAAATAACGATCTAAATCCCATGCTTCGGTATCAGGGTTATTGAAGCGTACTATATCCGGCCTTTAATTTGAATCTCTAACAAAAATCTGCAGATTTAGGTATCATAGAAATTTAATGGCTATTGAAGAAAATATTAAGAAAATACAAAAGAAGGCGTGAATCTTATAACCGCGCAGCATGAAAAATGATTTTTGAAATGCATACCAATATTTTTTTCCTTTTTAATCTTTTAAATTTCGCTGGCATTTGTTTTCCAAGTCACGTGTTACACTTTTCGTAACCTTATTGGTTTAAACTTCTTCCCACAAAAATCATTATTATTCTGTTCTTTGAAACCTTACACTTGAAAAGAAAATCCAGAAAATATCATGAAGTAGAGATGTCATCTTGTCGTAGAGATTATTCATAAAATATCTTCGATTGAGAAATAATGGGTATTTGGTAAAGTTTTAATTTGCATATTATTTAAATCAATTTGAATTGCTTTAGGAAAAGAAAAAAATATAAAAATATATATGTAACGGGAAATAGAAAAAAAGAATCGCAAAAATTGGTCGAATAAGATATTTCATTCTAAAAAAAGGGAAATATTTTTTATACTAAAAGAGAAGCTCCCTAGCAACTGAATGGAACAAATCGCTGAACACAGATTAAACATGTCTAAGGTGAATGTTTTTTCTCAGTCCTAGACTATCAGTTAGAGTGAACGTACGTATTTTTACAGCCTTAATTGAAGATACCTGGTAAGTAATGTGTTTTAATTGCAATTTTATTTTTCCCCATTTAACTTTAAGCATAAAAAGATTAATCATAATTTTTAAAACTACTGCATATTACAATAAGGTGTTAGGTGTAAATAATATTTCATTTTCTGTATTTAAAATTTTTAAAAAGATAAACTGTTACCTGTTTTTTTTTTTTTTTTAACTCTGCACTGTATTTTTATAGTTTGATTTTGCATGTAATTAGCATATTTATCATTATTTTGCAATTTTATTTATATATTTGTTATGTATTAAGATATCTTTTTTCATTTTGAGTTACATTATTTATTCTTCCATCTTTATTATCATTATTAATATTTATTATAATTTTTATCAATATTTGCTTTAAAGCAATTTCCCCGAATCTGCTGTAGAATAAATTTCTCTCGTGGAAAATATTCAAAAAAATATATTATTGTTTCCCAAGGTTCCTTAAGTTAGATTATCTTATTCACTAATGATTAAAATAACAAATTCAAAGGAAGACCTTTAAAGCAAGATGTCATTTATAGCTTTGATACTTCTTTCATCATTATAAAGGGGGAGAAAAAAAGCTCTAATGATTCCTAAAAATCATTAAGTATAAACTTTGTTCGGTACATAATAACAAAAACAAACTATGCTAATGACATTTCGCTTGTCAGCATTTTGTTTATAGGGAACATATTTCTATGTATTCTTCAGTGAATAAAATTTTATTTTATTTTGCCGATAATAGTAATAATTTCAATATCTGAAATTATATCAACATTTTAAGTTAGAAAATCGTTGTTTTCATTAGCTTGATAGTTGGCAAAAAGAAAAAAAATCACCATAAAGCATTTTTTAAATTTCTAGTTTAAAAATATTTTACTTATTAAAGTAATTCTTTTATTTTTTCTTAATATAGAATAAATAAATTCATTGTCTTTTTCAAAGAAGCTTCAATTATTCATCAAACTCCCTTTCTCTATTTCACTCTGTCTATTTAAAAATATATTTGAAGTTCCAAAATTTCTTTAAAATGCAATCCAATAATGATTCACTTGTGTATTTATTTTCGAATTATACAAACATTAATTAATGAATATAAATTCAAAATATTTTTATTTTCACTCTGAGCTAAACATTTTCTTGAAATTGAAAAACTACACTGTTGATTTTTTTTCCTGTGAAATTACAGAGAACCTACGGGTAAACCATTATCAGGAGTCCGAGTATAAAATTATAGAAATTAAAAAAGCCCAGAGATGCTGTTAAATAACAGAGAAATTATTCGGTAAATTTAAAATAGACTTTGTAAATTAACATAATTAAAAATACATAAAACATTGTAAATTTATTCTTAATGATAATAATTTGATTTGGTTTTCAAAATAAGAAAATCAGCGAATCTTTAGTGAGCCTGAAATTTTTGGATTTTTCGAGTAATTTTGAGCTGTTGTATCATGTATCATTTATTTTTTACACAATTTTTTAAGCGTTTTGAAGTTTGAACCTGAGACCTCTTGACAGTAGAAGAACACCCTACTATCTGGGATATAGAAGCTGTTGATATCTTGCTCAAAATATGTATTTTATGATTTAGCAGAAAAAAATCCCCACTAACACCAAAGAGATGATTTTCACTTTTCTGAATTAGTTCAACTTAAAAAGAAACAAATAAATAAATAAAGTAAAAATAAAATTAAATAAATTTTTATTTTTAATATTTCTAATAGAATTGCAAAATAAATTTATAAGTGCGTGTTTAAAATTATAAGTTTTAACAAAGATAAAAATATGTTTAAATAAAGACGAAATCTCTACAGGGAATTAGATATAATATAAGGGAAATGTCGGTAAAATGATGATCGAGAAACTCGATAGAATGCATTTAACTTAGAACTAGTGTAAATTTACAGAGTCTCGCTTTTTTATCTGTGTTTTTACAGAAATTTTTAACAGTATAGAAGCTTCATTATTTTGAAATTGCAATAGATTTAATTTGAGAAGTTAATTTCTTGAAAATAAATAAATAAATATAATTAAATGGAAAATTATAAACACAATAATAAAAAAAAAGTATCGAAATAAAAAAAATTACTACATGGTACAATTTTTATTTGTTTAAAATAAAATTAGATTTTTGTGAAAAACAGTGAGGGGGGGGGGGGTAGCTATCACAATTTTTGTAAATAATCCTATAAGAGAAATGTTTTTCACTTCAAGTCGCCTATAGTCAAAACATGGTATTCATATCGGAAATATTCTTTAGAACACAAAAGGGAAGACCTCTATGTGTACGTGAACTGAGGGATTTAAACCAGCCCGTTTACTTTGCAACTTAATGGTTCTGGTGATTTATGAATCAAGACTTCTCCCCGACATGTTATTCATAACTTTCGTTGAATGCCTCCATCAAACAGACTAACATTTGAGTGCCGAAGGAGCCATAATTTAGAAAAATGGTGCTATATCTGAATATTTTGGGATTAAGATTTTTCTTATATGTTTTTAAAAATGTGTTTTATTTCTACCGTTAAGTGTGTTATTGTAGGTATTATTGATATTAATTAAATGTAAAGATAATTCGTGAAAATTGAAGGCACTGGCAGATTTCGGGTTAAAAACTCCTTTCAAAACACCTAAAAACGGATAAAAACTTTATTGTTAAAATTTTGTATCAAAATATGCAATCATTCAACTGTTATTATACAAAACAGTTGCATAACCATAATTTATCTCTGTTCTGACCAATGAGAAGGCTTTAAGTAAAATTATGAACAAATAACCGTTTTCTGTTAGAACGGACAAATAATTGGACAGATTCACTGTAAAAAAAATCCGTAAACTTACAGTGTTCTTGATATTTTTAACAACAGCCCTTCAAACTCTCTTTGTTTTAAGACAAGTGCACGCGAATTATAAAACCAATATAAATAAAAACCTATACAATTGAGAAATTTTATTGATTATGCATTGAAGATTGAAGATTTTTTGGTTTAACGAGGTTCAGATCTACTTAATTTAAACTTACTTCTGGATTTTTCTTTCAAAGAAAAATTTAGAATATTCAAAATTTAATAACAGCCAAAATTTCAAACCAGATTTTTTTAACTGCTTTGTTTGAGATTTTTCATGCAAGAGAAAAATATATTTCCAAAGAATTAAAGTTTTCTAAAGTGCTTTGCTAAATATTTTATTATTAAGTATATTATTGTATATTTCATCATTAACTTTTTGCATATAGCTGTTTATACGGGAACCCCCCAAACATGTACATTTTATATTCAATGATGTGGGGTTAGTGAAGCTTTATAAAGAAGTAATCTCTCAACCAACTGCTTTTTCTGCCGATTTAACGACTCATTTTAATGGAATTTCACCTTTCTTCTTCTATTCATAATAAAAAGGGTTCAGTATTAGAAAACAAATATTTATGAGTTCCAATGTTATATAAGAATAGTTATAAAAGCAATAATACTTCGAAAATCATACAAAAGAGAATTATTCTAAATTTTAAATGTTTTAAGTGTCAACAATATAACTTTTATTTATATTATTCCAAACATTTAAAAAAAATCATAAAATCAAAGAAAATCCCCATTTTCCGAATAACGACGAAAGCGTAGCGTCATGTGCTTCAGCATGGAAAAATAATAAAAACTTTAATTTTTTTTTTTTTTTTTTTTGAATTTTGTAAATTTCGATGTTTTAATATTGATTTTAAATGCACTTTTACATTTAGATTTGACTATTTTCTAGCTTTTAAAGTATATTACAACTTGAAATATTATTTATCCAATAAAAAAATTAAAAACAGTAAAAGAACATCTTTCCTCCTCTTTATCATAAATAGCTGTAGATAGTATTTTTGTTCAATGTAAGGTATTATGATAAGAGGTGAGAATTAATTTTTCCCAAAGATGAGATATAAATAAAAAATAATGCGAACACCAATAAATAAAGTTCAAAAATAATAAAATAAAAATCTATACTTATCAACTTAGATCAGATTTATCACTTATTACCCCACCCCCTCTCGCTTCCAAAAATAATTTATTTCAATAAACAATCTTTTATGCGAGTCAAACATGTAGTGTCTTATTAAAAGGAGGAAGAATTACTCTTTACCTGCTTTTCATGAACATATTTTTCTAAATTAAAGTTTACTGAAAAGAGTACATAGAAATTAAGACACGAATCTACAGTCAAATTATAAAGTACTTATTGAAGTACTGTTCAAAAACGTTACGATATTGGTAAAATCCTGAAGTTAATTAATTATTAATTATTTGAAATAAAATCCTTTATTATTATTTATTTTCCAGAAAAAAATGTTTAACTTGAACAAAATAAGCTAAATTAATAATACAAATACATTTCACTTTAACACTCTCCAATCAATATTTTATTTCTACAAAACGGTGCGTAAACTATTGTTGAACTATTGTCACGACATTGCTAACAGCCAAAAATTATTTAATTAAGAATTATTTGAAATACAATATACTCTATTATTATTCAAATTATATAAAAAATCAAAGATATATACAATAACAATACATACATACAATAAAACTGCGTTAATATGAAACTGTATAAGCTTCAACTTTCCCATCTCTTCCAAACTGTCCATTTTAAAAAACGGTATATAAACAACTGTTAAGCTATTGTCATGGCTAATTAAACGCCAAAAGTTAATTAAATATGAATTGCTCGAAATAGAATACTTTATTAATATTTATTTTCCATAAATAAAAAAGATGTAACTTGTACACAATAAAATTTCATTAATGCAAAACTTTATTTATGCTATTATTTTCCCTTTCCATAGAATATTTGATTTATACAGGACTGTATATAAGTTTTTGATAAATTATTGTCAAGGTATTGCTAAAAAACCAAAAATTATTTTATTATTAGTTCTTTGAAGTATAATCCTTTATTATCTATTTTAAATAAATAATAATGACGTACAGTTAATGCAATGAAACAGCGTTACTATAAAACGCTCAATGATGTACAGTTATTATAATGAAACAGCGTTATTATAAAACGCCCAACTTTCCCCTCTCCACCCCATGTTTAATTTCTACAAGATAGTATATAAACTATTTATATAGATATAAAACTTCAGCTTGGGAAAAAAAAAAAAAAAAAAAAAAAAAAAAAAAACCCTAATCAACATTTTTATTTATAATATATTTATTTTCTCTCTGTTTCTCTCAATCCAAGAACAAAATAAATCAATAAAAAAAGACTTCCACAAAATAGAATAAAGTATATTTATCTATTTCATTGTTTCAGTTGCTTGGAGCTATCAATTGTCTTTCAATTTTGTTAATGAATTAAGATTACTCGAAATACTTTTTTTTCCAATGATCTGGATTATTAATAAAAATCCACACAATGTTTCTGCTTCAGAGTACCTTTTTAACTCCTCCCTAGGGTTTGAGTCTATCCCCTTTATCTTCTCTCACATTCTCTCTTTTATTTTTTTTTTTAGTGGTTTTTTTTTTCTAGGAAGTAAATGCAATTATAGAAAGAAATTGGAGGTTGTAGAACTTAGTTTTGGAGGGACCGTCTAAAAATTATGTGATTAAACTGTGTGTTGGAAAAGCAGGTTCGATTCTTCTAACTAATAAAGTTAGCTTATACTAAATATAAATATTTGTTTATTTTATTATCATTTATAGAAAGAGTACCACATTTTTAAAATGTAAGTATTCATAAGCATAATATAAATAAATGATATATATTTGTATGAGTAATGATAAATATGATAATAGAGTAATCTTATAAGTAGTTAATTGATGAATAATCATTAATGGATACTTTATAAGATGAGTATTATGTTAGTAAAGGAAATCATTTATTAAAAATTATTTATCAATAATTTTCTATTTATAAGATGAACGTCATTTTATAAAAATGTAAACATTCGTATATATTTATTTATTTATTTATTTATTTATTTATTTGTGAATTTACTATTTATAAAATGAATGTAACATTTTCATACATGTAATAATTATTTAAATTCAAAAATTCCTGTATTTTATTTCTTGGGGGAAAAACATCATAGCATTTATATAACAATATTTAACAGTTCTTTTAATTTAGATATATAAAATATAACTTACTACATGTAAAACCAAATCTTTGGATATTTATTAGCCATATTACCTCAATTAAGTGTGATTTTTCAAATTATTAACAACTGTATTCTATTCCATGAAATTGCTGAGAAATTAAAATATTTATTTTTGAAATTTACACTTTTAGTTATTATTTAGTTTTTAAGAGTTAAATATTTAAATTTAGCTATATGTAGCACATACATTATAAAACAAAGCAAACTTATAAAAACATCTGCAGTATAAAAATATCTTACTAATTCAAATTATGTAAGTTAAAACAAATATTTAAAACTAACTTAATATTTCATACGATATTGCTAAATAAAACTAATTCATAAAAAAAATCCCAAAATATTTGCAACTTAAAAATCTCCACTAATTCAAATTTTATAAGCTAAAATAAACATTCCCCTGAAAGCGAGAACTTAAAAAAAAAGATTTAGAACTGGAAGAAAAATTACATTGAAATGTCATAAATTTCTGTATATTTTCTTGATACAGTCCATGGTACTCTTAAAACAAAATTTTTCTAAACAATAAAAATATCACAGAAAAATAACGGAAGCAAAGTCAAAGTACACCGCTTAAAATTAATGACCAAATTAACTAGGCTGGTCTTCCACTAAAAATTTTCCTTTAGCACAAAACAAAAAAATAAATTTTACTTTTTATCTCAGACATATACTACTGCTGAAGTAAATTTAAACCCGCATAAAAAACTTAATGAATGTTCTCTTCAAGGAAACAAATAAATATTCCCCTACATTTTAAAAGAAGTCTGTTGAATTTTTCAGCTGTTTCATAACTTCCACTTTTTAAATCTGCAAGACATAAAGGAGATGGAATATTTTAAATTTTAAAGAAATTAAAAAGTTAAAACTCTTCTAAATTAGAAAATGGAAAGGAATATATTATCTCACATCCTGTTTAATAACATAATTAGTGTCAATAATTCATGGATTAATTGCATATTTAATTTTCGACAATGTAACGTAATAAGTATGTAATGTAAATACATATTTTATTTGATTTTTGATTTGCTATTTTTGCATTTAACCTAACCTTACTATACAAATAGATGAATACAAAGATAAATTTATCTTTAAATATTTTAAATGCCCTCCTTAGCTCTTTTAGGTTTGTGAAGTCCCCAAATTAGAAATATCCATAAATTTATTTACTTTAATTATTTTCCCGTGATTTCACAAATAATATTCCGTTGTTTGCAATCTTAAAAAAGTACTTTTAAAAATAATAAAAGTAATATTTCGCACTTTGTCGGAATAGTAATTTTTCATCCACTAATTAGTAATAGTCAAGTATTTTTCTTGTAACCTTAAGAAAGAATGTTCCAGGTTATTGCCTAAGGAAAAAAATTGTGCGTGAGGAATAAAAAATGTTAAAAATACAGATAATTTGTCTTCAAACGCTTATATTTTTCAAGTATTTGGTTTTATTTTATTTGTTAAATGGAATATTCGGTTATTTATGACCTACTAAAAATAAACACGAATGCTCCGCTAGTTTTGGCATAGTGTTTTTTATCTTTGTGTTGTTAAAAAATAGTTTTAACATTTGGAAATAATTATAAAAAATGCAGTAGAAAATATAATGCAATGTAATACACTATAATGCGATGTAATGTAATATAACATAATAGCTACTATTAGGATAAAACAATATTTTGAAGATTGCCGTTTAATTTTTATACTTTATTGTTTTTTCTCTTTTCTTTTCTTTTCTGATAAAATGAACCTCTAAATTTTTTTGTTATCCATAAAAAAGCTGAGTAATTAAATAAACAGCAATAATTAATTGAGATTGCTATATTTAAGCATTGTTACACAAACGCATATATTAATACATAACTATCTTTAAATATTCTTTTAGCTGTTGTTTCATTCACTAATATATTAAAAGATACATAAAACTGTCTTCTAACTTATTAAAATTCTACAAAGTACTCCAGATATTTTCTTCATTTTTCAAATATTTTAATGCTTCACTAAAACTAATATTAGTTTTTCAAACATTTATCAAGTTCTTATCCTGAGCAAACAATATTTAAAGAAAATTTGCTTTCTAATTAATGCATCAAAGCAATTATAGTAAAACCTCGGCAC
This sequence comes from Maratus speculifer, assembly GCA_964019185.1. Classification (NCBI taxonomy): domain Eukaryota; kingdom Metazoa; phylum Arthropoda; class Arachnida; order Araneae; family Salticidae; genus Maratus; species Maratus speculifer. The sequence goes on from OZ025299.1 coordinate 137,604,602, forward strand.
AGGCATATGATCAGAAATAATGTCAAATTAACCAATCTTTAATTACGATAAACAGGATAGGTGACGTAAAATAATCGTTTAAAACTGAAAAAAGCTCATATTTTAAACAGTGTGTCATTTGTACTCGTCCCCTGCTCAACTTTCACTCCGTTTACTCATTACTCATGTATTTGTGCCAGTAGATGGAAAACACCCACAGTAATCTCATTGGATAAGTTCAAGATAACAGGTGGGGTTTTCCCGTATTGTGCCACCCCAGTAGACCGAGTGGCACGGTATAACCTCATTTGTAGTTTGGTCCGGGTCCGAAGCAAACAAGTTGTTGAACATTTTTGCCGTACTAAGGGATTATTTCAATTTTCGAATAAAACATAATACACTAACTTAATACTATTCCATTAAATTGTGTAGTCTTTAGCTTAGAAATGAGTATAAAGATGTGTTGAGTATAACTTGCAGGATAAGGCAATAAGAATGTATATCGAAATCTGCAAAAATTACCAAAGCGTTTCGGGTAAATACAATTTCTTGGATGGATGAGTATTAGTTACAAAGTGGTTGTTATTTTCGTTTGTTCGGGAAAAATACTACTATTAAAAAATGTAACATATTTTTTGTATTGAAGTTTTCTAAAATTAAAAAAAGTATATTTATTAAGTTTTATCATAAAAAATTATGGAAGTTTTCCCATTTTTAATACACATTTAACTAGTTTTAGCGGAATGAGGATTATGGAAAATTACACATTGTCAACAAACTCATCAATATTGTTTTCATTTGGTGGAAAATAAAAGCGTCTTTTTATGATTTGTGTGTAATGTTGATAAAGCTGTGTGTATTGATTCTATGCATGGTAAGCTTTTGTATGTAAGTTGCTGTATGTATGCATCTTTCATGTATTTCAAGATGTATGAATAGTTGTATGATGCATGTCGTATGAATGAAATAAGTATGGAGATAAAAAGTAACAAGTTATGCAGGTGATTTAAAAATTAAAAAATATGCATTAATCTTAGCCACTACGTCGCATACATAAAATTTGGCAATAAGGTATTTTTTTCTTTTTGTTACTTCTTATTATTTTATAAATTAATTAATATTTATTTGTTTTTAGTAAATACCATACGTACTCAATTTTAACTAAACGAGTATTTTTAAAATGTGGTACTCAGTTATGTTTATACACATAAAGATCATAGAAAAACATTGACTTTAGAATGCATTTGAACCTTTAATAATCCTAAGAGTTTTGTTTTGTTTTGTTAAAAATCGATATATAATCGTATTATTAAAAGTGAACATTTTGTGAAACGTGGATATATGTTGTGAAAGGTGGATATATAGGAAAAGCGAAGCTGGTTATAAAATATACTATTTTAAGGAACTAAATACCTAAACATATGGATTAAATAAATTTTATCTGCTAAAATTAAAAATTCAGAAAATCGTTATGAAAACTGACCTAATAGCAAACCAATTAATAAACTGATGTTTCAGTTTGAAGTGTTTAACTAAAACTAACCAATTCCTTAAATTACATGCAGTTCTATTGTGCTAGTTGTAAAATATTTATATAATTTTGTAATGATTATCAATGTTTAAATGAATATTAAATATATAATAACTCATTATTTTCTTTGATAAGGATTTTGCATTTATCTTGTTTTGAATATTAAAATGTAACATAAAATCAATTTTTAAAATCTCTATGACGTTTTCGGGTAATTATTAAAAGTACGCTGCAACGAATTTTGAATATTGATTGAATTTAATCATGGCGGTGAAAAATGTATGATAAATTGAAATCTATTTGCATGAAAAAACTGTCCGAGGAAATCGTAAAAAGTTGTAGGAAATTTTAAATATAAGCAATGAAAAATATCAAATCACAATTTTAATGAGTATGTGAATTAAAAGTAAAAACATTGTTTATTTAGCTGGAATATGTAGTAGTCATTAGACTCAAAAGAGAAAAGTAACGTGAAATTTGTCAGTATTGAGGTAGAAAAGTATTACATTTATCATTTTGATCGTGATAATTAAAAAATATACATATATTTAATTTTACTTGATGTAAACTAAAAGAAAAAATATTATATTAAATCTACGAAAATAAACCAATAACTAAAAACATTTTATGTTTTTATTTACACTTGTTTTTACGTACTCTTGATTGCTATGTTTCTAAAGATATATATATATATATTAGATACTATATTTAACTTAATCGCAACCATTTCATAATTCTACAGCACCTGTATACTTTATGAAACACATATTAAGTAATACAAACTTTATTCATGTTGTTGTATTTAATATAAAATGTAACAACAAATGATAAATTAAAATTATTGTTACTACACGGATAGATAATTTGATGATTTCATATAAAAAAATGACTGTGTAATATGAAGAGCTAAGCAACATTAATTGAGATTTATCTGTATGTACAAAGTTTTTGACAAAATATATTACATACGATTTATTTACGAAAAAGTTGAACATTTTTTACACGTTTGCATTGCAAAGATTATTTTGCGTTTTAAAATTTGTTATGCTAGAAATAATTTACCGTATTAAGGAATGTGTGTTCTGAACTTGCTTTAATGCATATTTTATTCTCTTCCCATAAATTTCATATTTTAAACTTTAGCTGGATAAATTTTTGAGGTAATTTATCTTAATTTTCTAAGGAATATGTGTTCTCAATTTTCTTTAACACAGACTCTATTCTATATCTCCAAATTTCATATTCTAAACTCTAGCTTGATAAATCAACCATCTTCAAAACTGTGATTAATAAAACAATCGTTAAAAAGTATAAATAAAAACATAGCGCACTTTAAAAGTAAATTATACATCTAAATTTTCTATATCCTATATCTATGTCTTCTTTCATTTGAAATTTCATCTTTTGTGTTAGAGACACTGCCCCCCCCCCCCCCCCCCACTCCTCCCTTCTCGTCCTATTTTGTTTACATCCACGAATCCAACTCCTGAAATGACTGATGTTGTCGGTTAGCCTGTTTCAAACACATTGAGTTATCAGATGACAAGGGAAATCAGAACGTCTTACTTTGGGAAAAGTAGAAGAAGAAGAAAAAAAAAAGATAAGAGATTGCTTTCCTCACCCAATGTAAATGCTACACTTCATCACATATAGTTGAAGTAATTTTTTTTTTTTTTTAAAGAAAGTTTCTCTTTCTGGATTTGTTTAGTGTTTGCAAGTTTTATAGAGTAATTTTTTTCAAAAGCGTGGAATTTATTTTGATGTATGATAATATGATAGCAGATCTTATAAATTAATAATTCAATTAATCGTTCATACTGATTACTTTTGAGATATACACTAAATAAAAACACAGCTTATCAATTAAAAAATAATTGTGAACGATGCAGAATATAAAATTTCAGGTTTGTATGTAGGGAAACTTAATTTATTTTTCATTTATCAACGTATCTTTCAAATAATAATAATAATAATAATAATAATAATAATAATAATAATTTAATAAATACAATTAATAATAAAATTAAATAAAATTAAAAAATAAAAGCCTAAGTTAATAATTAAACAAATTTTTGGAGTGCTATAACCTACTATTAGTAATTAGCGGAAATTAAATGTAATAGTATCATTAGTATAATATTAAATATATTACAGTATAGTAGTAATATTATAGTTTTATTACCTTCACGTATACGCAGTAAAAAATTATTTAGTAAACCATTCATTTTTTATACAATTTTTTATTATTTTTTAATTCTGATTACAGCGTTTTGTGTACAATGTTGTTTGACATATTTTCTGAAAATAACATTTTTTATATTAAAAATTCTGCAAATTCTCGGGAAAAAAAAAAAAAAAAACTTGGCAAAATTTGGGATTGTTTTTATGAAAAATTTAATTTTTCTACGAGTATACATGCTATCCTCATAAAAATAAATACAGCTTATTACAATAAGCCTCTTGATCATAAACTACAGTTTGAACGCTTTTTCTACATTAATTTTGACATGGTTATCCAAAAGATATTCGTCCTTTTTGAATTAGTCGATGGTCAATGGTCCCCAGCGGGGTTTCCGGAAAAAGAAAACTTTGCGAAAATACATGATTTGTACAATTAAATATTAACTGTTTACACATTTAGAGTTTCAGGATAATTCCTCACGTACTTTTTTAGGTATTTAACAAAACATCTAAAATGGCAAGCAAACGGTCTCCTTTGACCATACAGTGTGTATACTAATACATTTCTTAGAAATAGGGAAATGTGTATGTATGCTTATTCATGTATTTTCAAAGTGAAAGAGTAATGAGATAAAATATTTGTAAATAGGAGAATTCGACTAAATTATTGCTGTTAAAAAAATGGTAATGGTTAAAAAGAGCTTACAGAATTCATATAAAAATGTAGTTTTCTTATAGTTAAATTTAACAAAAATTTTCTTCGCATGAGTGTTATCCTTTTATTTAAAAACATAACATAGCATTAATCAGCTGAAATTTTGATGAAAATAAAATGGTAAATAAATTGTTTTAATCTTACTCTAATAAACTAATTACTCAATATTTTAAAGAATAATATCTGTATTTGACATAAAGGCACGGCTTTTTCTTTTAAATCATAAATAACATCAGGAATGTTCCTATAAAATCAAGTACAAGGCTAAATTAAGCTATAGATATTATCACAAATACAAATAAAAAATAATTAAAGAAGTCAACTTTCGAAAGCTGGCATTTTAATGGAGACTATTATAATATTTATTTTAAGCTGAAAAATTATTATTTTTTAAACATTATATCGAATATAAACTACAGTGTAAAACGGAAAAAAATGTAAAGTTTCTTTACATAGTGTATTTTTTAGGAAACTGGGATTCCTAGAACTTTCACTTTTTATGTAATGGCAACAACAAAAATTCATGTAAAGAGATACACGTTTGCACTGTAAATAATAATAATAATAATAATAATAATAATAATAATAATAAAAAAAAAAAAAAAAAAAAAAAAAACTGACAGGTTACTCCAATTTTTTAGAAGATAGGATAGGAATTATAAGTATTATAATTAAGGCAAGTAATATATAAATTATTTTACTCATTTGTTTTAACGATTAATGTGTCATAAAGAGTTTTTTGATTAGTTAAAGATATGAAAAGAGTTTTAAGAAATCGTCATTAATATGAAAGATTTCTTGGGATTGGAGGGGGGGGGGGGGGTCTTGCTGCAAATAAGCATTTATAAAAATTTTAAAAAAATGAACTTCATCTTTTGAAAAGCTTCAAATTATCCAAAATATAACACCTCCCCCCCCCCCCCGAATATATATATATATATATATATATATATATATACATAAATAAATAAACAAATATTTAAATAAATAGAAAAATAAAAGAGAAACTAATTATATTTCAATATATTATTTACTGTAAAGGATGAGAATTTAAAAATTCAAAATATTATTAATAAACGTTTAATATTAATTATTTAAATGTTTAACACTACAATTATTTAAGAGTTTAATATTAATTATTTAAATACTTAACGTTAATACTAACTATTTAATAAAAAATGAAAGCTGGATTTTGAAATTGGGAATGGTTCAAGATGTGAAGTTTCTTTGAAAAACTTCTTTTTAACCTCTATAAATTACTCTGGAGGTCCGGATTTTAGTATATTGTCTGAATTTAAAAATATCATTTTTTTAATCTAATAGTTTATAAATTGAACATCGTATTTAAGAGATTTTGATCGGTTTATACTATACGGTGAATAATTAGCTTTCCACCCACTTATATTATTTAATCATTAATCATATTACATAAAATTTGGTAAGTAAATATTTCTTACCTGTGAATTCTTCATAGGTTGATAATCACAGGGAGATTGTGTTATAAATTGTTGAAAAGGTTTGTATTTTATTTTATTAAGTAATTAAATAGTGTGGTGAAGTTGCAGCATTCGATGGGGCAGGATTAATTGAATTCTACCTTTTATGTCATACAGATCTTGAATAGATATTTGTACTGAAAAATACAATAAAAACACATTTGAATTAAAATATTTAAAATAAGTTTTACATTTGTGCAGGGCTTTATTTGTGCAGGGATGGAGCTAACTCATTTTTGTTTCCATCATAACTAGAATCTGCTCAAGCTCTGGGACCGAATATATAAGATCTATAAGTATTTATAAAATTGTAACGTCATCAAATTTATATGCAAAAAGAAAGGAGAAAGAGAGAGTCTGCATGAAAATATTCAAAGTTCATTAGAGTTCAACTTCAAGAAAAGGTTTTGTAAAAGCATGTTTCGTGCTTCAACCTAGTGTCATTAGAATAGTTATGAGTTCGCCGCAAGTTTCAGACTCGAACAGAATTTAATTTCTGTCAACAGTTCAAGATAAGAAAGAGATTCTAAGAAATTTCATTTTATTTCAATATTTTGTACGATGAGAGTAGTAAGTTTGTTGAAAATCAAAGCAACAATGGTAAATTTGCTATGTTATACATAAGAAAATTCACTTTAAAAGTTTTCAGCGGCTCGAGATATGGGGAAAAAATAAAAAATAAAATCTCTTAAATTTTTGTGAATGGTCCCGGAGGACGAGATTTTAGTAATGTTCCCTGAATTAAAGCATCATTAATAAATCTATTTTTTATTATGACATAGATTCTAACATACTCGAACAATTTTGTATTTAATTTTTTTCAAAATGTGAACTGCAATTACTATGACATGTTCGGCATACTAAGATTATAGTAAATTAATAAATTACGTTAATTTATGAATAACTTTGGCAAAACCGATGGTCGAGGTGATGGGTTATGTAACGAAGATAGCGTTTAAGTAACCGAGTCGAATAAATGAGAAATGGAATAAGCATGAAATTTTAAAACAGAGAAATGATAAATAGCTTTCAGCAAAAAGAAGAAAAAAATGTGTATTGCCGAAGGCTGAAGTAAATGAACCAAGGTTGAAATCTGGTTATAAAATCTTTCAAATTCATCAGTACTTTAATGGTTCTAAAGATTTCACTCTGAATGCTATTAATCATTTTAAATGCTCGCTACTTTTTCTGCGTATGCTATCTTCTTGTAATTACCAACTTCAAAGGAAGGTGCTTATTAAATTTGATTATATATTGAAGACAAGGTGACCCTTCTTATCGTTGACCAATAGCAATTTTGTAATCCGTTAGTTTTAGAGGTATAGTTCCAATTACAAAAATATTTCAAATGTTCTTCGTCGTATCAAAATTCCTTTACGGCAAATTAGTAATTATTATTATTTTTTTTAAGTTACGGAATTTAAAGTTGTTTATTTGTGGTGCTATAAATTATACCCAGAAAAAAATTTCCCATTTTTTAACAAGTAACACAGTAAAAATTCTATTTCTATACGATCGAAATTTATCGAGTTATGACACTAAAATTCTATGAATTTTGAAAATTTTCTGGCACTAAAAACTTGTTTGAAGCGCATGACACCATTTTACATTTAAAATTCAGTTATGGCATTGCATATTTTCTTTTGAAGTTGATATGTAATAAGTTTGATGACATTATATTATTTACTGCGTGGGTAAATGTAGTTTTAATTGCTATGAGGTTTGAACATGTTTTATAAAGACAATGATATTAGAATAATTAAAAGTTATAGTGCTATCAAAAATACATTTTTTCACAGAACCATCTTAATAATTGAATTAACAAACATTTAAACAATGTAGTTGTTTTGATAATTAATGTATATATTGCATACACATACACTATATATACATCTTAGTGATAAAGTAGGGATGTTTCAATATATCTTATTTATTATCAAAATAATGATGTTAATAGTATATTAACGCAATGTTAGCGGTGAAAACTATTTTTTATAAGTGGATTATGGGTAATAGTATATGGCAGTAAAAGTTCGAAGTTTTGAGTTCAAATATGAGATAAAAAAATTATTTTTCTTAAGCATATTTTAATAAATAATTACGACCTTTTCTGGTATGCACTATTTTACACTTAAAATGCACCTTAAATGTGGGATGCGTCTTATAATACAATAAAGGTATAAAATATTTTTGCGGACTCCTTTTGATATTAATCACTCCCTCTTATTTGTAATGATGTTTATTTAAGCTATTGTAAATATAAGTAATAAATATTATTTATTTTGTAAATCGTTTTATTTTTAAAATATGCATCCACATTTTTTTACTTTCTCAATTTTTTTTCTTAAAAGTGTGTTAAATTTTTGGGTGTGCTTTATGCACAGGAAAATACTGTACTGGCTCCCGTTCATAAAAAAATAATTTGGACAAATGTTTAAATTTTTCTGTTTGCCGAATTTTTAAATTTTGAAGTTAAGCATTGCTATAGTTACGGAAGAAAAATACGGTTTTTTTTTTTTTTTTCACAAAATAAATTAGGAGGACTAGCACAGGGAAGGGCAAGGTGATAATTGTATATTAACATTAGTTCATAGGATACTGGCGAGAGATCAATTTTGTACTTAATATGCGCATATGCAATGTATAGAGAAAATACTTAATTTGTATCAAGTCACACAGTTCCTGTGCACGAACCTGAATTAAGAGTTTTTCATTAATAACTGCAATCATCTAAATGCATAAAAACTTAAAAAAAAAAAAAAAAGTATAATCTTAACTTTAATGAGAAAATTTCTTTAGCTTAAGCAAAATGCAACATTGAATTTATATAAGTGAAGATTAAAAAAAATAAAAATAAATCTGCTTGTATATTCGCATGTGAAATCCTGTCTATTTCGACATTTTATTATGAAGCAAATGTATTAAAACGTTATTATTGGCCATTTTTCTGTAATAAAGTAACACATGAAGCAAGTGAAATAAATTTTATCAAATCAAGTTTTATTTATTTTTCTAAACAATACATTATAAAACTGATACCTAAATAAATCTATTAATTCTAAGATATATGCTTCTTCACATAAATTACTACGTGTTTACATTTGTAAAATTTTGTTACTAGTATTCGTGCTGGAGGTAGTTTGAGTTTCATTCTATATTTTTCGTACAAACAAGAAAAATGCAAGTCGGAAAATCTCACTTTCTGAAAATACGGAAAATTTTTTAAGCTCCCTTTTTTTTCTAAAAATGGGCAAAGCGTCAAACATCGGAAAGAGCATATCTATACTTGCCGATAAACCTAGTAAAATTGAACAGGACTGGTATATATGTGCTTCTTTCAAAGTAATTTATTATTATTATTATTATTATTTTTTTTTTTTTTTTAATGGAGGCTGTAAGTCTTTTCGTATTCCTTTGTTTACAAACTTTCGCATTATCCAGTGATGTCAATTTGTTGAAAGAAGAATTTTGTATTGCGTAAGAATCTAATATAAAAACATATAAACTTGAATGTAAGAAAGATGTAATCATATAGTCTTAAAACATGAATCTTTTCAAAAACAGTAAGATATTGATTGGGTAAAACATTGCTAATTGCATGATGATTTTCATCTAGGAAAACTAATCAAAATATTTTCTTAATCTTTGTAAAACTCATTTTTTTCTTTTAGGTTGGGTGGGAGTGGAGGCTGGATTTGGAGCCATTTTTCAGGGGAATATTTTTACTTTTATAGTAAAAATAGTTTTATAGTTTTTTAATAAAAAAAGTTTGGTAATTACTAGTTAATAACAACAACAATCATAATAAACACGTTTAATCTAGAAATTAAATTTGTTGTCTTTTAATGCCTTTTTTAGTCAATTGAAATAGTAACTAACACATTGTTTTTAAAATAATAAAAGAGGAATGAAATTTTGGTGAAATATCTTAAATCCAGGGCTAAGACGTATCCCCAAATTTGCATATACCTCTGTACTCATTTCAACCTACCACATAATCCATAATCCCAGCAAAAAATTAAAAATAAATAACACAGGGTCACATTATACAAATAAAACAAAGCTATTTGCTTTATACGTATACCCGAATAAGAATTACAGTCCCCCAAATCCCGTTAAATTATTATCGAATATCATTAAAATATTATCTCATTTAAAACATTCAAGAAATGAATTTCCTAACATTATTCGGTTTGCATTAAACCCATTCAGATATAGCAGTCCGTTATTTATCAGGTGAATCCACTGTTTGTTCGATATATACGAGTTGAATACCTCAAATCAGGGGAAAAGACAGGCATACTGTACGTTTAATCCGACCCTGATTCACACTCGAAAGCCATCATTATACTCCAATAATAGCACGGCAAATTCAAAAATTTCTATTATTGCAGTCATAAAATAGTTGCATTTACTCAGAAAATAAAAAAGAGTGTGTTTAATATTGGATGAATATGCTTTATTAGAGGGCAATGATTATGATATCAGATTTTTATTTCTCTAAGAATAACTATTAAAAGAAGAACAAAAATGTATGCAATATCAAATATACGATTTCGTGACCTCTGGTGTTTGGGGTGGGGTGAAGGCATAGATTCTAACTCACGCTTATACCAGGCGTACATCATGAAAATGTTTCGGAGAATACAATAAGAATAGGTCAGTAACGTAATACAAGGTTAGCATTGTAAGGTTGTAATGATTAAAGCTAAAGAAAAACTGAAGTAGCATAGGAGTGTTAAAGCCTGTTTTGACTATAAATTAGATCATTTTCTGAGAAGCTATATGCTAAACATTTACAAGAACATTTTTCATTTCCCCCCACCCAGAGAATTAGAAAAAAGCATTAATCTCAAACAAACTGCTGTTCGCTTTAATGTTCTTCGCTCTTTTCGTGAGATATTTGACACTGATAGCGTGAAGTATTATACTTTTTCTCTTATACATTAGAATTTAATATGATTACTGTTATGCCTGGTAGGCACGATGAGAACTCAACATAAAAGCACAGTCAAACTCGGTAATGACAAAGGTGAAGCGAAGAAAGAATTTTTTCAATAACCAAATTTTAGATATACATTGAACTCTTGTTAGTGCTCATTAAAGGATGTAAACATTTAAACGGCGTAAAATTTAATCTCTTTCATTTAATAAAATGAATTCACTTTATCTCAGAAATTAAATAGCTCACGAACTAAAAGCTGAAGTAAGCAATTTTTGCTTCAATTAACTAATTTTAATTAGCAACATTTTCTTAATATTAAATTAATAAATTACAGGTAACAAAAAAAAAAAAAAAAAAAAAAAAAAAAAAAAAAAAAAAAAATCCGTACTTATATAATTTAATTTTGATTGAAGTAATTCCCCAGTTTGCAATTACTTTAAGGGTGTATTCGAAAAAACGGTTTTCCATCTTCAACAGCTCGAAATTTCCGGATACAATTTCAGACACATTTTTAAAAGTAGAAACATGAAACTTGCTGAGGTGATTTTTGAAGAGACGTACAAGGTGCCGTGTGATGTCTTTTTACGCTCAATTCATTAGAATTTGATATATAAACAATTATCTTCTCAGTATGACCCCTTTTTTCGTTCGCAGACCTCCCGCTTCGGAAAATTCGGTTCAAAGTGCTGTTCTTGATTGCTTTTTTTGCAATATTTTCTGCATTTATCAGAGAATCGATGATTACGGCACCTTGTGTACTTTCTAAATAACAGAATTTGAAAGTTTGGTGCATTTGAGAGCAAAAATGAATTTAAAAATAAATCGGAAAATAAGCAGTTTGAATCGAAATACACCCTTAACAAATGGTGTTTTTATCACATCTTTTTTTCAGTTTTCATATCTCGAAGATTTTACCATTTTGATTATGCTATTTCGGCGAAGAGCATTGGCAATTTTTGAACCTCTCACGTGTTTGGTGATAAAAAATTATATTTATCTTCATTATTGTTATTGACAATTTCTTGATCTTTCGATAACTAAATTTGCACAAATGTTTGCTTTTAAAAAATAAGCTACAAAACTTTTTTATTCTGCTCTGTCAGTTTATTTATTTATTTTTTTTTTTTCATGTTCGTATTATCCGTTGAGTATAGTACGCTTTGAGCGATGTCTTTAAAATGACAATCAGAAAACGACGAAAAAATTGAAATTGTCCTTGTTAATCGGAAATATGTCTTAAGCGGAAACTCAAGAGAGTTCACTCTAATATGAAAATAAGAAAAAATAAATTGGTATAAATAATAATTGAATGATTCCTTACACTGAGGTTCATTTACACATGTAGATTCAGAGAACAAAAATAAGTTATTTATTATTGGTTAGTAAATTTTTCATTCCTTAATTTAAAACTAGAAAAATATGGCTTAATTACTAGAGGATTTATTCTTGTGCAAATTTAATTAAAGTTTAATGAAATCATTGTCCTTTAAAACTTCTTTTACACCATATATCTCTTAACAAAATAACATCTAAAAGAAAATCTTGCTTATTTTATTTCAAAAAATCTATCAAAAGACAGTTAAAACGAATTCGTGCAGAAAGGAAAGCTGCAGTAAAGGTGATACAGGGACGCCCTTCCTCCGTGCGTCATGCTTGAAGAACTCTCATTTGAACCATAAGTTATTATTATGGATGCATCAGCGAACAGTATAAAAACAAATACATTATGTTTCACTAGACAAAAAGAATGTTTTTGATATATTTTCTTCCATTTAATATACATATAAAGTGTGGTAAAGGGTAATGGAGATAGGTAGATAAAAATTTATCCCCCACCCCTCCTACCCCGAGGATCGAATTATTTTTTGTAAGATGTTTTGATTGTTTTAATATAGTTTTAGATTTATGTTTACTACTTCTTTGATTATGCAAGAATAATGCTGAAATATTCTACACAAGATCTAAAATTTATTTAGTAAATTTTAATATATTTCAATTATATCAGTTTGATTTTTTCTTTATTTTTTTTAATTTAATTTAAATTTTTATTTTTTTTTTTACAACATGAAATTTTTATTGTACTATCGTAGTATTTGTGTATGCTATTGTGTGAAAAATGAAGTAAAAAATATATATAATAAGAGATAGTGTTATGAAAGCTTCTTAAAATAAATAAATAATCAAATTGAAAGCGGCAGTATTATATTTTCTTTAAAAAATGGGGAAAGCACATGGTAACAGTATCAATATCGAAAACTGGTCACTCATTTCGGAAAAGGCCGGCATTCATTTATACGATTGGAACTCAGCCGAAGGCAAAAAGGAATGGTCATTTCCTGTCACTGCCAGTGCCGTCTCGGGTTTTTCAATACTGCACCATTGAGGGGGGGGGGGGGGGTTCTTAATTATTTACATCTGTTTCTTGCTCTTTTTTGAAACATGACTGGAACTCTCAAATACCAGGAAAAACACAAAAACGCATGCAAGGGTGGAGTTAATTCCACAAACATTCTGTTGTCAGTTGCTGTAGTGCTACCATGGATATTAGCTTCCTTTATTGTGCGTTTCGCTATGACTGAAATTAAATCCTCTTCAGAGAAGAAAATTATGAAAAAGATGGATATAAGAGACCGTTTTTTATAAATCTTTCGAATTCCTTCAAACATCCTTAAAATCCAGGTATGTTTGGAAAGTATATAATTCGTTTATATTTGTTTCTGGAAAGATATTAACAGCGCCGTGCGAAAGGGTAGCCCCGAGCGCAAAGATTTAGGGGGCTCCAAATTTCTAACTACTTTCTACTTACTACTACTTTAAAGGGACTACTTTCAGACAATTTTTTTAATTAATATTATTTAAAAAACGCCCGAAATAGGCAAGTGGGTTAACGGAAAAGAAGTGATTGGAAAAACAGTTATCGGAAAAAAGTGACATAAACTATAACAAGTTGTAAATTGCACGTGAACGTAGCAAATGAGGTGCGTTCGTACGATAACGAAGTTTTAAAAATATTCAGATCTTGCTGATATAGTAGAGCAGGGGTGCACAACCTTTGGCCCGCGGACCACAATTATACCACTATTTTTATGCAGACTAATTTTCCTTATAGTAATGACAGAACCTTTGCTATTAGAGAAAAGAAACTAAACTTTTCAAACATTCTGGTGGCAAACGATTTTCTGGGAAAAAGGTTGTGCATCCCTGTAGTAGAGCATACTCCGGATACAGTATAGTAGTCGAAATCTTTACGTTTCTGTAAATATGCAGGAAGTAATTTTTATTACACCTCAGCAACGTATATCTTATTCATAAAATGTGAAATAGTTGAATTTAATTAAAACACGTACCAAACCATGTTTCCCCGTATAGCAATATATAGAGGAATACTTTTGTGTGGCCCTGTAATTTAATAATAAAAATTCTTTGCATCACAGATTGTACAGAATGCATATTTTAGTATATATTTCATAGATTCATGCCAATTCTATTATGTTCGAATGAGTGTAACATCATTAAAATGCATTTGAAACTTTTTCCCCATTGAGCGTAATGTAACGGAATCCTTTTGATTGTCCCTGTAATTGATATATCCATCCGATTTTCATAAAATTTGAAATGACTCGACAAAATTACGCAATAATTATATGTTTTAAATTTCAAACGATTAAAATGCATTTAAAACTTTTTTTCCCTATTGACCGTAATGTAACGGAATCCTCTTGAATGTCCCTGTAATTGATCTATCCATCCGATTTTCATAAAATTTGAAATGACTCGACAAAATTATGTTATAATTATGTATTTTAAATTTCAAACGATTCGGTTGGGTAGTTTTTGCGTTGTTATATGCGGACAGACGGACGGACAGACAGACAGACGGACAGACAGACGGACGGACAGACGGACGGATTGAGCGACAACAATAGGTGCTACGTATTTACATAATTACGAACGTACCTAAAAACGGAAAAAAAGGGACAAGGGGTTGATTTTTGGGATTTATTAATTTTGGGAATTCATTGATTTTGGGGGTTCAAAGATTGAGTATTTCAGGGGGGGGGGGGGATCGGAGGGAGGCTCTTAATTTAGGTAAATGGGTTTTTCATGCTGAATTAACTGTTTTGGTTAAATTTTTGGACATGTGATTGCCAACCCCCCTCTCTCTCTCACACACACACCATCCGCCCTAAATTAGATAAAAGAGTTTTTATGCAGAATTATCCAACGAGTGTCATTTTTTAGATTAGGTTCTTTCTGATAAGGATTATATATTATATATATAAAACCCCTCCGTGTATAACAATTCCGGGGTCAAACTATCCACGAGAAAAAGAAACTCATTCACCAATGAAAACGTTTCATAGTCGTAATGGAGCGTTCTCATTGGTCAGATTTACAGTGGGAGCTCTAAATGACGTCACTATACATTTTACTTCGCTTTGAAATCTTTCCACGATTTCAAAAAGTACACTGTTAAAAATTTGACCCATTTTCTGCAGCGGCACTCACCAGCTTTTATAGAATATCTCTTTTATGACCAATGAGAATGCTCCATAACACAGTAAAGTAACCGTTTTCTATAAAAGCGGTGGAGTGACGCTGTAGCAAATGAGTCAAATTTTTTACATTGTATATTTAATTAAAACTTTTTATTAAAGGAAAGCGAAGGTGAGTTTTAAATGCAATATTGTTAAAATTTTTGTATTCGGGTTGCTTTAATTCTTTTTTCTTTACAGCCGTGAATGACTCTTGAGAATTCCAAATCTATAAAAAACATTGTGAAAAATTACCTCCGATTTTAAAGGCAATCTATTTTCTGACCAATGAAACTGTTCCATAGTCGTAATGGAGCGTTCTCAATGGTCAGATTTACAGTGGGAACTATAAATGACGTCACTACACTTTTCACGATTTCAAAAACAATATTTAATTAAAACTTTTTATTTAAGCAAATCGCGGGTGCGTTTTAAATTTCATTATAATCCCCACCCCCATCTACTAGATAGTTTTGCTATAGTTTTAAATGCAGATTTCTGTTGAAATTTTCCTTCTTTCTTTCTTTCTTTCTCTCGCCCGACCAGTGGCTGAGAGGTTCTGACCTCTCAACTGGTAGACGGCAGGTATTGGGTTCGAACCCAATCGCGGCCGTCGGCCTAACCGTTCGGAGTTTTCGTGGTTTTCTTCGAACCTTGCGTAAATACGGGTTAGGTTCCTTTAGAAAGACCCCCACGAAGGGCACTCCTCCCCATGGGCCTATATCCCTAGTGTAGATAATCGGCCGACACAAATATACCATACCCATGGAGCTAAGAAGGTATATGGAGGAGACATATCAATCTAGCATCATGGTGAGACCTGACGCCGAAAAACCAGTTCTTTCCCCCTCTTTCATATCCGCCATGTTTGACTTTTACCGTAGTTGGCTTGCGCCGCGAGGAGCTTCCTCAATACGACGATCGGTAGCAGACGGGAAAAGGCAGCTTACCCAGGTCAAATATGGCGACCGCGGCGTTGTAACGGGGGGGTAGGAAAAGCTTCAAGTGACGTCACATGTCTCCTCCATATACCTTCTTAGCTCCATGACCATACCATACCATCTTTCTTTTTCTCTCTCTCTCTCTCTTCTTCTTCTTCTTTTTTTTTTTTTTTTTTTTTTTTTGTTAGATTTTTCCTTTTCCAAGTTTAATCGCTGTATTTATCAAAATTGTTTCAGCCTAAAGTGGCTATGATTGACCACAGTTGTTGTAATTTTTTATCATCCTTTAAAAATGCAAACACGTCATTTTGACGGGCTATCTTCTAGTAGTATATAATGCCTGAAGAGTTTTGGGAGTTTAATGGTTAAGAAAAAAGGGGGAAGAGATAATCTCTCAAATTAAATTAATAGTTTTTTTACGCAGAATTATCCGATTTGCTTTGGAATTTTGGACATCGGTTCATTATGGTAAGACGTATATCTGATTAATTAAGGGGTTCTTTTGCTTATTATACAGGGAGGCTGGGCAATTAACCCCCCTCCCCCTCAAATTAGATAAACAGGTTTTTATGCAGATGATCCGATGTATTTCAAATTTTAAATATATGCTCTTTCTAATATGGTGAATACCTGAATAGTTTTAAAAGTTTAATGGCTAAGTATAAAAGGATGGAAGGATAATCCCTCTTAAATTAAATAAATGGCTTTTTACGCAGAATTATTCAATTTGCTCCGAATTTTGGACATTGGTTCATTATGATAAAATTTATCTCTGATTAGTTAAGGGATTCTTTTGCTTATTATAAACTAGGGAAAGCAGTAATCCCCCCTCAAATTAGATAAATCTGTTTTAAAGCAGAATTATCCGATGTATTTCAAATTTTAAATATAAGTTCTTTCTGATAAGGCGAATTCCTGAATAATTTTAAGGGTTTAATGGTTATGTATAGAGGCAAAACAGAGGATAAACCCTTTAAATTAAATAAATAGCTTTTTATGCAGAATTATCCAATTTGCTTCAAATTTTGGATGTAGGTTCTTTATGATAAAGCGTATCCCTGATTCGTTATGAGGTTCTTTTGCTAAGTATAAATATGGAAACGGACGATTATTCTCCCTCCCCCCTTAAATTAGATAAATTGTTTTTTATGCATAATTATCGGATGTATTTCCAATTTTTGATATAGGTTCTTTCTCATAAAGTGCATCCTTAATAAGTTTTAAGGGTTTAATGGCTAAGCATAGAGAGAGGGGGGACTGGGGATCACCTCCTTTAAATTACATAAATAGCTTTTTACGCAGAATTATCCGATTTGCTTCAAATTTTGGATGTGGGTTAATTATGATAAGGCGTATAAGCTAATGAATATATTTAAAATAGGGAGGGATGAAGGAGTCCATTCAAGGAACCCTTTCGCGGAAAGAAGCTTGCTTTTCCCATTCGACGGAGGGGGATGTCCGGTAGATATCGCGGGCGGCTAGTCTCTTAGGAAATTTGTCGATCAGGAGATTTTTTAGTAAAGGTTTACTGCAAAAATATCCAAGTAACATAAAAAAGCGAGTTGAATGCAACTGAATGCAAATAACAAATAAAAACAAATTTTCTTTATTCTTTAATTTAATGATTGAAAATAATTATGTCAGAAAACTTTATAAAACATTTTACCTTTTTCCTTATAATGATAAATTTCTATTCATTTTGCATTTAAACCTGGTGTATTTATTTATTTTTTATTTATTTATTTATTTATTTATTTATTTGTGAAATATGTAATATGCTAAATCAATAAACGAGTCAATTGTTGAAACCATAAAATCCAACTCGCCGTCCATTGTCCGTTTTCATTAATGGGTTTTTCATGTACGCGAATTGACGATTAAGTATACGAGGGATTATAAATGATAAAGTGATTTTGTTGTAATTGTCATTTTAATTTACGCCAAATATTTATCAGTTAAAACTGGATTTTTACTAATTAATGTCCCATATTGCATATTACAAAATATAATATAAAACATTTAAAAAATATATGTTAGACAATTTTAATGTACAAACTATATTGTATGCCACGAACGAATGAGCTAGTGAATTCATTAATTTGAAATTGTAGTAATAAAAATAGTCTTTTTATTACTAGCTTATGTTAGTAATTAAAAAGTTAATTGTTTAAAAACCTGTAGTTCTTGATACATCTTCAGGTTTGAACGCTTAAAAAAGCAAATTTTAATTGAAGAAAAAAAACATTAGAAAAACAGGATATTTATTTTCTTTGTTAGGATATTTATAAAATACTGAAAAAATGCTATGCAGAAACATAAACCACAGTTTTAAATGCAAATAGTTATTGAGGATATACAAATAAACCCTTAAAACTATTCAGGGATTCACTTTATGAGAAAGAACCTTTATGAGAATAGCCAAAATTTGAAATACATCGGATAATTGGGCATAAAAAACAATTTATCTAATTTAAGGGGAGAATAATCGCCGCCACCCCCTTTTTAATTAGCAAAAGAACCCCATAACTAATCAGGGATAGCCCTATCTTAATGAACCTACATTCAAAATTTGAAGCAAATTGGATAATTTTGCGTAAAAAGTCATTTATTTAATTTAAGAGAGGTTATCCCCTATTTCCCTTCTATACTTAACCATTAAACTCCCCAAATTCTTCAGGCATTATATACTGTGACGACGTACTGACAATTTTAATCGTGGCAGAAGATAGATAGGGAAGTCCTTTTGTGAAAAGGCATGCAGGGGTGAAAGTATCTTCATTCAAAAGCTGAGAAGAATAGGTGCTATTGACCTCAAAGGACATGCCTAAAAAATGATTGCACTAGTCTAGTGGCAATGAGCTGAGGCGGACACTGGGATTATTGAGCATTGAGAGAGAAGGAAGGTAGTTGGAAGAGAGACATATGCTGGTAATGTACAAGAAAGTACATTGATGTAAGATGGCTTAGACATGCTAAGCGAACTGTAATATTGGAGCGTGGCTTCCATGGATGTGTAATGTCGTTTTAGATATTTTTTATTAATTGATCTATGGTTCTAATAAAGAACTTGAGGAATTAAAAATGTATTATTGATGAACTTAACAAATAAACCAACTGAGTAAAGAGAAACTCAGGTCGCGACACCACAATACTATAATACTATATATAAGCGTTATCAGAAAGAACCTTTATCCAAAATTTGACACACATTAGATAATTCTGCTTAAAAACCCATTCATCTTATTTAGGGCGGAGGGGGAGGGCGGTAATCGTCCGTTCCCAAAACTAATCAGGCAAACATATTTTCAGTATGAACGTATATTCAAAAATTGAACCAAAACAGGTAATTCAGCATGAAAAACCAATTTACCTAAATTAAGAGCCTCCCTCTCGAACCCCCCCCCCCTTTCATACTTAACCAATAAATCCCCAAAATCAATAATAAATCCCCAAAATCAATTCCCTGTCACTTTTTTTTTTCTTGTAACATTTTTTTCCTTGTCCCTTTTTTTTGGTTAATTTTCTTTCTGTGTCACTTTTTTCCACTTTTGTAGTTTTATGTCATTTTTTTCCCGATAACCTTTTTCCCGGTCACTTCTTTTCCTAGATTCAGGCAAGTAGATATCATGCAACTCTACCCCCCCCCCCCCCCCGAGCCGAATTCTGGCTGTGCCACTGTATATATAAATAAATAAATAAATATATATATATATATATATACACTTTTATAAATACATCCAAAGTTATTCAGACAATACCATTAAATAAACCAATATATAATTATTATAATAATATCTGAGGGAAAGGCAGTAAATCCTACTTTTTTTAAAACACCAAAACATTAAAAAAAAAAAAAAAAAAAAAAAAAAAAAAGATTTTTTTTACTTGTTTATTTTTATTATTATTTTTTTCGGTGAAGAAGAAGGTTGGAAATCTGTTTTTAACAAACCATGTCATTTTGTTGAAAAGAACAAAAATATTTTGAGACTTTTGAAAAATTACCTACATCTACATTAATTAATCGAAATCGATGATGATGCATTTACTTATTCGAGCAAATATATATATTTTTTTCTTTTTGCTTCTTATAAATGTGCTTCCGTTACATTCCAGCTTACTATAACCGAATACAGTTGTAATTATTTGCTATAATAGACTATGAAATAAATTGATTAGAGAAAGTTATTATAAAACTAATAAACTACATTTTCTTCTCTGTTTAATAATTTGCTAATAGCTCTAGTAATTATTTGGCATCAGTGGCGCCAACTTTTGAAAAACATTGGGTGAGCTCAAAAAATTTTGAACAAATACAAAAATATTGGGTGGGCTCAATTAATAATGGGTAGATGGAGGTAGGAAATTATTGGGTGGGCTCGCGCCCCATGGGCCCATATAAGTTGGCGCCACTGTTTGGCATATTTTATAAATTATTGATGTTTGTAAAAAATTTTCGCCATTTTATCATTGACGAAAAGTTGTTCATGAAACAATCTCCCCCTTTTACCCCGCGTTTTCAACGAAACGCGACCTAGTTTTTAAAACCACACAATGATAGTACTTTTGAGTAAGAAATCATAAATGTTCTTAACATTTATTTTCAAATATATTATGTGAAAAAAAAAGAGGTAGCAGAAAGGTGAAATCCATTAATAAAAAGGTAAAACTCGTAAAAAAAGAAAAGAAAACGAAAAAATAATAAAAGAAAGCGAAAAAAATAGTGAAGGAATTAGATATATAATAATTATTCATTATATATAATATTCTGAAAATTCTCTGCGTGTATGCAGATCAGCTTGCAAAAAATAATTACATTTTTATTTTCACTATGTTTATTATATTTTATATATTTAGTTCAGAAATTTCGATATTATACATATAAAAAATCATTAAGCATTATATTATCTCTTGATTAATACAATTTTATTATCGTTTTGAGACAGAAAGAGGCAACGAATAGCCCTGCATTGATCCGAAAATCTTCTCTCTTTACATATCTACCTCCCCACTTCCATCCCTAATAATATAAAATGTCTAAATTACGGTATTTTTGTTATCAATGTCTGGTTTTATTTAACTTTATAAATTTCCGATCATTTACGCAATTTAGTGTATACATATGTGTGTGTTTAAATCTTTTTATAATAAATTATTAAAGTTTAAAAAATCTATCCACAAATTAAGAGAAAAACATGTGTTCATTGGGATCTTTAGTGAGAGTTATGAGTATACAACCACATATAATTAAAGTTAAAAAAAAATATATATTCATAAATTAAGGGAAAAACATGCGTTAACTGAGATACTTATTGCGACTTTGTGAGTATATTTTATTTGTCTTCCTGATCATTTGGTTATAAATAAAATTATACATTCTCGTGTAATTTATTAGTCATTTATAAACAAAGGCCTTCTGTGGGAAAAAAAAAACTCATAAATAATTTTTAAAGCTACGTTTGAATAATTTGTGGAACAAAAAATTTAAATTATTATTATTCTAATAGCATTGTAACTATCTGCAAAAGGAATATAATTAAAACAACGAAATTTTTTTTTCTATGAATAGAAGCTTAATATCTAATTAATTAAATTTAATGCGTTTTTATATTATTTTTTTATTATTAAACTGTTTATTTTATATTTCTATTGAATGCAGCGATTTCTAAACTTACGAGCTACTTTATTGCTGAACTGCTTTGTTCTAAATTTATGAATTGGTTTATAAAATACTTAATTAAAGAATCGTATCAACTTTGAACAGTCTAAATTCAAAATTTGTAACTTTTAAAAATAATAACCACATTGACGAAAGCAGGTTTGATGAATCCATCATACGAGGAAAGAAAAATACCTTTTAGTATCGCCGACTGATAATAGATGGCAGCAGCAAATATCCTAGACTGTCTTCAAAGAATCATTCATGATGTGATAATATGTAGCAAATTACTTTAGATGTTTTATACTGATTCATAATAGTTTCTTTAAATTGATTGCAAAATAACAAAAAATATTTGTTTTCCATTCTAAATTTACGATTAGTTTATTCATTGTATTTAAAAATTCATTTAAATTTATTTATTGACTTAAAAGTAAATTTCAAATTCAACTACTTATTTTATTAACAGGCATTATTACGAGTTTTGGTTCTTTTTATTGACTAAATTTGACTTAATTTTTTTATTTATATTTTTAAAATATAAGGGTGTCATCTAAATTACTGCATTTTTTTCCTTTTAATCTTTACTGTCAGTTTGCTTCTATTATTTATTTATTTATTTATTTATTAATGTTTCATCAAATTTATTCATAAATGAAGAAATAAATAAATAAATAAACATTGAAATTAAAATTTACAAATGCACGTGCGCAATTCAAGGTACATTTCAAGGTAATATACACACGTAATTAAAATTTCTTAACAATCCATTCTTATACGTATATATCTTTCAATTTAAATCTTTTTTTTTAATACAGCTGAAAAAATTCTATGGTAAACGTCCATGGTTTTAAAAGACAAATAAAATTTTCTATAAGGAACTATGTGATATATGCAGATTTTAAATTAAAAAAAAATAAAAATGTTATTCGATACATGCTACAAGAATTAAAATTTGTGATAATTGAGGTAAAACAATATTTTATCAAGGGAAATAATTGAAAATTTGGCCATATGTAGATTCTGGGTGCAAATTGATAACGAGAAAAAATTATGATACAACAATCTATTTCATGCAAAGATTAGTTTGTGTTATCAATATTCCTCTATTATTTTAGACCTTTTGGATTTTTCCCCTTTGTGCATAGAAAGTTATTATTTATTTTTTATTAATTAGAAAATTGAACAAACTTTTGAAAATGAAAAACAAATCTAAAAATATAAAAATAATAATTTTAATGCGTTTATTTTTAATTTATATTGATTCTTTTCGCAAGTAATACATGTAAAACTATTTGATAACTATAAAAATGTTTAAATGAAGTTATACTTCATAATTTTCAACTATGCTTAGCAAAACAAATGTCTTTTTATCCTAATTGTATACAGATAAACCTCCTTTAAAATTTTTGTAAAATGATTTTCTCTATCCAAACATTTTTATTTTTGAAAATAGTAATCAATTTTTTTTGTAATATAATTTTAGTGTACAAAAATCTACAAAAAATATTTTATTATTCCTAATCACAAGCGTTTTAATCAATAAAGAATGAATTTATACATTCAGTTTTTAGAATAGTTCAAAATCCTCAATCACCCTGGAACGAGACAAAAATTGCTACATTTTTACTAAAGTGATGTGGCGACATCTATGAGCAAAACTCGTAACAATTTGCTTTAGAAAGATATACTGTTTCTACATAATGTAAAATTTATTTATTAATATTAAACATAAAATAACGTGTAATCTAGATATTGTAAATTATATATAAACTGAAATATTAATTTAACTTCAAATTTATTTCGCATTGAATTTTAATTTTAACATATTTATAATTTCGATTTTCTTTCTGTGAATATTTTTATAAACTAAACCATAACAAATATAATTAATTGGCAAAAAGAACTAAAATTTCACTTTAAATGATGTTTATTTATTTATTGAAATAATGTATTAAATTTCAGTATAATGTTCAAAATATTTTTATTAAAATTTATCATTTAAATTGAATTACATTAAAATTAAGAAGGTAAATTGAAATTATTGAATTTTTCAGTCTTTCAATTATACTGAAAATTTAAACAATTATATTGCAAATAAATAAATAAAATAAATAAATAACAAAATAATAATAAATAAATAAATAACAAAATAATAAATAAATAAATAAATAAATAAATAAGAAAGAAACATTGAAAGTGGGTAGTTTAATATTTAATAGTGGCTTAATTATTTTTAAATTCAAACTGAGTATTATTTGCCACATTTTGTAATTCATTTTTGTGTGCAAAAGTATGAAAATTTGCAAGTGCTCTCATTCAAAAATTTTATAATCAAACTGTTTTTCTGTTTTTTGATAAAAGCAGACGACCTTTCAGTAAATAGTGTCAAAATTGGAGTTTTTAACCGAATTTCCGGCCGCGGCCATGTTTAGAGAAAGAAAAAAAGCTGTTGTTACACGACAACAGTTGCTTATAACTCAAGATCTAATTAATTTAATGAAAAAGTAAAAAGAAATAAATTACAAATCACTTAAATAATCATGCCTGCAATTCTCATCCTTTTATTGTAACAGAAGTTTGAAATCAAGTACCTGAATCCAACCGTGAGGAACAGTGAGAAGGGACTTTCTTTTAACTTTTTGAACCGACTGTAACTGTAACCGACGGTTTAAGACTTTTAAAATGTTTTTTTTTTCTTCAGAATATTTTTGCATCTAAATGTCAGTCATTTGAATTGCTGCCGTTTTTTACAATTTAATTAATTAATTTAGCACTGTGCGCAGCCATGATTGGTACACCGAAGCCTCTTTCATAGATACGAATATATTAGACCCTTAGAGGAAGGCCCAAAAATTCTCCCTTCTCTGGCACTACTTAGCATTTTGGCTTTTTTAGTATTGGTTATTTTTTTTTTCTAAATCTCCCTCAAAATTGTAACCCCTGTTGTCTGCTAAGGACATACCACCGTCTCGGCTCAAAAAAATTTTAGCTCCAGCCCCATTTTACCTGGCATGGCGAGTGGGAGTGATGTGCGGTGTCAAACTCAGTACATTCACAAAGGCAATAAACCACTCAGTCCAGTAACCGTTAGCCACAATCAGCCGACCTCGGCACTTGTCTGCGTGATTGTCCCCACTTTGCCGGCTAAAATTCCATCATGTACGCTAATGGCGCCTGGTGCATGTAAAATCCGTCGTAAGTGCAAAGTCCTCCAAGTTACCTGTGAATTATACCTCTGGAGGTGTCTTGCCAGGTGAAGGTCTCGTCATCTGATCTAGGCTCTAAATTACGAGACCATCTTGCGAAGCCAATTGCAGTTCAAACATCAGGATGTACCATTAATTAACAAGCGAAACAAAGTATGCTCAACGACAAGTAATTACTGCAGAAATGATGGCATGCGAAGCAAAGTTTATTGCCACTACGTGGCAATTAGGCGGTCGTCCGCCACGATACCAGGTATCTAACCCGTTAAGCTGAGAAAACTCGGCAGGTAGGGGCCTGGTCATCGGTTAGAAAGAAAGAAAGAGTTTGTACCAGAAGCAGAACCCGAATAAAGCAAGGAATAGTGTGTGCCTGACTTGCCCTGGTCCCTGATTTTAAAAGACCCGAAATTTCAAAATAAATTTTTTATAAAGCTTAAATTTTAAATCTTTTTTTTTTATATTGTATTGATTAAATTTGAGCAAAAATACATAGCGTCTATTTCAATCTGAATACTTATATTTATGCGTTTAACAACTCTGGAAATATTTTAACGGAATTCTTTAGAAACTTACTTTGTTTTAAACAAAATACAATATCAAGAAAAGTGACGCAAATCCGCAGAAATTTGAGCAGTGACATCCTATGGAATTGAAATTCAATTCTGAAATACTGAGTGCCTAGTTGAGCGCTGTTTGAATGTGGATGATGAGAATTCAATCAATTATTCGATATAATTAATTGCATTTCTTACAAAGTAAGATAAATTTTTTGAAAAATTCTTTAAATTTCTTTCATTATTGAATTTAGGAGCAATAATTCAAGTTTGGATTGCAAGAAAACATCCCATGTTTTTCATTGAACAAATAAATAGCGATCTTACACAAAACTCCCACGCACACATTCGTGCACACACACACATACGTGACACAAACACATATGGGCACAAGATATATAGAGAGATACAGAGAACAATAACAATACATGAGGAAGAAACAGAGTTTAATTTTGATTTCTGAATATATCTTTTTAATAAAATGAAATAGAAACTAAATTTTCGATTAAAAAATCTTTCAGGGGCAAAATACTTTATTCGTCAAATACGGAATTTATTGAATGACACCAGAATTTATAAACAAATTTATTTGGAAATAAATAAACGTTTAATTTCGGACAAATAATAAAAGAGAAAAAAATCATTCCAAAATGTTGGTGAGAATGTGGCATTTATGCAATAAAATTAAGTGTTGCACAAATACATCACCATCCTTCAAAGGGTTAAAGCATTTGCAGGTATATCCCACAAGGAATGGATCCAATTTCCCCCATTTCTAACAAAATACTGCGTTTAACTTAAAAAAATATCGAAAATGGATATTATCATTTTCAACGATATATATTAAATAGAAAAAGGGCAAAGAAAGAAAGTATCGTAAAACAAAAGGAAAATATCCTGTAACAAAAAGTCCTTCGAGTACAATTACTTGTTTTCTCCCCTCTGGGTAAGGGATCCCTTAAAATAAAAGAGAAAAGAAGGAAAAATCGATTCAATTCTATACATCGGATTACGATCTGTTCCGAGAGGAAATTCTCCATTTATGTATTTTTAGGATATTGAATAGCAACTTATTCTATTAATTTTAGAATACATGTCTATACGTTCCGTATTTTAAAAAGTTTCATGCTATTATCTATGCAATTGTTTTTATTTAAGCAACACAATTCTGATACCATTCGCAAGGAAGTGTGTGTCACAAATAAAAATGTCAGAATAATAATAATAATAATAAAAGAAGAAATGGTATTGTTCTTTTGATCGGTCAGAAATTCATAGCTTCTTACATAATTTGATTTGATTTAAAAAGTTTCTATATGTTACCTTTACCAATTAATTTTGCACATTTTAATCTTTCTTCATTCAGCACAGAAAAATTAGCTCGAAATGTTTGAGAATACAATTCTGTCACTCTCCAAAATTAAACAGTTATCTATCTATGTACATATATATATATATATATATATATATATATATATATATATAAAAGCATTTGTGTGTGTCAGTTAGTTAGTTAGTTATTTCTTTTGCTAGAATCAAGGGAATACCAATCAAGACAATTTTCAGCTGTAAACTTTCAAGGCTACATTTCACTTGATCTCCTACAATAAACAGCTTACATTGTAAGAAAAATTATATGGCGTAATTTAACTTATGTTATATTTTAAGCTATTAATAACTGGTATAATGTTACACATTAGTGTACCATAACACCAGATATATCGGTTAAATTACACATTAAACTGCAGGTATAAAAAGACTGAAAATTTTATGGAGTAATATCACATAATTTTTTTTAACGGTGTGCAATCCGCAGTTAAATTTCGTTAATTTTGATTTTAAACTACACTCACCAAATTTCACAAGAAAATCAGCTAATAATTTTTAAGTCTGAGCTTCACTGAATTACCTGAAAGTAAACTTTTTAGGATTTTCTTTTCTCTTGTACAATCATCAATACTGAAATTTTCTTTTGAAAAGTTTTAAGAAATTCCTTCATCCATCTAAAATGAATTAAAGTACATCTAAAATTAATCTAAATGTACCTAAAATGAATCTAAAATCCTACCTTACTTTTCCTCTTTATTTCCCCCCCTACCAGAGAAAAATTTCGGCTCCAAATTTTTAAGGCTACTTTTATTCATTTCGCTATAATAAACAGCTTATTTTAAAATCCACAATTTTATTGTATTAATTTTCTCCTGGTTTTGCTGTTATATTCAGTTCACTTCGAGAAAATTTTCACTTTTATGTCTGCCTCTCTCATTCGAAAAAAAAAAAGAAAAAAAAAAGGATTTTTTGATGTTATTTTAACGTGCATCTTTAAAAAAAGGCTCATATTTTCTTCAACTTAAACACTTTTTATTTACTTATTTACTTTAGAAACCTGGATTTTATATTGTATCGAAATTTAAATATAAAGGCTCTGATGAAAGATTTTAAGAGCAGATGAAATATAATATAAACAGGGATTATATTTCCGACTTCTTTGCATACTGGTATAATCTTAGAGAAAATGTTATTTTATTCAATCAGAACATTTTCATATTTAACAGAACAACATTTTCTCTAAAATTGTACCGGTTTGCAAAAAGTAGGAAATTGCATCCTTGAATAAATAATCTGATTTAAAATTGGTGATTTATTTACTTTATTGCCTCATCACAAAATCATTTGATATTAGGAAAAAAAAAATAGAAGAAAATAAACTGCAGGACCTCCGACTGGTATTATGGTTGCACGGAAAAAACTGTTTTGTTGAAACAACTAAATTTTGGTTAATATAGCCCCAAACAAAAATTTTGGTTGTATTGATCAAATTTTAAACAAAATTTTGTTAAATTAACCGAATTATTTGGTTAGTCTAACTACAATGTGGCCATTCTAACCAAAATATTTGTTGGGGCAAAACTAATCAAAATTTAGTTGTTTCAACAAAACAGTTTTTCCGTGTGCATTTTTAAAGAAAGTGGTTTTAATGAATTACTTTTTGGTTTACAGTTTATTGAAATACAAGTATTTTCAACAGCGATTTAGTTATAGAAGAACTTTTTGGATTTTTTAAAAAAGAGATTAATATTTATAGAAAAAATTCAACTGTTTTTACAGTTGATTTTTAAGTACTTGAAGTATGTTTTCTGTTTGAAAGTGGAGGCGAGCTAAATGTTAGAATGATAGATCAATAAAAAAAAGTTGCAAGATCAATTAAAAATTATTTATTAACAACAGACATAAAATAAAAAAATGGAATTAAGACGTATACTTTCTGATCACTTTCCCACATAATCATCAAATCTATTTAGGCATTTATCTGACCACAGGATCTACTTGTTTAATCCAGCTTGAAAGAAATCATATCCCTGCCATTGAACTAATTTTCACTAACTTATTTTATATCCCTTTTTGAAGAAAACTCTTTTCTAGATAAGTATTACCTCCAATTTTGGAATCAGGAAAATGGTCACTGAGTCCAAAAACCTGAACTCCTGTTTTTTCTTTCTTTCTTTCTTTCTTTCTTTTTCTTTTCGTGCGTATGTGCGTTTCCATCTCAGGGCGTTTGCATTGGATGGCTTCATGCAACCCTTGTCAAAGTGGCACAAGCGAAAACATTTTTCTAAATATTTTTCCATTTCAATTACTCTGACATGTATTCAAACTTGCACTACCTATCCGCACAAATGCTAGAAGGTAACTTAACATCATCTGTATTTATTTTAGGAAAAAGTATTCACTATGCAATACATAGTTACTTTTCAAATGCTGCCGCATTCCATCCCCCACTTTATTTTTTATCCATACTTGTATTATTGTATCATTCACATACTAAGTACTCCATGAGTCGTCACTTCGCAAGAATTTTATAATAAACAATATCTACAGTTTTAATTAATTAATCTTTTCTATTTACTTGAATTTACTCTTTTTTTTAGGTGCGTTCGTGATTATGTAAATGCGTTGCACCTATAGTTGTCGTTCAATCCTCCCATCTGTCCGCATATAACAACAACAACAAAAACTACTGAACCGAATCGTTTGAAATTTAAATTATATAATTAATACATAATTTTGTCCGGGCCTTTCAAATTTTATTAACATAGGATGTATAGTTCAATTACAGGGACAACCAAAAGTATTCCGTTACATTATGGTCAATGATGGGGAAAAATAATTTCAAGTGCATTTTAATGATATTACACTCTTTCGAACATAATACAATTCATATGCATCTATGAAATATAGATTATGTACAATCTATGGTGCAAACAATATTTTTTATTAATATACAGGGCTATTCAAAATTACTCTATTACATAATGCTGTAGGGTGAAACATTGTTTGGGGGTGCGTTTTAATAATACTGAACTAGTTAACATTTTATGAAAACTTAGCTGAGGTTTATTGCAAGTTAATTCCTCTATAACAGATAGCATTTAGCATATTACAAAGACATACAAAAGATTTCGAATATTGTATTTTATACGAAGTACTGTATATTTTAAAAACTTAATTATAGTACAAACGCACCTCATTTGCTACGTCTGAAGTGCTATTTCCAACTTGTTATCTTTAAGTTCTACTGTAAATAGTATACGAATCTAATAGATTTGCCTATTTTTCTTAACATGTTCCATATTTCCGTTTACGTGAATTTTTCTTGCAATGATTTTAGTTAATCAGGACAAATTTAACCCCTTGAGCTCTGCTGGTAAAATTTTCTACCACGTAATTTTAATTCCAAAATCTCACAATGACACCAGATAATTTGACCAAATTTACTTCAAAAAGGTTTAATGCATTTTTTCGTGTTTATCGTTAACCGTTTTTTTTCTTTGCAAAATACTGGTGCCAGTGTGACTTGTGGAATTTTGAAGAAATTTATACCCCAGAGCTCAAAGGGTTAAATTAATTATAATGACGAAAGCTATACACTTCCTAATTCAGAGAAATGAAGTTCGCAAAGCTTTTATTTTAAAAATATAATAATTTTGTAATTGTGTCATTAAGCTTTATTCCATTAAGAAACTTCAAGATAGTTTTAGCTTGATTGTTATGCTAACATGCTGTATTTATTTATTTTTCACTATTGCGTCACATTTTGGCTATACTTATCTTTCTATTATTTTTTAATAATACAAAATTTTGAAACTGTTCATCAGATGATTTTTATTGACTTACCAGTAACACATATGAACGAAATGGTATTATTCTTGCTATTTTTAATCTTTTTATTTTTTATATTTTGTGCATTGCATTTTCTTCAGCATTGTTTAATTACTATAGTATTTATAGTTTAAAGCGATGAGGAAATTATGTTTTCTATTTATTCTATTTTCATTATTCTACTTGAAGTCTTTCACATAATACCATTTGCGCTGCTGACAACTTAGTGTAGTTTTCATAATAACACATATGCAGCCGTGGGGATTTAAAATATATATATATATATCCCCTGTACGAACTCTGTACGGAAATCATTATCCCGTACAAAAATCATTATATAAAATGTGACTGATCAGTCCATTAGAAAAAGTCTGCTGAATAATATTATGCTTATTTTTTTCTTTTAATCATATACATATACAAGTTGCACCAACCTGTAAAATTTTCAATAATAACACCCAATTTGCACATCATATTCGGATTTTTTTGAAAATTTTACATTCGAATATTAAACGGGAAGTCATTTGGTGAAATAGTATATGGCTGCTCCATATTTCCATCTACGTGCATTTTTCATTCAAGTATTTTACTTAACCAAATGTACATTTTAAATAATCAGGGATAGACTTTAATTGATGAGTTTTCAAATATAATTTAAAAAATAAATAATATTTCCTGTTTTTTAGACATTAATTTCTAAAAAATATTCTCTTTAGAATACAATATTTTAGTAATTGTGTCTTTAAAGTTTATTTTATCAAGATAAATAGTCTTTAAAATAATTTTATGTTATTTATTAAATCAGAGGCTCGATTAATATATTTTTCTTATTATGAAATACGTTTTTGATTAAATCATTCTTATTAGAATTTTGTATAACAATTTTAAAGTGTTTTTTTTTATTGTTTCAGACACTCAAAATTACTATACTTCAGATACTTTTTTTCAATTTTTATTACATGTGTAATTCGATTACGATTTATAAATAAATATTAAAAGCAATAAAGTATTCCGACCCCCCCCCCCTCCCCATTTTAAACCCCTTTAAACTTTTAGGGTTCGAAGATCGTGAAAATTCACATTCTTTAATATTAAAAGAAATGTAAAATTTTAAACGTATTTTATACTGTACTTTAACACAAATATATAAGATAAAAGTTTTCTTCGCCAACTAAAACATTTTGATCTTACCTTTTGAGTAATATGACTACATTTGGGGAGACTTGTTTATAGCGACAAAAGTCACGTATTTCCCGAGTCCCTAACTCTCCTACGTGGAAAAAACATTAATGTAATGGTCACAGGAGCACCTTCGTGAAGATTCGCACATTATTCACGCGTTTTACGCAAGCTCTAAAAGCTTAATTTATGTTCACGGTGGTCCCCTCGGAGCTTTCAACACGATGGGAAACATTAGATGGAATTCAGGGGAACAGAGTAACATTATTAGAGCTTGATTTATTTTGAGGATCATTGGTTCTATGCTTTACATTGGTTGCACAACGGCTTATATTTGTTCCTTTTGATAATACAACAATTGTTCGACAACTTTCATCCAGTTTAATGATGTGCAAGAAGCTATATATTGTCTCTAAAGTACTCAATCAAAATTCATATAAGAAAGAAAGTCAAAAATGTAATTAATTTTCTCTAAAACGAATTCTTTTATTTTTATTTATTTATTTATTTATTTATTTATATATTTATTTATTTATTTTTATTTATTTTTGAAAGGTTGTAAAAATATTGTTGTAAATAAAAGTAACTTTTAGTGGGTGTGAAAAATTAAATGTAATAATTCATTTGTATTTTTAAAAACTTTGGGAATTCGATGAATTACTGAATGCATACACAATATCGATTTTTGCAAATGTTCTTTCTAGAAAAAAAATCATAAGAATTTCAAATAATAATAATAATAATAAATAAAGTTTTTTGAAGTTTGTTTCATAAATAAAATGAAATAATGCAAAAGTAACGTAAGTTTTTGCAAAAAATTTAATTTGTAAATCTGAGATTTTAACTAATAGAGAACGAATGACAAAATGTTTTCAGAAAGTTTTTCTGAAATAATCAAACAAATCCACTATTTCGAAAGACGTGGTTTTCGTACTCCGACGGATATTATTGATGAGATTATTCCTAAATTTTTATGAAAAAAAAAATTGTTGTAAAAAATGAATAAAGCCCATACCTATAATAAGAAAAAAAGGGTAAGAAAAAAAGGGGGAGGGGGTTTACGGAAATACTATTGGTATCTAGAAGCCAGTATATTTTACCTTTTTAACGGAAAAATTTCCGTAAGTTCCAGAAAATGTTCCCTATTTTCCTGGAATACTTTCTGTTAAAAAACAGTAAATAGTACTGGCGTCCAGATTACCATTAATACTTCCGTAAAATCGTCTTTTATATATATATATATATATATATATATATATATATATATATATATATATATATATATATATAGTGAAGGAATTGAAACGTGTGGCTCTATATAAACAAGTATGGAAAGCGAGCACACAACAAAATGTATAATTTCCCATTTTTATTTATTTTATTTGGAAATTGATGAGATGCATATCAAGAATTGATTAGTTTTTTAATATATAGTTTTAATCAAGAGTTTTAATATCATAATTAAATGTGAGGTGCTTATAGCTAGATTATAAAATATCCTCTCGCTTAAAATGCAAAAAATAATATAAAATAAAATAAAAGTTAGTATTCGAATTCTGTTTACAGCAACATAAGAATCATTTTTTCTTAAAAAACATCAGTTTAGATTCTTGCTACAGCGTTTTGATTTTAGGACAGTAAAATAGGCATATAAATTGAAAAATTGGACCATTTCACATGATTGTCTAACATTTCAGGCAATCTTGAATACTTAAATGAATTTCAACATTTATATTTTTTAATCATTTATAATTCGTGTTTTTCAACCTGTTTTTGTGCTATTTTAGCGCCCAAAACATGAAACGCCACTTTTACTCCAAGCGATATGAATCTTTTTTTTAAAATCTATTCCCCATGTTCTAAATACACCGCAAGTCTTGTTGCGTTTGGTATAGCAGATTTTTTTTTTTTTTTTTTTTAACTATAATAGAACTTTAGCTATCCCCATAGATATCAGGCAAAACTATATTTTGTAAAACATATTTTCATTTAAAACATTTTCAGAATTTTTAAAAGTGCAATTTGGTATATTTTGGAATTCTGTTCTCTGTTTTATAAGCTCTAATTATCTGACAAGATAAGCTATTTTAATCCTACACTTTGCTATTCTGGATTAAGCTTTAAAATTTGAGTAAAACTAACTCATTTCTTTTAAAACGATAAAAGATGTTATTGTTCATGATTGGAGAAAGATTAAAGATATATTACTATGTTCTTCAAATGTTTTCTTTTATCATGATATGCATTTTCAATGCAAACAAATTCATTTGATTATTTTGGCTGGCCCCGAGTATAACCTTACCTCCCTAGTCCCGAGTATTATACCCTGGGAAAAAGATTCAAGGGAAGAGGGGAGGGGACGCCTTTGTATCTACAATTTGAACATTTTTTATTCCATCTGTTTTTTAGATTTTGGGTCCATTTTAAAAGTGGGGGGGGGGGGGGGCTAAGGCAGCTGCCCCGTTTTCCCTCTCGTGATGATGAGATCATATATTTAAGTAAATTCTAAACCATTACATAGACAAAAGTAATTGTGTAGATTGAAATGCATTGCATATGTTTGTTGCATATACAGGGTACCCAGTAAACAACTGGCCCATTTTGAACATAAATAACAAGAAAACGGTTTGAGATAAAAATGAGCGGTTTGCTGTATTATTAGAAAATCAATATATTTTTTAAAATGCACTTTCTTCAAATAGTTCTAATTTCGGCCAAAAGATGGCACTGGCGGCAATAGGCTTTCGGAATTATTACTCTATAGTTTTCATACACATGAGCTTTTCGGCTCATTTTGCATAGTCGAATCTCAGTCGATATGTTGAATCAATACTCGGCTCAGCTACAGAAACAAGGTTTGTTTGTTGGAAATAGATTTAAAATAATATTTATGATTGAACAATGTCTATTATACTTAACATGAGACAAATATCGAGTGGAACTAAAAAAACTAGTTTAAAATTACTATAAAAAACCTCCAAAGGCTTATCTGTCTAAAAATGAATGCTTATGATATGCAAACATTTATTTAAAATGTGTGGGATTAACTTTAACAATTCTAGAAATATTTGAATTAATTTAAAGGATGTTCTTTAGTGTTTCCTCCAAGCGACTTCAGAACTAAAGAGGTTAATAAAAACCAGCAAAACATGTACGTAAAAAAACGTAATATTTAATCTAAACATTTCTTCCATTAAATGATATGAAATTGTATTTAAAAACATTAGTGGTGTCAAAATACTTATTTAGACAGGGAATTTGCCAATACGATTTGCGTACCACTGTTTTAAACACTTTACTGATTTGCCTGTACGGCGTACGGGCAAGAAGAGTTTGCTTGATCCATCACTTAAAGTTTTTTGAAACCACTAAATTTTTTAAATATAACTTCATACTTTTTAATGGAGGAGATGCTTAGATTAAATATTCCGATTTTTTTAGCTTAAGAAAGGTGGTGTTTATCCCATATTTTCTATTTCCTGTACGTAAAAACAGTACCAGTTAAACAGTTACAAAAACTTATTCTGAATAGAATTTATCGTGGTAAATGTGTGAAAAGTCAATGCTTTTATAAAGTATGTTTTGCTGATTTCTATTACGTATAATAGACATTGTTCATAAATATTATTTTAAATCTCTTTCCATCCAACAACTCTATTTCTGCAGGTGAGTCGAGAGTCGATTCAACATGTCAACTGAGATTCGACTCTGCAAAATGAACCGAAAAGCTCATGTGTATGAAAACTAATGTCTGAATTTCGACACTTGTTGCCGCCAGCGCCATCTTTTGACCAAAATTCGAACTATTTGAAAAAGTACATTTTTAAAAATGTATTGATTTTGTAATAACAATACAGCAAACCGCGCATTTTTTTCTAGAACCGTTTTTTGTGTTATTTACATTCAAAATGGGTCGGTCATTTACTGGACACCCTGTATATATTTATGAATAACACATAAATTACATTTTTTCATTTCAATTTCGATATTAAGATTGTGAAAATAAAAAAGAAATATATATCTTAAAAGACCTATAAGAAAGTAGTCCCGATTTCTATTCTTTTATAATGTATACTAATATATTTTGAACTTCATAAAAACATGCAGCGTTGCATAAATAAAATAAGATGTAAAGTCATTATCCACTATGAGTTATTATTTCTTTTTACATTTCCATGTTTCATTGTTTCTGCATATTAGAACATTTGGAAAATCAATTTGTGAGAATCCAAGCATTTCATAGACATTAAATTAGAGTAAATATATAAAAAATATCACTAATAGTGTTGAACTGAAATGAAAACTAATGGATTTAATGAAACTAGTTGAAAACAAAACTCCAAAGTCTAAACCTTTAACAAACATAGTTTCATTAGCAGAATTCAATCTTACATTCCGTAAATTCCCAATAAAAGGCCTTAGTTCAAAGGATAATGAACACTGATTCACAACATTCCTCTCGTACTTGCGTAGCTAACTGAAAGTAGAACACGTGCACATTCAGTACGCTCGAAATTCCCCGGACTATTTGAGCGTTATATTGATTCAGGCAGAGCATTTTTGTTTTTCTATGATTTTTTTATCCTGCGTTATTTTCTATCTCTCTTCTGCAAATTTTTAATCACTTTTTCTTTTTTCCCTTGCTCTCTTTTTTTTTTTTCGGTTTTATTATTTGTTAGAATGGATGTAGAACAAGAGCTATAGGCAGAAATAGATAACTTTAAGCTAGAAACGTACAGGAAATTAAATGAAATTGCCAAACTGCATTCGTTGTATTTCTTTATTTTTTAAATTATATATATTAGTATTCATTTAAGATTCAAATAATTGGTTTAAAACTAAATGAGGATTTTTAAATAGATCTAATGGCAAAATTGATCGAAATCAAAGTTGATTCTAGCTATGTGGAATTAAAACAATACTCTGTTTTTTATTTTTTTCCGCTTGTGTATCAACTAGGTAGTTTTTTTTTTTTTTTTTTTTTTTTTTTTTTTTTTTTTTTTTTTTTTACGACTTATTATCAACGCAAAGGAATAGAGTCGCTGGGAAGGGGGGGGGGGGTGCTTTGTATGATTCGCAAAGTTTGATGATAACCATGGGAGATTTACAACTGTTAGTCCAATGAGTGTTACACTGGTTCGAATCCAAGTACTTTCCGTCTCTGGTATGAGGCCTTGTATTTCGTATTTTTTTTTTTTTTTTTTTTTTTCATAATGGGTTTCCTCACCATTTCTCCTATTTAAATTGTTATAAATCAAGAACTGCTAAAAAATAATGGTACAAACTTAGATCATGTTTTCTTCCTTTCTTTTACTATTATTTTGATTGGGCAAATTTGAGAAATATTTTTACATTTGAAAATATGACTGAAAGAATTACATGATTCTTTTTAAATTTTCTACTTTAAATACTTCTAATTTTTATTTAAATTAATATTTCTAAAAACGCTGAAGCAAAATTAAAACTTATATTTCTGCTTACTTAAATGTCAAAAAAATGAAATTCTAAAGATAATATTTCGAGTTCTAACGATGTCAATCAAATTACTTAACTTTTTTAATAAATTTTAAATTTTAATTTAATTTAAATAAAAAGAATACTGCCCAGTTAAACAGATGGAATTGAGCTCACAGCTACGCATACTAATTTTACATTACAGCCTTATTTTCAAGGCTTAATTTCGTTCGAAAAAAAAATTAATGAGGGGAAATAGCTCCCCTCCCATTCCCCTTTTTTATACTTAATCATTTATATACTTATATACTTATATACTTATATACTTATATTTATATACAATATACTTATACTTTTTTATACTTAATTCATTGGAACTCCTAATATAATCAGGGACATGCTTTATCATACAAAAAATCTATATCCAAAATTCAGAGCAAATCGGAAAATTCTTAATAAAACCCATTTATATGATTTAAGAGGAGTTATTCCCCTCTTTTATGCTTAACCATGAAACTTCCAAAACTATTCAGAGATTTAAACGAAATCTGATAATTCAGCATGAAAAACCCATTTACATAAATTAAGGGGAGGGGCATTAAAACTCCCGTTCCCATTTTAATACGCATCGAGTGAACTCCAAAAACTAATCAAGGAAGCGCCTTATCAGGATATTCCTATTTACAAAATTTCAAGTGGATTGGATATTTTTATGACAAGTTATCGCTAAATTAAAGAACTTGTTACACAGAAAATATAGACACAATTCGTGATATTGAAATTTCGTTTGTGTATATGAGCCTTTTTAAAAATAATGTAAAAAACAAAAAAACTCACTTACATAGGAATCACAAAACGATAGTTTAAGGACAGGCTTAAAGAGCATATTACAGATATAAAGAATAACAAATTCTCAATAGTACACTGCTCATCAAAATTAAAGGATAATGAGTAAAATTATGCTCACCCTGTTAATGTGTTAATCAATGCTCATTTCATCAACTATTCATGTCAAGTAAATACTATTGAATACAAAATTGCACTTCCGCACATATGTTAGCGTCGTAAATATGCAAATTACGTGATAATGTGGTGCACAA
The DNA here is from genome assembly GCA_964019185.1 of Maratus speculifer. Lineage (NCBI taxonomy): Eukaryota > Metazoa > Arthropoda > Arachnida > Araneae > Salticidae > Maratus > Maratus speculifer. The sequence continues at coordinate 137,643,237 of OZ025299.1, forward strand.
TGGACGTATGTTGAAATTCTGGTCTGTAGTGTTGTTTAAAATGAATGCGGTGTTTGAGAGTGATCAATATTCATTGGTTATGTCTGAAAGACATCATTTGAGTGAAGGTTAAGAGCGGCAAATAATTAGTAAAGAAAAAAAAAAAAAAAAGATGTCGCCCAAGAATTGAATATTTCTCAAAGTGTCATATCAAGATCTTTGGTGCTTTTTTTAAGCATTAGATACGTTGATAAACAGCCTAATCAACAGAGGCCAAGAGCAAAAACTGCATTTGTAGACCGTTTTCTGCCATCTTCGGCTCAAACGCGAAGTTACTACAAGATATTTCGTTTCATACCTTCAGAGTGCTACTAAAACTCTAATTAGCCGTTCTAATGTTGCAAGAATACTTAATCAGGGCGGACTCCAGGCGAAAAAACAATTAATTTTATTCTCATGCATCATTACAGCTTCCAAAAGGGGCCGTTTAAACTGATGACATCGTCATGTTCAATAGAGCCAAAGGCTGTGCTATAGCGGGACATTTCACAGACAAAAGAAGACAAGTTGAATGTTCTTTCCTCTCTCCAGATCAAAACACTTATGGAATATGTGTTCGGACTAGATCTGGACTCGTCAGTAAACAATACTTGATCCCAGTCTTCCTGACTTCATTGAACATGACAACGTTAACAGTTTAAACAAACCCCTTTGGAAGCTGCAGTGATTTGGGCACGAACTATTGGTCTTCTCACATACAGTCCACCTTGTTAAGCCTCGTGCAGTAATAAAATGGCTAATTCTAGCGCCTGTGGCAGCCAAAAGGTCTGAAACCAAATCTGTTGTAGTCGTTTCGCGGTTTTTACTTAGCGGAAAATGACAGAAAATGGTCTTCGGATGCAATTGTTGCTCTTGGTCTCCCGTAACCAGGTGGTCTATCAACGGGTCCAGTGTTTATAATACGACTTGAAGCTCTTTTTATGGCACTTTGAAGGGTATTCAAATCTTATATAAACTTAATTTGGTTTTGACCATCTTCGATTCTACCAATTATTCGCCATTTATGACCTTCACTTAAATGATGCCTTTGAGCCGTAACTAGAGAATACTGATCACTCTCAGACACCACATTCGATTTAAACAACACTACCGAACACAATTTCAAAAAATGTCCATTGCGCACCACATTGTCAATCACCTGATTTGGATATTTTCGAAGCTAGCGTATGCACGTAAGTGCAATTTTATATTCAATAGTATTTAATTAACATAAATAATTGCAGCACTGGGATTGGTTGCAACATTAACTTAATGAGCATATTATTTTTCACAAGGCTTTAATTCTTATGACCATTGTATTATTAGGGTTTAATCAGCAGAAAAATATCGACATAGATTTCAGAAACGTTAAAATCATAGCCCACACTTCGCACTACTGAACTCCATAATCAGAGAATCATTAGAAATTTTAACTAAAGGAAGAAATTAGTGCAATGATATGCTTTCGTACAATATTGTCCAGATCTGATATAACATAACTAAATATTTCAAGTGATTTTAAAACGTAACAATTTTGCAACCCCCTCCACTCCTAACAAATAAACTCGTCTTCTAATACTAATTAAATAAATATGTATGTGCGTGTGTGTGACAAAGAGAGAGATAATTTGTATATGTATTTAATTATTTTAAGAGTGTTTTTAAATAATCAATTTAACTAATACTTTTTCAGCTTTTATTCAGTTATTTATTTTAAGGTTTTCCCTATATATATAAAAAAACAGATTTTAAGTTATTTTACATTTTTTATTCCATTTTCAATAATTAAGTCTTAGAGTTCATTATCTCATTTTCACTTTTATCGATAGATAGCAGCACTAATATTTTGATAAATTTGTAAATATTTGTTTTGATTTTCCACACCAGATGACAGTAGCATAAATATATTTATTATTATTTTTTTTTTTTCGTTCAATCATATGCCTTATGCTCCTGAATTCATAAAATTCCCTTACATCTAACCACCTTCTCCATTACTAAGTCAAATATCTTGTTTTTTAGATTGTTATTTATCATTGAAACGTTACCTTCTCTTAATTTGTTTATCTTTCCATGTATTACGAGTAGTATTTTGCTAAAATGTGTTTATTAGGCGCTATATTTTACAATAATGAGTGACAAAATTGGATGAAATAAATATATCTTCACTATGAATTCAAGCTCCTCTGACGATTCTATAGGTTATTCATAGTTTCTTATTATACATTTTTTATTTCCACTGTGCATTCTTTGTTCATTTTTGGCATTCTGATAACTTTTTCATACATTTGTGATTACAATTTGGCCATACATATAATGTATAAACATATATATGGGTCATTCCACATGAATTCAACCAATGGGTGTTGCATCATAGTCACAGATTTTTTTTTTAATTTTATCATAGATAGACATAGTAGTGAAACCCTCAAATCTGAAATTTAAAAGTAATTTTCACAATATTGGCCGAGATATGGCCATTTGAAAACTGGCCATTTTTACGAAATGGCGGCCATCTTGGAATTGTATCACTGTCTAAATATGGCCATAACTTGACAACTAATGGCTCAAATTTTATATATCTGGCACCAATTTGAAGCTATTTGTACAAAGAATGAATATTTCACATCAAAACAATAATAAATTTTCATTTTTTTACTTTTTATTATGTGCAAAGTGAAAATTTCACCCCAAAAAAGGGCAGATTGTAATGGCTCATAAAAAAAATGAATCATCATGAATTTTTCTGAAACTTGGTAAAAACGTTGCTCCATCTGTGTGCTTTAAATAAAAAAAAATTGGAAAGGTAAAATTTGTTGTTTTAAAATAAATGGTTTTTTACACATAAGGTGTCATTAACCAAATAATGATATTTTTAGAATCTGTAAGCATTCCTGATTCAAAAAATAATGGTTAAAATAAAATTTTCTAACATCTAAATTAATGTAAAAGTATAATCAAAACCTCATTTGTACTAATTTTGTAGAAATCTGCCCCCCCTCCCCCCCACCCCCCCCCCAAAAAAAATTAGACAATTCAAAAAATTTTACACTGAAAAAGATAAGAAAATAATTAAGGAATATAATGTATAATTATAAAATACCTATAAATGCAGTGCATATATATATGATAATTTACTTCACATATAGGGGCGAGTGGGGTGGAATGGGACAGTAGGTTTTTCTCTTTAAGTATCATTCTAAATATTTCATCAATCACACATTAGGTGAAGTAATGGTACCCCAATCTTCAGTTGAAAAAAGTAGCTGGTTTACATAAGCTTGCAATTATATAAAGAAAAAGATTATTTCAAAAATGAAAAGTAAATTTAGTTCATATACTTTTTACGCTTTCTGTATAATGATTTGATTATGCATAGATGTAACAGTTTCTCTATATATGGAACATTATACTGTAAAATTAGAGAGGTAAAATTTGTTGTTTTAAAAATGGTTTTCTACATATAAGATGTCATTGACCCAAATAATGATTATTTTAAAATCTTTAAGTATTCTTAATTTAAGAAATATTGGTTAAAATGAAATTTTCTAGCATCTAAATTAAAGTATTGTGTTTATATTATATAATTCAATAAAGAAATATCAATTTGAAGTTATTTACACTAAATATTTATTTTTACAGTACTTTTTATTTCATTTCATTCAAAATTTTTGTAACTTTTGTCTGCAAATAACCAAGTTTCCTCTTTGAGCTACGCCTATTCATTTTTATTGGCGATAACTCTAACATTTCACAGCTTTTGTTTAATTGTTCCATTACTACTGTGGGTTCACTTAATTCTGGATCATAGATGCTTTTCATGTCAACAATAGAAATCATCTTATTTATTGATGAATAGCAGGAAGTACATAATTTTTTTCCTGGAATGAGGATGTCTGGATTTGTCATAGACATATCTAAAGAAATTGTTTTCAGTGATTTTGCTCTGTTACTATTTGGATGTTTATTAAATGGATCACAACACTGTCTCTGATTTAAACTATAAAATTTTAGAAATTTATCCTTGTGAACCTTGCATATATTCGCATGCAAAAAACTTTTTTTCATCTGGGATTATATAATGTAACCTTTTTTTTAATAAATGTAAATCCCGTGGGGATAATTGAAGAACAGAAATAACATCAGTACTCAGAGAAACATTGAGTTTTTTACATACAAAACACTCCATCTCCACTGTATAATAAGTACAAAATAATTATTGTATGTCTAAATACACTTCATTGAAAACTTTAGAAGTGGTATATGGTATTTAAAAGGAATTACTCAAGTTTCTTGGACATTATGATGCAAGATTACATCATACTTTAATTATAGCCAATTAAGAAGCAGATGAAGTAAAGCAGCAATCTTTTCTTTAAATTGCATCAGCTCATATAGAACATGATGCAAGATAGCATCATACTTTGATTATAGCCAATTAAGAAGCAGATGAAGGTACAGTAGCAATCTTTTCTTTAAATTGCATCAGCTTATATAGAACATGATGCAATAATACATCAGCTTATAGAAACATAATGAAATTTTTACATCATGTTTTGAATTCAAAATTTAAAATTTTGAATTCATGTTTTGATTCTTGAAATAATCTTTTTCTTTATATAATTGCAAGCTTGTGTAAATTACCTACTTTTTTCAACTGAAGATTGGGGTACCATTACTTCATCTAATATGTGATTGATGAAATATTTAGAATGATACATAAAGAGAAAAACCTACTGTCCCATTCTACCCCACTTGCCCCTATATGTGAAGTAAATCACCATATGTATGCATTGCATTTATAGGTATTTTATAATTATACATTATATTCCTTAATTATTATCTTATCTTTTTCAGTGTAAAATTTTTTGAATTGTCTAATTTTTTTTTTTTTTTTTTTTTTTTTTTTTTTTTTTTTTTTTTTGGGGTGGGGGGGAGGGGGGCTGGAGGCAGATTTCTACAAAATTAGTACAAATGAGGTTTTGATTATACTTTTACATTAATTTAGATGTTATAAAATTTTATTTTAACCATTATTTTTTGAATCAGGAATGCTCACAGATTCTAAAAATATCATTATTTGGTTAATGACACCTTATCTGTAAAAAACCATTTATTTTAAAACAACAAATTTTACCTTTCCAATTTTTTTTTATTTAAAGCACACAGATGGAGCAACGTTTCTACCAAGTTTCAGAAAAATTCATGATGATTCATTTTTTTATGAGCCATTACAATCTGCCCTTTTTTGGGGTGAAATTTTCACTTTGCACATAATAAAAAGTAAAAAAATGAAAATTTATTATTGTTTTGATGTGAAATATTCATTCTTTGTACAAATAGCTTCAAATTGGTACCAGATATATAAACTTTGAGCCATTAGTTGTCAAGTTATGGCCATATTTAGACAGTGATAAAATTCCAAGATGGCCGCCATTTTGTAAAAATGGCCAGTTTTCAAATGGCCATATCTCGGCCAATATTGTGAAAATTACTTTTAAATTTCAGATTTGAGGGTTTCAGTACTATGTCTGTCTATGATAAAAATTAAAAAAAAATCTGTGACTATGATGCAACAAGTTTTCCTTAAATTGGTTGATTTCACGTGGAATGACCCATATATATATATATATATATATATATATATATATATAACCATTAATTGTAATACAATATAAATAATTAAAACTAGAAAAATGAAGTAAAAGGAATATAATCGAAATTTGTAGAACCAAGGTAAATTCGTCAGACCCCAAATACTTTTAAACTATAATTAAAGAGTGTGTTTTCATTTTCGTATTAACCATGAAAATGCAAAATAATACGAATTTCGGGTTACCAACACACATAAATCCGTAATAAAATGGAGAAAACATTAAAAATAAATCACTAATTCAAGATTAAAATCAATAGAATAAGATAAACATACCCTACACTAAAGAAATCTTTCAAATGATGTACCAAAAATTAGACATTCAACTCTTTCAAAAAAAAAAAAAAAAAAAAAAGATATTTTAACAATAGGAGCAAGGTATATATCCCAATATCAACGATACAAACTTCAGTATATGGTATCAGCACCCTCTATAGTACCATCAAACTACCTGTTGTCCAAAAAAAATTATAGTACCCCCATCTCTTGAGAAATTAGTAAAATAAATGCAATATAACTGAATATATATTCATTTTTATTTATTAATTAAATGAACTATATATTTATTGGAAGATGCCTTATGCGTATTCTAACAGTAGATGTTTAAGTAAAATTTAAAATATCTTATTAAATGAAAAACATTATAAGAAATGATATGTAATTGATTTATTAAATATTAAAAATATGTAAAATTTGATAAGGATGAATCATTAATTAACGATTAATGTAAATAAATGTACCAATGTATAAAATATCAATAATTCAAACATTCTTACATCATATCCTAATTATTTAATAAGTAAATAATATAATGATATAACCAATATCATAATGTTTAGTAATAAATAATAAATAAAAATTTCATTTAATGGGATAATACTAACCTAAACATTAATAAGATTAAGGTAAAACGGGTAATAAAATAGATAATTAATGTTTGCATTTTATACAATTAGAAATAATATTTTAGATATTGTCCAAATTGCTAAAATTTAGATTTAAGTGAATCTAACATTAATTATTAAATGAACATTGTTAAATGAGCATTAATGAACATTAATTATTAAATTAGTAGATGTAATTAATACAACTACACAGTTATTCATACAAATGTGTCAATTCAACATCCAGTATAAAATGTATAATGTATTATTGCAATTATCACATGCCTCTCCTCCCCCTCTCAGTTCTTTTTTATATGTATACGATTTATTTATTAAATATATATATATATATATATATATATATATATATATATATATAATGTGTGTGTGTGTGTGTGTGACAAAAAGAGAAAGAGAGAATGTGTATGTAAGTATTACAGATGATCTTTTCCGTCATAAAGGTAGTTTTAATGATCTAAAAATGTTTTAAACAAAATATTTAATTTTCTTTTTTATTCTTCAATTTTGACATTTATGAGCACCGTCACTATAAAAAGTACAATGTTTGATCTACGAAATAATCCCACGTATTAATCATCTTTAAAATCAAACATTTGCAGGCGGAACATAAACAAAACACATGTAAACTTCTTGGACATAAATAGAATTATAAAACCCACGCGTGTTTCCGTCTCTTTTCTTTTCTTTTCTTTTTTGTCCTTCTCTTTACCTCTCTTTATTTTTCTCTTTGTTCTTTGAAATAGCGTCGGTTGTTCTATTAAACTATATATAATATATACACACAAATAGAAGGAAAGAGGGAGAGCGAGAAAGAATCCATAAATAATTTATGAACTGATGCTTAAGTGACTATAATTTCTCAGATTAGAAAGATCATCTGATAGTTTAGAAAATCATAAACTCTAATTAATCTCAGAAAAAGAAAGAATACGAATTTCAGAGATAGATCTATCGCTGAAATTTGAAAACTTACTTATGAATAAATTTGATAAGTACGTTTACCGCAGGCATTCGCCTTTAATATCGTGTATGTCTAACACCACTCATATGGGCGTAACGGAATCTTTTTCTAAACAGAACTTAATCTTTGTGCTGTCTATCAGAATTCGTATTCTTTCTGCTCATCAGTATAATTTGTTTTTCATTTCTTAGTTTTATTCCGCCCTTGGCGATCCTATTTCCCTTACATCAACCCTTGAACCAGACGACATTGAAGCTTCTGAGATATGGGGGGCTTTGAAAAATTGCGAACTGCAGCAAAATATAGATTTCTTTCTTGTATGTGGCTATTTTTATTGTGTAATCTAGCACTGAAAGGGGGAAGTTACAGAATTATTGAATTTTGCTAATATTTCTACGGAAATTGTGTAATCACTTTTGGTTAATATTTTTGCATATATATTTAAAATAAAAATTTTGCATTGTTGATGTAAAAGTTACAGAAACATAAAATATAATTTTGAAATTTGCAACATTTATTGTATTTATTTGCTGTTTTTGTTGTAATGAAAAATATTAAAATTTTATTTTTTCTTTTATTGATCAGAATTTTACTAAAGAAACATGGACTAAGGTAAACTTACACATTTAATATTCAAATATTGTTTGCGGAACTCTTGCATCAATAGTTTCTGATTTAATGACTAATTAAAATTTTCAAAGTACAAATGTTAATAGAATTATTTTTTTTTTCAGATATATAGAATATGATTTGAATTGCACTTTACATATATGATACATGCAAATGTTTTGGGTACCTTGCGATACATATTAATTTTTATAGCATTTAGACAAAGACATTTTTCATTTCAAATGGTTAGATTTGAAATAAAATAACCAAATACAATCTAAATATATATCATGTTAATAACAATTAAGAAGGTTTAAAAAAAATAAAAAAATAAACTCTTTTGTATGTTTGAAAATGTTATTTTAATTTTAAAACAAAGTGTGATAGCGTCTTAGCTTATTAAACCACATTTAAAGCATCAGGTATTAATTTAAACCGAAATATTGTATGAGTGAGTCGATGTAAAATGTAATGCAAAAGAATACTAATATTTGCATAAAACATTTATGTAAAATTTTACTTAAACAGTAGCATATAATGTGCTTCCAAACTTTATCTGATAAAATTTTAGTTAATGGATCAGGATTTATGGCTTTTCATCTTCAATTTGACTGCTGTACGTAGTAACATTCACAGATCGCTAGTTTTTATATTATAAACACAAACATACATACACATATATACTTTTTTCGCATATTTCTGAATAATTAAAACCATTGAAACACATGACATTGACCATATAAATCGAAATAATTATATATATTTTGAATGAATTACATAAATAGCAGGAAAATCAAATACAAAAACAAGAAAAACAGATGAATCTTATATAGTAGAAATATTTCATCAGGAGCAAACATTCACATGTATAAGCAAAAACTAGTCGATTTCTATTGAAAATACATAGCATAAAGCTAAAAATATGTATTTCATCTGCCCTATTGACCACAAAAAAATTTTGAAAAATCGCTCAAAGATAATCAATCAATAAAATCCAAATTATTCTATTTTTATTATTTTTATATTAGCTTTTTCTTTGATTTTTACACAAGTGATTTCATTTTATTACTATGAATTTTATAATGATAACATGACAGGATTCGGAAAAATATATATATACAGTCAAAGATCTATAATCCGCACACCTATAATCCACTATTTTCTATAATTCACGTTATTTTACGAATGTAAACAATGAAATAAACAGTTAAAAATTTTACAAATTCGTGATCCAAAAACGTTTTTTTTAGAAATTTTTTTTTTTTTTTTTTTTTTTTTTTTTTTAATGAGAAAACAATGAGGAAACAGTGAATTATGGGTGTGCGGATTATAGATCTTTGACTGTATATATATTTAATTAATATTTAAGAACCAATCATGTAGTGATATCATTTACAGAAATAACATAAGTATGTCATTTATGTAATGTGTATATTTTCCTATCAAGAAATTGTTGATGGGATAAATGGTACTCATAGGTACTATAAAATATACAGAAATTCTTTGAAAACAAGACAAATTTAGGTTATGACTATGACTCAAAATTTAATCTGAATGACTTATGCGGGTTTCCATCTAGGCTCTCAATTATATTCTAAACAGAACATTTATATTAAAATGAAGACTAAATTTATTTTACAGAATACTAGTTGCATTAATATATGGAAGAAACGTTGCACGAACGATGTTCAGACTAATAAGAAAAATATATAAAAAATTACAAATGCCGCATTTGACGTAAGTGCCACGCTAAAGAGAATGCGCTAAATATGGCAGTACAAATTATAAACATCTAATCAAACACTGTAAAATTATGCAAACGAATTAGAAAAACAAATTAGATTTAAATATTTCGTAAAATCTTATGTTAAATTTACTTACTAAAGATACGTCAGTAGATATTTATAATCAATTGTCCAGAGCAAGAAAATAAAATATATAAATGCTGCACGTTCATAAACATCTTGCCTTTTAACTCATAATCATCTCTCTGTTTCTTCCGTTAATTACGGTAATATCCCACCGCCCCCCAACCTCACTTTAAAATCTCCATATACGGAGTTTTTATTATTGTAAAAAATAAAAGCTAAGATAATTATAAAATTTATTTTAAAGCTGGTGCATTAGCTCTCACTAAAAATTTGACGATTTGCCACCATGATCATCTGTGTACCATGAAACCAGTTGGGAATTACTTTTTTAGAGATTCTCTATTTTTTGTCCAAGGATAGTAAAAATTCAGATATATTGGGAAAAAGAACAAATGTTATACTATTTTTTTCCATTGTTTACAAATTGCAAGAATAACTAGCATATTTACTCTTTTTAATGAGAATGGAACTTGTACATTGTACAGACAAATAAACGCCACTTAACTGAATCTTGTTTGAGTACTAAACTTGATTAATTTTCTGCGTTCTTTGAAAATGGTCGATTCCAATACAAATTTTTCTTTTTTCACTTTGTTCTCAATTTTTTTAATACTTCAACGCATTATATTAATTAAAAATTTAAAAATTAAAAAAAAAAAAAAAAAAAAAAACTGCAGCTATTGCCTCCATATAAATACGACCAAATGATATAATATGCAATATGCAATAAATTAAATCAACTTTACATTTCATTTTACCATTTGTTTTCTTTTTATGATCAAAATGTTTATTAGTTTATTAGTTTTCAGGTTCAATATAAAATAATAAAATGGTATAGGTAAAAAGCAATTAAAGATAGGCAAGATATATTATCCGTAAGGATAAATTATCAACCCTTTTTAAATGATATTATTATTAATCAGTATAATTGTGTTAAAATAATAAAAGATAAAATATCAACGGATGAAATAAAACATGCGGCTTATTTATTTTTATTCATGTACATAAATACAGCTTTTTGATTATATTTAATTGATATTACTCTTTTCCTCATGTTAATATCTTTCTTTTTAGTATAGAATGTTTTTATTCTTTTGATCTTATGGTTTAAATTTTAGAGTATATAAACATTAAAGGGACTTGCAATTTTTTGATATTTAAAAATTGATCTTTCAGTCAGAGATAATTCATGTTTCCGCTTTGATTTGACATTCAAAAATGATTTGTTTCTTTGATATTTTCTTTTTCAGAAGGGAGGTTGGGGGGGGGGGGGGGAGAAGGGTGGCATTTTTCTACGACCTGGTCAGTGACTAGGATGAAGAAATTTGAAAAGTACCCATACTGGTTAGTAATTTGGGTTTTGTTGGAATCCTTAAAACTTTTGCCCTCAGCGCATGAAATGTATGTACCATGTGCACGAAATCATTTTCTGTAAGCAAATTATCATAATTGCCACAGTATGATGTAATACAAAACAATAAAATATATTAGGTGTAATAGCATAATATTTTTAAAAGATTGACAATCAGTTTTTTTTTCTGAATTTTCACTTAATCTTCATTTTATATATGTCTACTCTTCCTTTTTTTATATGTAAGTTACATAATTGCACAGTTAATGAATTTCTTGGATTTTTTTTAATTAATTAGCACATTAAAATGTGCTTGAATAGCTATACACATTTTTGAAAAAGCATAACTTACAGATGATGGTGGATAATAGATAAACAATAAACAGAAACTATATAAAAAAAGATAAATAAAAGAAGTAATTATAATTAATAAATAGCTATTATCCCTTTATTTATTTATTTTTTTAATAGGTTTAAGATACAAAACCTAAAATTTCATAACGCATTATCAGGAATTTTTAGAGTTTAGTAAGTTTAAAATTTAAAAGAATCATGAGGCAAGATGTAAAAATAAAGCGATGCAGAAGGTTCATAATGCTTAGATTGCGAAATAATTGTGCATAGAATGTATGAGCACCACATTAGTTTTAACCATTTAAAGCAAATATTTTGTATTTATATTGATGTTAAATAGATTTTATTTATTATTTGCTTAAGACTAAGTTATTGTGATATAATCTGCATTAATAAAGATCAATTAAATTTGATAATTTCATTGCCTAACCGCTATTAAAAATAGATCTACAGTAGCGCTATACAATTAATCAACTTACTCCCAATGAATAAAGAAAAACTATTGTAATTTACAGATGTAATAATAGTAATAATAAAGATAAATAATAATTAATATAAAACCTAGGAACATAAAAACTGAAATAATATATATATATATATATATATATATATATATTATAGGAAATTAAAATATATTTTAGTAATCTGCTTTTGTTTTTATCAATAACAAAATCTAAAATTTCACGATGTAGTTTTAAGAATTTTTGAGTAGAATTTAGTAAGTTTAAATTTTGGAGGGCAGAGAAGGAAAGGAAATATTAGGATATGCCAGAGTTACAAAAGGAATTCTTTTATTACTAAATTATTTAGCGCAGAATTCATGCATTTCAAAATAGTTTTAACTGACTTAAAGCGAAAATTTTGCATTCAAGCATGGTAATGTATTCAAGTAGAAGAGGCTTCGTTTATTATTTGCTTGAGATTTAAGCTGCTGAGAAAATTCTGCATTAGTAAAGATGAATTAAATATGATAATTTCAGCATCAGACCGACATTAAGAATAGGTCTACAAATAAATTATACAAACCAGCAAGTTGCTCCCCATGAGAGCGAGCCTATAGCGTGGAGATCATTCATCATAGCTGACAGTCTCACCCCGCCATTTTGGGGGGCCATGATAGTTCCCATTCGTGTATTCGTCCCGTTGTTTGAACGCCACGAAAAGCGGCTTTGGACCTATAGAAAGATTCTGATGACAGTTAGTTGCAAGGAACACCCGCAAGCCGACATTCCAAACCAAATTACATGTCTTTGGTTCGGGGGCTTATTACTGATGGCATTTGATAAATCTTTTTCATTTATAGATCCTTTTTAATACTTTGACATTGGTATAAAATAGTGACGTAATATTGAGATCGATTCGACTTCGGATTAGATGTTTTCTAGATGATACTGACAGGTTGAATGAGATTATCTCAGACGAAGGACGTTTAGTGGCACCTGTAGAAATGATTAGATTGAAATGGAGATAAGTTACTGGAATCTTAGATGACATTAAAAGAGAGATTTCTTCCAAATCCGATTTTAAATTCTTTAAGTTTGTTAAAACGATGGCATGCTCTTTTATGTTTTTTAAACTTTACTTTTTTGAAGAGCCGACGTAGAAAATTACTATTTTCAACCATGTATAAAGATATCAATCACTAGACAGGAAAATTGAAAGAAAATTTTACATCTTTCCTTGCCTTGTCGAATTATAGGGTAAAAGGTCATATTCTACATATCCTGTATAAAAAGGCACATTTAGTGGTGCTTGTAGAATACATTATATTGAAATGAAGATATCTTGTCTCACTTTCATCTTAGGAGGATTTAACAACAAGCTTTTTTCAAAACCCGATTTTTATAGATTATCTTTTTTATGCTTTAAAAAAAATCGATTTTTTTTTATTTAAAGAGCAAACGAAGAAAATTATTTTTTTTCCAAACATTGTATAAAATATCAATCACAATCTAAAAAATTGTACCATTTTTTCAACTTACATTCTGTATCTAAAAATAACAGGGCTGAATTTTGGATGAAGAACAGAAGTCATGAAATAAAGAAAGAACATCCGGGTTCAAAGCCACTTTAATCAAAATTTCATCCGCTCGATTTTAATGGAGAATATCTTTTAAAAAAATGGTAGGGGAAACCATAACAGAGACTTCTAAAATGCCTCCTGCATCATCACCTTTGACTCTCCAAATCCATCTTAAACACGGCAAGAGAAAAATAATTTAATGTGTTCGTTGCTTAATTTTGGAATTCTATATTTTTATTAACTGGCCTGTTACAGTAGTGTGCAGTGTTACCTCAAATAAAAATAGAATTTTTTTAAGTTTTATTTTTTTAATTCAAAATAATCAAAGAAAAATCTGAATTATACCTCTTAAGATGAAAAAATATATTCCAAGAAATGTGGCGGGATGCTGTTGATACTAAGTAGCATGTCAGGATTAAATGCTTTTACTAAAACTGTATTTACTTCACCTCGTCAGACCACATGGTTTATTTATGCTCTTTTTTAATTTTCAGTTATGGCTTTATATTGATAAACATGATAAATAAGAAAGACTGAATAGCGAAGAAAATAAAAATTTATCTTTTGTGCATAAAATTTTAGATGCACGGGGACTCAAACAGCACATTTTTTGACAATGTCTTAGGATTTATTTTATTTTATTTTACTTTTTTGCATCGCAAAAAGATTTAAAAATATAAAATAAATATATATTTAACAATTTTTTTACTACTAATGGATTTTAAAAATGGTATCTTAACGCACAGTAAAATTATTTGAGTTTTCGTTTTTATACATTTCTGCTGCTATCCCTTTTTTTATAACACGTAGCCCACTAAAAAAGAGCTATAAGAAAAAAAATTGCTATTTTGTTTAGTTCTGCCATCTGTTAAGTTCCAATTTCTCCTTTTTTAACATCATTTATATGTATACGTGAAAAAAAAAATTGTAAAGTTGTGTATCCTATAGGGTAATTCATCTCTGAAGAGTTTAAATATAATTTCTGAAGGAGTTTAAATGTTTCAAATTTTGAAGTGTAACTTGCACAAATATATTTGAAATATTTAGCCCGCCACTATTTGCCATTTTTGCGAAGGAAAACCCCTCGTGGATTACCACCTGTCTCCTTTCAGCAGATTTGTTCAGATTTTTCCTTCCCATTATACAATCAACTCACTGCAAGAATAGCTGCTAATTCATGCTGCAATATATTAAAATTCAAATCAGGTACATTTCCAGTTACATCCCTAAAAATTTGCATGAATGCTACACATAAATTTCTACATATATTTATTGTTTAGAGCAAAATGAATTTAAAAATAATTGTAGAATCATTGAGATTCGTCCCTACTCTTAAAAGTAATAAAAAATTGAATAAAAATTAAGTAAAGCGAAACATAATAATAATAATCATAATTATTATTGTTTAAGTTACTAACGTCCCATCATATTGTATCTTAAATACACAAATAAATACACAAATAAACTGCACAAATAGTTTTGAATAATAAAAATCACTTACATGTACTTTCACATTTTAAGAGAGGCTAGCCAATAAAAGTAATTAATAGATTTTTGTTGCGTACAACTAATTTTTTTTTTTTTTCATTTCGGCGGTCAACATTGTTTATATGTAATTACATTTCATTGAAAAGGAACTAAATGATAAAGTCTTTTAAAAATCAATAGTAGTTAATCGAGATTTTTTTAAAGGCGTTTAAAAGTAAAAAATAAATTTGATGTTATAAAAATAACAGATATTTCACCAAACTTTGTAGATAATTTAAAATTAAATAAGCTTCTACATTAGTTTTAATTTACGAAGAATCATCGGCATTTGATTTAATAACAGAAATTAACTTTTCACTTTTAACATACAGGAGTATTACACCTTTGTAAAGAATTAAAATTCAATGTATAAATAAATTTATAATAAATTTATAATAGTTTATTTATAATAAATAAATTAATAAATTGTTGCTAATTTATGACACTTTTCACTGATATTCTAGAAAATATAGAGAAAATTAAAGTTAAATAGTTTTTTATGATAGTTTTTACTCATGAAGAATTTTTAGTATTTACAAAAAAAAAAAAAAAAATAAAAAGAAACTTAACTTTGATCAAGAAGCAATACCATTAAAAATATAATAAATAAACTTGAAAACTACATGAAATGCTCTAATTTAACTTTATGTAAATTTTACCTTTTAGCATACAAATGTTTTCTTTCATGTTTGAAAAAATGTATTTACACGCACATGTTTAATAATTAATAAATATTGAAAAAAATGAAATGTTTTAATAATTTAGATTCATACAGAATAGAAAATCTTAAATGTTAATGTTATATAATAGAATGCGAGAACTTAATATATCGATTTAACTTAGAAAATGTATTTACAAGTGCATGACTGCATTACTGTAATCCAATAATTTTTAATAGTTGAAATTTAATAGAAAATTTACTGATTGACTAAATGATTACAATTTTAACTAAATAAGGAAATTAATGATGAAATATATTTACAGGTGCATGACTTTATTACTCAAATCCAATAATTTTTAATAGCTGAAATTTAATAGAAAATTTACCGATTAACTAAATGATTACAGTTTTAACTGAATAAGGAAATTAATGATGAAATATATTTACAGGTGCATGACTGTATTACTGAAATACAAAAATTTTTTATAGTTGAAATTTAATAGAAAATTTACCGATTAACTAAATGATTACAGTTTTAACTAAATGGGGGGGTATTAATGATTTTTAGAACAGAAAGAAAAGTTTGAAAAAAAAAAAATTTGTTTCTCTAGCTTTTGTCAACAGATTTTAAATTCTGATTAAAGAACTATCTCAAAAAAGTATAAAGGAGGAAGTGGGATTCTTAAGAGAAAAAAGGAAGGACAAAAGAAAATGATGCAAGCGATGACTGCGTAATTTTTATTGACTTGATGAACAGAATATTCCAAAGATTTTCTTGAATAAAAGATTTGGAGTAAACGAAAGTATAATTCCTAGCTCTCAAGTTTTTGTGCTCTACATCTACCCTGTAGATCCGAATTTGTGGCACAGTGCATAACAAATTCGGTTCTAGAGAGGTTCGTGTGGGGCACGCGATACCAATGAAAAAGAAAAGGAATTTTGACAAGAATGGTGGGTTGCCATGAAAAATGGATTGCTGTGAAGAAAGGAGAATAGAGTAGTTGGAAAGAACAAAACTGAAGAATGAAAAGAAGAATGCAAGTGAAATAAAAGGCTGAAAATAAAGAAGGGCTGAAAGTTCGACATTAAAGATAATTTATGACGTCCAGAACATCATTTTAAAGATCTCCCCAATTTTATCGATTAATTTAAAGTAAATTCGAAAATTCTTAACATGCAATTTTTTAAAGGAGATACATTTAATTTTATTTTAACTATTGATATCGCAAAATGTCTAATAAAATGTAATCTTTTCAGTCACGTTAGCTGAAGTCCGTTGTTTTAAATCATTAAAAGTGAGAGTCGTTATTATTTGTATCCCTTTTAAATTTTAATGATTTTTTCTGCCAAAGTCTTCGAACTCTCATCTTTTTTCAAGTACATTTATGCAACAAAGTGTTAAACAATTGCTCTTCTTTTACAGTTCTATGTATCGGCAGTTTTCAGTTAATGTAATTCATATATTAAATAGTGACTTGTGAGTTGGATTTATCAAATAACTTTGTATTTTTTATTATAAGTAAATATTTTATTGTTAGAGGGGAAAAAAATCTTCTTAATTAAAAGTTAGGAAGTCTAACATAAATTTTAAAGTTGACCAAGAAAGGGAGTCGTTAACTTAATCATAACCGACCGCTTTTCTTTGAAGAAAACTTTCCCATATATATATATATATTAAATGCAAGTCATGCTTTTGGTAAATATATTTTTTAACCTATTGAATTTCTTACACATAATTAAATTGTTGATATATATTAATATAAAAAATAGAATGCTCTTAGAACACTTTCTCGATATGAGAATATAATATATGATTAAAATAAGAAATAAAAAAACATATATAAAAGTACATTTAAAGAAATTAATTAAAAAGTACAGCGAAGTAAAACAATTTGTTGACAAAAGTAAAATTAGCCATATGAATAAAAAAAAATTCTAAAATATAGAAAACACACTGCTTTATATTTTATAATATTTAAATCAAAACGCAGTTCTGAAAACCTCAAAACGAAGAAAAAAACACCGAAAAGAAACTAGAATTCAAAAAATCTCCATAAAAACAAACCCGCGAATTGTTTCTTCACTGAAAAGTATCAAAAACATCGAAAAGAGAAATGGATTGGAGAAAAAAACTGTATCTTCTCCCAAAAGGCTAGACGTGTTCTGGTTTTCTAAATGGCCCTTTTCTCTAGGTCAACGATTGTAAGAGGCGTTTGTACTAGTATGATAGACTTTTCAAAGATAGAGTGTCAAAGGTTGATACAGGGGGCATTTATTACTTAGGAAGTGTTGCAGAAATTCGTTGCTAGATGGCGTCTTCGGCCAGGCAAGTGGATGAACAGGATTCCAGCTAACAGAATTAGAGATAAATGTGGGAAACAGGGAGAGACAAATCAAACAATGTAAAACGGCTGCAGTTGATAATGTAAAACATTAGAGCAGAATCAATGAACTTGATTAGTTATCTCTATGTGCGTTTATAATAAGAACGCTTTAGTTAAATTAATAATTTGTAAACAAGTAAAAATATTTTTGTTCAAAATGTTTCATTAAAATGTTGGTATGATAAGAATGATACGATAATGATGATATGAGTTGTAAATGATGACTGTGACAAGTTAAAGAGATGTTTACTCATAAATTAGAACATTAGAAAATAATTAATGAATTTTATTATTTCTTTTTCTCTCTGCGTCTATGATCAGAACGCGTTAATTTATTTAATAATTCATAAAAAAGTCAGAATATTTTTATTCAAGATTTATTCATAAAAATGATTAATAACATTTATAACAAACAGTTGTATTAAAAAATAGTATAATACAAATTAAACAATATAATGTAGCTTTTACTGATATTGTAAAACACTAAACGAGAATTAATGAAATTGAATATTTCTTTCTCTGAAGGAATGTAATCAGAACGCTTTGATTAATTTAATAATTCATTAACAAATGAAAATGTTTTTTTAATTTTTTTCTTAAAACTAATTAAAACTAATTCTAATTATGTATATATTTCTTTTAATTAGAAAAATATAAAACCAGTAATATAAAATAACTCTTACTGATACAGTGTAAAAGAATAAAAGATAATTAATGAATTGATTAGTTTTTTCTCAATGAGTTAGCAATTAGAACGCTTTAATTCATTGAATTATTCATATATAAATGAAAATATATATTTAGTTTATAAAAAAAAAATAGTAAGTGCTGAAAGTATTCGTATTTCTTTTACTATTTATAATAGGAGAAATCAAACAATATAAATCGTCTGAAAAACAGCAAAACGAAATCAATTTCATTTTTTTTTCTTTATGTAATGATTAATTTTGTAAACTGTAGTAGAATGATTTTTCTCCACTTAGATGATACACACACACACACACACACATATATATATATATATATATATATATATATGTATGTGTATGTGTGTGTGTGTTAGAAAAGAGAAAAACAGTTGAAATTTAAAATATAATTTTCCAAAATATTAAATACTCTTAAAGAAAAATTACTAACTAAATCTAATTAATTATTACTATTATTATTTATCATTATAAAAAAGTTTTAATTGAACCAAAAAAAAAAAAAAAAAAAAAAAAAAAAAAGAGCATGTATATATAATGTTTAGGAAGAATGTTTCTCCTACTAAAATTTTTGAAGTATAGCTTGTAAATATAATCCAGTTTCATTGTTTATTAATATTATATAACTTTAAAATATGATAGTATAAAAATGTTCTGAAAGGTATCCGCAAAAAATATTTAATAGTTTATTTGATTATTTATTTATTTAATTCAGCATTTTATCTAAAAATGTTGCAAAATTACGTTTTCGTTTTTTCCCCAGGATTCCGCTCACCAAAATTATTAACATTATATTATTGCCGTAAATTATTGCTATTAAACGTTCAATATTTTTAAATGCTTTACCAGTTTGTGTTCTAGGTATAAGAAACGTAATATATTTTTACCGCGAGTTCTTTGAGTTGTTCTTGTTGTTCGTTTGTCACATACTTTAAAATATAGTTTCTTCAATTGATACAAACCTCACAATAACTCACAGTGAAACATTTTGAATATTTATCCACCAACTGATTTATTGCATTATTGCAATAAATGCAAAATACGCACAGGAATGTTTTAGTGTCGAATTATTGAAAATTCCAATGTATACTATTTGATCTTTTTCTGTCGTATTCTTGAAATATCAAAAAGAAAAAACCCTCTTGAGTTTTAAAAAATCGATTAAATTAATCATGCAAATTAAAGGGAAAATGATATAAAAGAATATAGCATAATTAATGATCTATTTTCTAAAAACACTAAAAAATATGTTTTGTTTCTATTCGAATTATATGAAAACGCTTTTTTGTTGTTATAATTTCTTCATTTTAGATGTTTCAGTAATCCATATTAGGTATAACATATATATAATGCATTTTTATTGTGAATTCCTGTTACAGTTATTCATGCTGTTGTTTTTGCTGTAACATAGTTAAAGACATATCTTAATACTACAAACCTCACGATAATTCTGTCAATTATTAGTCTTATTGGCTAGACAGATTAATTTGAAGTGATTTTTAAGATGATTTGAAGTGATGATGATTGAAATGATTTTTAAGAAAACCATTTTATTAAAATCAGTTTAATTCTAACACATGCATTATTTTTTCATTTCTTTCAAAACATTTTTCCATTCATCAATGAATTATCAAAATGCATTATCACCATTAGCTATCAGAATTCTGAGCATTATCTGCCGAGAAGCTTCAACAAGCAGTGTTAGGGATCAAAATAAAATATAATCTTATTATTCTTATCCCTCCATTTTTTTTTCTTTCGTTGCTGCATCGGGGTCTACGCATAGATTCTGAAATCGACACAGACTTGTAGAAAAGCCCCCTACAATGATGGATGTCGGTACCCCAAAGTTAGCGATTTCCTTATAGGGTTGCTATCGGAAAACGATGTATTCGACGCCAAATTTTCGTAAAATAGTGCTTAAAAAGTCGCCAGTGTCGCACAAAAATAAAAGAGAGTTTTGGACAATATGTTATGCGTAGTTTTCTTCATGACATATAGACGGTATTGGATTTTGTGATTTTAAAAATAGGATATTTATATAAGAGAATTTTATAGACATGCAGGCAATCCTGTAAGAATCCAGGATATTTGAAATTGATTGATGCTTTTTTCAACTGACGTTAAGCAGTTTTCTCAAAGATTATAATATATCAAACCGAAAGTGAAAAAATATGAATGTTTATACACCAAATCCGTTATTGCAGCTTTGTAATAGATGCGGGAAATGCACATAAATGTTTTGGGCTGCATTATTTAAAAATTATGTTTAACATATTTGATCGTCTAATGTACTACTCTTGTAAACTCTTAAGAAAGTAATCCTAAAAAATTTATAAATTCGATTAAATGTATCATAATTGTAGTTTAAAAAATACATAAACATATCTAACAATGTTGTGGAAAACAAATTGGGAATACGCTTTGTTACTATGATAATAATAAGTATTATAAGTATAAATGATTCCGTTTGTAAACAAAATTTTATACTGCTGTAAGAATTCATCATAAATGAGAGTTTATATAAGATTCAAAATATTTTGGCCAATTGGAATTTTTTTTTTCAGAATTTCCCTTGCTATTTTTATAAATCACAAATGAAACCTCCTGAATTTTATCACTATGGGATATTTATATCATAATATTTGTTTTACTAAAGCGCTACAGTTTAGATTTCAATACATGTCGATATTGACAAATATATTGTGCAGCATATATGCATAAGAACATTTTTGTCTGGGTTAATGCAAATAGCACCCAGTACTTCAGCGAACAAATAGTTTTAAGAGCCTTCCGATATACTAACTGAAAAGACAAAATAATTTAATTTGTTATGTTTCACTATATTGCTTCATTATTCAATTAATCAATAGAATTTTTATGCCAGGCAGACTAAAAAACTGCTAGGTCACCACTGATTTAATAAATAATTCATGTCAAAATATTTTGGTTGATGATAAAATAAATTTTATTCTAAGCTAATAAAACACATTCTTTTTGAAAAGATCTGGTTTCTTAGAGCACCAAAGATTTATTTTCTTAGTATATTTGCCTTCAAGTATATTGGTAGATTGTCAAACAAATTTTGCTTTAAACGGGAAAGGATATATTTATTTAGTTATTTATTTTAAGAAATAATTTTTTAGCATGTTTACATTAAAATACATTGATCGTAGATCCAATAATTTTTTTTTAAACGGAACAAATAATTTTTTATGAAAAAGGCTTAAGTATTTTTGCCTTTATAATATTCGTTGATAAAGCAAATTCTCCTTTAAACTGAGAAATTTTTTTTCAGTGGAAACACTTAATTTCTTAGTATTTTTTATATTAAAATAGATTAGTCTTTGATGACAATATATTGTTTTAAACGAGGAAAGATCTTAAAAAAATTAAAATATCTATTTTCTTAGTATTTTTGCCTTTAGGCACAGAACTTTTGAATGCAGGTTTTGTTAACCTCGAATAAGTTGCTTTAGTTTATATTATTTTCTTATAAGTTTAGTTTATCTTTATTTGTTTGGAAGCATTATTAGAGTCAAAATGAAACTCAAAACATCCTTTTATTTACAGAATATGTGTGATCGAGAGCCTTTTACCTCCAATTACACAATATAATGATATTCCTTTTGAGGTCCAAAGAGAATAATTTGTTAAACAGGTGGGTTCAAGAAATTTTTATTCCGTGTCTAATTTATATTTATTTTGAATTGCTATGTCAGTTATTCTGTGTTTTCTTGTTATTTCTAAAAGATAAATAAAAAAATTATGAGAGAAAAGACATTTCATTAAAATGAATAAAACGTATCCATTTTAGTTAGATGTAAACTGGCAACTGCATTTGACATTATGTAAAATTTCGGCACTAAAAAAGGAAAATAACGTCAAGATTCCCCAAACTTATGATTTTATTAACAGTTTAATTGGCATATTAAAATTACAATTTACTTTTTAATGGCCAACTAATGTTTTCTATGTAATTCAATCTTTAATTATTGTTTAATAATAAGCATTAAAGATATCTCTTTAAAACAGCAACAACAATAATAATAATTTCGATTTAAAATACAACATTATTAATAAAAGTTGAAATTATTTTCAAATATGCGTAACTTTTTTTACGTTTTACAACAAAAATATATATTTGAAATACCTTATTTAATAACAATGTTTTGTCACAAAATAATACTAAAGGAGTTATTGTTATTATTAACATTTCTTATTCTGTATTTACTTATTTCTTAAATTTTATAATACATAAATTGTCTGATTATATCTATTAATAAAAGTAACTTAACCTGATCACTCTTAGTTCATTTAAGTATAATATTATTAAGTTATCGTTATATGTTAAAAAATAATTGAAATTTTAAAATGTTAAAAAGACAAAAGTTCAAACATATATTTTTCTTCAAAATTACATTAATATTATTAACTCCTATAAATCAATATAATTTTAGTTTAAGCGCGGGTTTGTACGTGTGCCGTTATTTCCCATGGAAAATATAAGTAGTTTTTTTTTTTTTTCAAATAAATAAATAGAAATAAATTGATAAATTAATAAATTAATCTAAGTTCAAACGGAGAAATTTCGCCTTATATTTTCTATAAGAAAATACTGGTGCCGTAAAATTTTCTGGTCTGGAATTTTTAGGACCCGTACTAATCCTGTTAAGCTCTTTACAGTGGTCTAATTAATATACATACTCTATTATTAAATTGGAAGCAGAAAACTATTCGAATAAATTTTTTGTCATAGTTTACCATATCCCATATTTCTCCGTATTCTTTTTGTTACCAAAATTGCTTTCATTAATGACTCTTTACAGGATTTTGAAAATATCACGTAATTGATTATGCAGTTTTTAATTTATTATTCATTATTGCAATCTTTTAAACGTAGCTTTGACAGGATATTTTAAATGTTAATAATTACATAACGAATGAACTTGAATGATTTCAACATGGTAAAATATCAATCTTATTTCAACATAGTAAAATATTTTCTTATTTATTTTATTAAGTTGTAAATTTTTATGCCGTTTTCTCAATAAAGATCCCAAATACGTAAATTTTGCTAGTGACTTATCAGCACTGTTTTATATCCAAATAATTTAAAAATTAATTTCTTTATAAATTAATATCAATAAGTATTTTTTTTTTCACTAGTTTGACTTTTCTGTTTTTGATTATTGGTTTACTTAATTTAAAATTTCTGATCTCAATTTTTAATCCATTAAACAAAAAGAGATTCTTTCCTGTAACATAGCTTTACTGAAAGAAATATTCTGTTTTCACATTTTATAAGGGTTTCAGTTTTTACGAATTCTTATTTATTCTTGGATATTTTTATGGATGGATGTTAAAATCTATAAAATACCGAACTTCAGTTTAAATCTATATTTTTTAAAACAATACTTTTGAAAATTTCTCATGGTTCTTTTATTTATTGAAATTTTTTGTATTGCTATATTTTTAACATAGCAATCGACATAGCATAGGCTTCGAATTAAACTGAGGCCTGTCAACTGAATTAAACTGAGTAAGAAATAAATATTCCCAACTTTAGCACGAAAATATTTCTTAAGTGTGTTCAAAAACTTTTATAAAATGCTTTTATATTAAAACGATCTAGAAAATCTAAAATCTGAATTTTTTATTTATATAACCGCATAAATTTGAATTTTAAATGTTTCTTTTTAAATTAAAAAGAATACCTTCAGATAACTTGAAATTTTTTTGCATTATATATTGTGAATTGAAACTCTAAAGATTTTAGGATATTACTTTAAAAAATGCGTTTATTCAGTATTCAAATGTAGCTATTTAAAGGATATTAGGAATTAAATATAATTTGCTGCAATCAGTAATCTCTATTGTAATTTTGTGTAACCCCCCCCCCCCCCCACACACACACACAATTCTCTAAGTATTTCCTTCTTTAATAAATAAGGTGAACGATGATATAAATAAGTAGAAGCACTAAAAAAACTGCATAAAAATAAGATAATGATAAAAATAAATATATATGTATAACAGCAAATGAAACCTTTCGCATACTAATTTCTCTGTTAGAAAAACATGTACAAGTACTATACATGAATACTTTAAAAACCATTTAAAACCTGTGATAGGAGTATTTGAAAAACAGTGATGCTTATAATAAAATATTTTTGATGTTCCTTTAAGTTATTGCACAAATTCGACCTTTAATCTATCTGCAAATTTTCTTCTACTTTTCAAAACTGTTTCACATTACTTTTTGGAATTCAATTGCGATATTATTTTAGAGATTGTTTTGTCCGGATGTACTTCATAAACAAAATGTTATATTTTTAAAAAATATAAAAACAATAGTTTCTTTCTGTAGAATTTGTATTTCTATTATTCTTCATTAGAATAATTAATATTTTTAAAATTATTAAATCATTGTTTAAACATATGGTCTGTGATAAATAGTGATGCTTATGATGAGGTATTCACGACTTATTAATATTTTACTTTTCCTTTAAGTAGACAAATCCTCCTACATTTCACATACGCTTTAAATTCTAGCTACAAAATTTCAATCGTTACTTTATTAAAACTGTTTCTCATATACTTTAAAGCTGCACTCAAATAGAAACTGGCACTCTTTGACAGGTGCGCTTATTAAGAAACTGTGTAACAGAAATTTTCTTTTTATTTCCTTTTATTTTTTATCTTTTAGTAAGTAAAGTCACGATATTTTTTAGTAAATGCTTTTAAAGTTGGTGTTTTGGACAGAATTTCCGGACTCGTCAGTGCATTAAGGGGAATAAATTAAGGGTGTATTTAGATTCAAATTGCTTATTTTCCGATTTATTTTTAAATTCATTTTTTCTCTCATATGCATCAAAGTGGCAAATTGTCTTATATAGAAAGTACACAAGCTGCCGTGACTGTCGATTCTTTGATAAATGCAGAAAATATTGCAAAAAAAAAAAAAAAAAAAAAAAAAAAAAAAAAGCAATCAAAACTGGCATTTTGAACCCATTTTTCCGAAGCGGGAGATTTGGGAAACAAAAAAAGTGTCATACTGAGAAGATAATTGTTCACAAATCAAATTCTAATGAATTGAGCGTAAAAGGACATCAAATGGCACCTTGTACGTCTCTTCAAAAATCCCCTCAGCAAGTTTCCTGCTTCT
Organism: Maratus speculifer; assembly: GCA_964019185.1. NCBI lineage: Eukaryota > Metazoa > Arthropoda > Arachnida > Araneae > Salticidae > Maratus > Maratus speculifer. The sequence continues at coordinate 137,669,426 of OZ025299.1, forward strand.
ACTTTTAAAAATGTGACTGAAATTGTGTCGGAAAATTTCGAGCTGTTGAAGGTGGAAAAGCGTTTTTTCGAATAACCCTTAACGCCCACGCTTCAACGACAACAGTAATTAATGCATTTATTTTATAACATACTTATTTATGTTAAAAAATTAGTCGGATCAAGCAGCTTATTTATTTTATGCTTATGTATTTAATAAATGCTCAAGATTTATTTAATTTACAGTTAAAGGAAATAAAACTGTCCGATTAAAAATAATTTTATTAATAATGCTAGGAAATAATGCTAGCAAATATCGTGCCTTTATGTTTAAAAATGAGTCAGAAAGTTTTGCGTTTCTGAAGAAGAAAATACTTTTATGAGTATCATCAAGACATTTTTCCTGTGACTTTTGCATTTTTTTTCTTTAACAAAAAATATAAAATACATGAACAAAATATTATTGTCCCTTATAAAATTCTATTTTATATCAAAAATATTATTATCATTTTTCTTCATTATATTATTAATAATATATGTATTTTATGCATGTCCTTTCAACATCGTTGGTTAAGATTTTGGAGTATTGTAAGCATTTTTTTGTGGGTACTTTTTCTAGAGGAGTAATAATTCCCGCGTGGCGATAAAGCAGCAAATGTAGCGGGCTGGGAAAAGATGAATATTTTTTCTCCATCCTTTCCTTTTGAGCTGTGTTCCCCCTCTACTATAATGATGAATGGTCTTTCGGCATCCGCAGCTTATACAGTGCTGTTTATGATTTATGGCCGTCTTTAACAGAAAAGTTCTGGATGTGCCAGTAGATCGCCTATATTCTACATGCATCGAAGAAAGTTTTGCTTCAAACAAAACTCGGCTGGCCCCTTTTTTTAGTGATTATTATGTGTTCTTTGCTCCAGACCGTCCTTTTTATTCAGAAGAAGCACCGGTCATTTTTCTTTTCGGTTTTCTTTGGAATAGCTTTGTTTCAAATCCGCCGGTTAAAGTAAAGAACGTTGGAATTGTTGTAGCAACTTATATATATTTTTAAAAATAGAAAAATGTTAATTTTATCCAATTTTATCCAAGAAAATTTGTAATTCTCTTGCAATTTAAAGTATTGCTTATATTAAATTAAAGTGATCGTAAAACAGATTTTAATTCGAAATACATAAACAATAGTTATTTTTCAAAGGAAATTATGCATATAAATATATCTGAAAAAAAAAAAAAGATGATTTTACGGAGATTGTACTGGTAATCGAGACGTCAGTACAATTAACTATTTTTTTAAAGGTTCAACAAATTCCGGAAAAAACGAAAAAAATTCTGGAATTTACAGGAATTTTTCCATTAAGAAACAGTGAATTTTACTAGTGTCCCGATTACCGGTACAATCGCTATAAAACCGTCAATTTTTAACATATAAACATAGTCAAATTTTTTGAATAAAATCACATGTATATTACCAAAGAACAATAGAAAAAGTAAAACTAGAAAATTGAAATTGAAAATAATATGAGACATTATCAATATCTTATTTATTCGTCAGAGGAGCATTAAAAACCATTGCAATTACCAAATATTTTAAAATTATAAATAATAAAGAAATTTATTCATTAACTACAAAACTGATCAGTTATACATTATTTATAAAATTTTTATAGGATATTTTGTTTTAATAATATTGTAACATTTAGTGAAATTTTTTATGAAGAGGTACCAGATACCTGCAAAAGTTGAAATCTGTATATATATATATCTATATCTACATCTATATATATATATATAATTCATAGGAATACGAGAATATATAAGCATGTACATTTATAAAAATTCAATACATAGCCCAAGGTATGCGCAAGATAGCTAGCTAGCTAGGGGCAATATGCCTTTTGGAGTTTCAATGCAAAAAATAATTTTTTGTTGTACAGAATCTATCGAACCAAATGCTAAGGGATCTCTGCCCTACAACCTATATTAAAATAATCCAAATTTGTAATACCTCTCCTTGTAAGACTTATATAGGTGATAGGCGCCATGTAAAAGGTTTTGGACACTTACCCGATGTGTTAAGATCCTCATTTATAATTGTGAATATGCAAATTAAATATGATGTTTTATCCTTAATATCATCCTTAAAATATATTACTATATCAACCGAGACAATTGAAACTAATAGTAAAACACTGTCTATCATAAAAATATTGAAAAATGAAAAAAATTTTGGAGCGAAGGCAGAATCGTCAGGCCCTAACTACATCAAGTTCCACACACACACATATATGTATATACATTTCTGGTTACCACTGTTCCTTTTTATGTTCATCTTTAGATTTCTTTGCCAATTTATTCATACATTTGTGATTTCATTTCCGTTTTGTATATGTATAGATATAAACCATTATAAAACAACACAAATTATCATTCAATGTGAATTGAAAATCAAAAATGAAGCTTTATCCTTTATATAAAAAATATCAAAAATAATATAATTCCAAGAGAGATAAAGAACACTGAATTTCGTGGACATATTGCAAAATAATGTAAGAAATGAAATATTTGTGAACTAGGGCCGGATCCTCAAGTCCAAACTACCTTACATTTCGCAAAAAACATGCACGATTTCATCATTGTATGGATCATAATAAACTACAAAATGCAATACTTCGGCTGTCGTACATATTAAAACTAGTAAAACATTAAAAAATTAAGAAAAGATCAAAATAAAATCAATTAAAAAAATGTGTTAACCTCCTGTAAAAGAGTCCAAGTGAGTTTATTTATCACATAGCAAATAAATAAATAAATATAATAATAATAATAATAATAATAATAATAATAATAATAATAATAATAATAATAATAAAGCTAGTTATGAGTAAGTAACAATGTGCGAATTAAATGATTAAGAATAGACACAGTGCTGTCTTCTATTTTTAGCTATAAATATTAAAGTCATGATATTATATAGAAAAAAATAAAAATAAAATAAAATAATTAATAATATTATGTGGACTAACCACTAAAAATATAAACACAGTTAAGTTAATCTGAATTATGAATATTAAAGAAGAAATAAATATACGTGATATATATTTAATATATCATATTTGATATTTATATTTGATATTTATATATTTGATATGGATGATATTTAACTATCATTTAATTTTAAATAAAAGCATAAATAAATTCATTATAGTATAGTAAATAATATATTTAAATGAGTGCATAATTAATTAGAATTTTCTGAACAATGCATAATCATAAAAATGTTAAATTTAGCTAGTGTATAAAATTAAATTAAGAATTTAAAATAATAAATATAAATAATAATAATAATAAAACATTTAAATTTTCAGTAACACTACATAAAATCGTTTTTTTCCTTCTTCTTTTAATTATTAAAGAGGAATAATTCATTTCCCGAGGAATAATTCCATCATAAGACTCTCTTAATTATTAAAATTAATAAATCCTATATATAAATTTGTTCTTTTATTGATTTATCAAGATTTGTTACATTCATATTTTTGTAGTTTTCTAATATCAAGTAAGTTAAAAACTTTAATATCTCTAAAATATTGAAGTAACTATTATTAGCCCCATTATGTTTTATACTGCTTCAAGGGGAAAAAAAAATAATATATTGTTTTCAATGAAATTCCAGAATGCATCTTTCCCCTACATGTTGGCCATCTTACTCATACCTTAGGATAAGATGCCGAAATGCAAGTGTATACAAAAACAAATTTTCGATGCTTTCTATAATAGCTGCAAAATGAAATAAGTTCAGAAATCTCATATGAGAGCAAGGCCCGATTAACCTTTGAAGCTATGGGAAGCACAGTGCCATTTCGGGGCCCATGTTTAATTCAAGAACAGTTTCCTAAATTCAAGATACCAAGAAACTCACCAATGATTAAAAATATTTTTCAAATTGCTACAAATATGATATTATTGGATTTTCTGAATTTTTATTAATTGTACAATACCATTCCTTATAAGTTGACGACTTTGGTTGGTTGGACAACTGAAGAATTGAGATCATAAGGTTGAAACTGATCTATTACATAAAAATATTTTGTTATGAAATGCAACTTTGTGAACCACTTTTAAAAATATTTAATATATACATAAATGAGTTAATAATTTACAAATAAATTATGATTTTTAAATGGTATTAATTCAATATGAAATTTTGTGAACACCCTTTTCCCAATTTTGGGGCTCTTCAAAATTTTCTAAAGGAAACTTGTGCTTCTGGTGCCTATTCGGCAATCAGGACCAGGGCCCTTGCGAAGACTTTTTACTGGTGGGGGAGAGGTCTTAAATTGCCAAGTCAAAATTCAGTATTTGCCAACTCAGTGAAAAGTAAACATAAATAGTTCTCGGCGTTTGCCAACTAGTTTTATAATTTTACCATGTTATCACTGTTATAAACTGTAATATAGTTTTATTTCTAAAAACCTTCGTAATATTTTTAATAATTATATTGGTAACTTTCGTCAAATCTATCAGAAATGGAGAGTGTATTGTAGTTTTTTAGAAAAATTTTGAACTAAATTGCCAGTTCAGTTTGTAAATTTGCCAACTGTAACAGCATGTGCAAACGTTTGGGGGGGGGGGATACTCCCCCCTGCCTTCCCCTTAGCGAGGCCCCAGATCAGGACCCGCATAAGAGTGCAAACTTTAACAATAAATTAATGAACAACAAATAAAAACAAAAGGCGGATTTTAAAACTGATAAATTAAAAACTACGACATATCTTGCTTATTGCTATTATAGATTAATATTCGGAGATACATGAAGAATATTCCTTTTCGATTTAGCAATTTTTATTAGGCTTCTGAAAAGGGAAAAAATCCTACATATTTACAGTTTATTTCCGCCAATAAGAATTATGCAGAAAAATGATAGATTGTGGTTGACTAGTAATTTATCATGCTTCTCATACTTCTTGTCGGCTTATTTCATATTTAGTTCATTTGTTATTATACTTCTTTAGTGACATGAAAGAAAAATCAGATTATCATGAAAATTCCTTAGGATATCTTTAGCGTAAGAAATATAGAAAGACATCTAAAATTTATTCGGGCAATATTTATTAAAGGATATTGCAATTAAATTTATTGAACTTAAATTATAATTTTGAAATTTTAAATGAATAAATAAATGAATAAAAATCTGCAAAAGAGAATATCAGTATCAAATCATAAAAATAAGTAGAATTGTTTATAAATCATGTTTATAAATTTGAGATTGATTTATGTATTTAATTACTGAAACTCATACTTCAGTAATTTATTTTACTATATCAACTAAAGCGATAGTTTATCAAAATTAAAACTTGATTTTATATGAAAAAAGAAAAAAAAATCTTAAACAGAAGTGAAAATCTTACATGACAATGAAAAATCTGCTTCCTGAGAAAATAAAATTCCCCTACTGTATGCAACTCAATTAAAAATTTTGTTACGTCAAATAATTTTTTCTTTGTACATTCATTGGAACATTTTCGTTGAAAAGTGCTCTAATTATTAAATACACGCATTTTTTAGAATATTTTTAGAATTCTAATCTTTCCGTAATATTATATGCATACCAATTTTTCCATGTCTCCTCTTTCGTGTGCTCTTAAAATATAAATTCTTCGAACATAAAAAAAGGTTACTAAATCGATTACGAAAAAAAAAAAAAAAAAAAAAAAAAAAAAAAAAAACTTCTCTAATAGAAAATAAAAATCAAAAGACAAAATTATGAGTGATTTAATTTACCATAATACCATCATTAAATTATCATAAAACGCCTCAAAAATCTTCATAATTCATAAATTTGGTAATAGAATGTGTGTTGTATGAACTACCGTTACATTTACTTTTTATCAGCACTATTTTCCATATTATGTGCTTGATGTAATAAGGGATATGTTAACCTTATCTTATGATGTTATGTGAATTTTAATGTGACTTTAATCTTGATTACTCAAAATGGGACCAATTAGTTGCCAAATTTCGGACTTTCAAGTTCTTCTTAAAAAAAAAAAACTTTGATTTTCTGATGTATGACTTAAAAAACAATAGCAATAATAATAACTATTAATAAAATTGATTGGAAGGCCAATTTATTAAAAATAATGTATTATACTTAAACGGTGGATGATGTATATTCAAACTGCAAAATATGAGGGTGTTCACAACCACAGTAAATCGTGTCCATGTTGAAAAAAAAAAATACTGAGATTGTCCATTTAGAAAGCGCATAAAATGTGTTTTATCTACTCCCACAGTAAAATATGTTTCTTTTCCCATACTCTCTCATATTTGTCCTCTGTTTACAGACTTGGTTTCAACGTGGGAGTGGATAAAACAGAATTTATGCACTGCAATATAGCTGCAACTTATAAGATATGATAATGAAATATTTTACCGAGATTTTGTGTTCAATCTGAACTATGAAATAAAGCGGAAATTTTTTATTTCCAATTATAATTTGATCATTTTATAAGTCACATAAAATACAAAATTATGGAAAATAATTTGCCATCATAGGATTGCAACACCAAAAATTACACAAAATTTTTAACTTCGTATAACACGGAAAAAGTTTAGATAGTTTCCCGTTTTTTTTTTTTTTTTTTTTTTTTTTTTTTTTTTTTTTTTTTTTAAATAAACAGTTTGAGAATCGATGAATTAATGAACATACCTTAGTTAGTGTAGCTTTACCTTTCTTCTGAATGCAGCAGATATCTTCACATTCCCTTTCTTTTTTTGAGCGAATGTATTTCAAAAATTGACCAATTTTTCAAATATTCGAATAAAAGGAGAAAATTATTTTTCTCAGTTTCACAGCATATTTCGCATGTTTAAAAGCACACAGATTTAATTTACAGAACACCCCTCACAAGATCATTATTCTTGTGTGCATTAGAGAGACAGAACGCAAAATCTAACAACACTTATTAACAAATCAAGGAGGTCGAATCTACAACTTGCAATTTCTCGGTGAGCTAAGTTGGAACGTTTTATTTGGCATGCTTAGTACTAAAAGCAATAATAACTGATTAGTAAGACCTGTTTTAAATCGATATTATTCCTCTTCATAATCATACATCTTTTTCTTTTGACTACGTGAGTTGAAAATGGCACTACATTTTAAAACATATTATTGGATACAACTATTCTCATTTCTTCGACTGCGCTGACATATCTATTGACCACCTGTGTTGGTGCGACACCTTTCTGTCATATTTTTAGGTGAGATAATTAAGAAATATGATGGAGTAATGATGATGAAGTTTAGCAATTTTTTTTTTTTTTTTTTTTTTTTTTTTTTTTTTTGTATGAGGGCAAGGAAAAATTACTGACATACAAATTGCAAATCGATCATTTTTTCATTATGTCTAAGTTGATGAGTTATCAAATAAAGGATTGTTTAATTCTAATAATTTCATCAAGTATAAAATAACTATTCATTTATGTGTATCTCTCTTTCTGTGAAAAAATCTACACAACTCAAGAAAGGGATATTGAGAATGGATAGTATTTTCAATTCTATTTTATTTTCTTCAAAAACGAAATGTATAGTTTTAGTATTTGCATGTGCAACCACAAAAATGATATACTTTTTTAATTATGAATGTCTAATCTGTAGGGAAGATATTTGGGAATTTAGTTTTTGAAAACGTTTTCTGAATGCTATTGAATCAAAATCAGAGAGCATACAATATATTTGTTTAAAATATTGTTAGCGATTGGCTAATAATAAGTAATGTATCAGTGACACCATTGGCTCTTAATTGTACCAATGGCGTCACATCTTTAGAACATTTATAAGTGGTAATCTGATTTTCCTTGGTGTTAAATAAATTTTTTTGTAATCGTGTCATCCTGAACTAGATCTTTTCTGTACTCCTACCAATGATAATTTCTAATGAGTTATAACTAGTAAACTAATATTTTGTGCATTTTCTGTTTCGTAGTTTTTTTTTTAATTATTATTATTATTATCTTATGCTTGCTGCTACCGAAGCACCAAAAGTTGGTTCAAACCATATAAAAATTTTCAACAGTTCCATTTGAAATTGATCATCCTGAATATGTAAATGTATCGCATTCAAAACCTTATAAAGTAATGAATATTACTTTGAAACAAATCAAATACCATTTCTTAAACTATCCTTTTTAAACCAAAACTGGTGACTGAGGCTGTAGTTTAAAGCGATAGAGATCTCAGAAGACATTAATTTAATATTTTTAAGAAAGTTATGATATGTATACAGGGTGTACTATAGAGGGTGTGTATCTAATACAGGGTGTTTTATTCTAGCTACAGCCGATTTGAAAGTAATAATTTCGAAGAAAATAAAAACATTGTAATGAAAATGCCACTATATGCACCTTATTTTATGTGAAATGTAATAACGTTACGAAAAGATCTGGAAAAACATATTGCTCAAGCAATCGATGATACTGTATAAACAGATTATCACAGTCCAAAATATGAGGCGTCAAATGCATATTTCTGGCGCGCATAATGAAAACTTCTACCACTTTTGTTTGATGTTATCACATTTAAAACAAAAGTGAGAATGTCTATTAAATGTTTTATTATAATATACTTCAGTTTTCTGAAACTTATTACCGTCAACCCAAATTTAATTAGGATGAAACACCTGTATTTGTGACTCAATAAGTGTTTTGCGGCGCTATGTATTGATGTGATTGTCATACCATTTTTTCAACGTTTTTTTTCACCACCCTGTATAAGTATTTTTACATTCATATTAAAGTGAAAAAAATCATCATAGTCTTTATATTAAAATATTTATGTAGTTATGTTTTTAATAATTGAAATAAAGTATTTGATTGTCATATCATTTTTTTAACGTTTTTTTTTTAACCACCCTGTATAAATATTTTTACATTCATATTAAAGTGAAAAAAATCTTCATAGTCTTTATATTAAAATATTTATGTAGTTATGTTTTTAATAATTGAAATAAAGTATTTGATTGTCATATCATTTTTTCAACGTTTTTTTTAACCACCCTGTATAAGTATTTTTACATTCATATTAAAGTGAAAAAAATCATCATAGTCTTTATATTAAAATATTTATGTAGTTATGTTTTTAATAATTGAAATAAAGTATTTGATCGTCATATCATTTTTTCAACGTTTTTTTTAACCACCCTGTATAAGTATTTTTACATTCATATTAAAGTGAAAAAAATCATCATAGTCTTTATATTAAAATATTTATGTAGTTATGTTTTTAATAATTGAAATAAAGTTGAAATTATTAACTTTTTGTTGAAGTAAATCCCAAATATCAAAATGTATTCTAGATAAAAATTGGAGATTTTACATGGGTTAAATATCCCACTACTTCCATTTTGAAAGTGGCCCCACCAGTGGCCGAGAGGTACGGACCTCTCAACTGGTAGACAGCAGGTGCTGGGTTCGAACCCAATCGCGGCTGTCGGCCTAACCGTTCGGAGTTTTCGTGGTTTTCTTCGAACCTTGCGTAAATACGGGTTAGGTTCCCTTAGAAAGACCCCCACGAAGGGCACTCCCCCTGGTCCTATATCCCTAGCGCAGATAATCGGACGACAAAAATAAACCAAACCAAACCAAACCAAACCATTTTGAAAGTAAAAAGTATAAAATACATGAAAATAACTAATTAATTATCTTCTAAAATAAAAAATATCTCCTTTCAATCATCAAATGATTCTTTCAATGAAATAAAGGTAATCGGTCAATTAAAACCCCGTTTTTCCTATACTTGAACTAAATAGTTTATATCTTTGAACTTATTAGATGACCATCCAAGCTAAAGCTATAGTTCTTCAAGAAAATAAGCCATGGAAGTAAGAATATAGATTTTTCATTAATTAAACAGACTAACAATGACCCAAATTACCCGATATTAGAGTCACTGCCGTTATAGTTAAAATTTCGTCAACTACATATATTTACAATGTTGAGTTGCAAGAAGAAGATATTGTCAGAGTAGCAAAACAGTGTCTATGTTTACAGCGTTGTGTTTCTAGCTTTAAAGTCACAGTTGAAATTTCAGTTCTATTAATCGACGTAATTAATTTCATAGTTATTGATAGATTCATTCGTAAATCCCCAATTGTTGTTCATTTCCTGGTTACTTAAAAACCATTTTTTTTTTTTTTTTTTTTTTTTTTTTTTTTTTTTTTTTTTTTTTTTTTGTCATTAGCATATTTATAATCGCAGACTTTTAGGCTTAGAGAAACGTAACTTTTTTACTATAAAAATGGTGTTAATGTGCAAATATAAAACCAAGGGTTCTTAAATAAATACATATATTTTTAACGGTCAAAATCAATTTCTCGAGGGAAAAAATGTGGTAGAGGCGTGTTAAGAATTTAATCGAATCGTCAGTTTCTATTTTGGCAAACTTTACTGGGGGAAAAAAAAAAAGAAAAAAAAGAAAGAAAATAAACGCTTATAAAAAAGACAGAATTTTGATTTGTAAAAGAAGGAAAAAAAAAATTTTTTTTCATGATGTTGCCATAATTTTTGACTAAATATTGCGATTTTAAAATTAAAATCCCGAACAGTGAAATTAATGTGGCACTTGTTACCTAGACAACACACCGAAAGTAAATTGACACGAATTTTACTCTTTTTCTCACGCTAGTACTTATTAATATCCCCTACCACTGGCAAAATGGTTGATTTTCCTGCCGAAACGTGAGGTGAATGGTCAAATTTTTCCACCGAAAAACAAATAGGCATATTTTCTGGCTTTCTGAAACTGGCCAGGTCAGAAGGGTAATTGCTGGCTGGTAGTAATGGTCTCTGAGAGAAAGAAAAGAAAAAGCGAATAACACGTCATTCTATGCTTGCTTAATCACTGTTGTTTGAAAACATGGTTATTTTATTTGTCTTTTTATGTGATTTCTTCTTGTAGTTTCAGTATTTCTTGAGTCTGCTTAACACCAAACTGTTGCTTTAGGAATTAATATATTTGTATCGACACCTTTCATTTATTTATGTTACATTTAAAAAAAAAAAAGTGTTTGTAGAATATTGGTTTCACTTGAACTGATCCAATTATTAACTCAAATTCTGTGACCCTTAATAATTATTGAAGATAAGAATACAAAAATTCAATAAACATGAATAGTTTTTCGTAGCCAACTTGCATGTGTATAAATCTTCAATTATTGGCACATGAATTATTGCAATGCTAAATCAAATTCTAAGTTCGTGTTACACCTAGTTATTGAAAATAGGATTATAAAAATCAGTTTGTTTTCTTTTCATACAGTTATCCAATTGTAAAATAATTAACTTTTGAATAAATAAAAAATAAAATCCCTATATAAGACAGGTAAATGAGAATACAAATTTTATTTTTATTTATTTATTTATGTTCTCTGTAAAAATGTCTAACTCAAAATATTTAATTTGTTATATTTTATCTGTGTGTCGCTCATTGTTCTTTGAAAGGTAGACTTTGTTCCTAAACTGTAATTCTAAAAAGGAAACTCACACACCTGCTACGTGGTACTGCGACTGCATTTTCTTCTTGTTTAAAAGTAGCTCTTTCAAACAGCCAAACTCCCATTAGCTTAAGCAACACATGTTCCTTTACACAGGCTTTCAAATTTAAAGCATTACACTTTAGGGATGTTACAAAAAAAGGGGGATACATTAAAACTTGGCTAAACTTTTAAACTAAAGAAAAATTTTTCGGATCACTATGTAATTGTGAATACGACATTCATGGCAAATTTAATCGATTCTTCTTTAGTAAGGAAAGTTTCAATATTTTTGAATTGGTGGAAAACATGCAAGATAAAATTTTAGTTGCTGGGATATGGTTTCTTAAAATTAAAGAGTGAAAATAAGGAAAGTTTTGTTTGTATATCTCATTAGTGTATTCAAAACTGATAGATTATTCATTATTATAAATTTCGATTTGCAATTAGACTTTTGTTTATTTTTACAAAATTAAAATTAATTATTCAATAGAATAGCTAATGTATATATATATATATATATATATATATATATATGCATACCTGTGATATATGGAGTTCTGAAAACAAACGTAGGAAGGGCAGACCGAGGATGACATGCTCAAGTTCTATTCGAGAGACAATGAAACTATATTTCGTGTAATGTCATTTTTTTTTTCGTAATTAGTATAATGGAAAAGTTTAAATAGTATTCCAAAAGGCAGATATGTAATTTAAAACAGCCGATGCTTGGAACTAAATGCTAATGCTACAATAAAGTTACATCACTGTAAAATCAAAAGACCCAAACTGGGTGTAAGATTTTTGGGTACAGCAGTGTTCCAAATTGGAAAGTTCACATTGTAAACCAAAATAGTTTTAAAAACTGCAGATCCTTAATAACATTAAAAAAATCAAAACATCTTAGATAATATATACATTATATAGAGAAAATTTTGATTCTTTTAATGTTATTAAGGATCTGCTCTGTTTGGAACCATTTTGGGTTAATTACTTTGAAAACACCACTGTACTATTTCGGGAACACTACTGTACCATTTAAGGAACTCTATACCCAGAAATCTTACAACCCAATTTAAGTCTTTAATTTTTACCGTGTTCTATACTAATCGGAAGTTTTGAACAAAGTTCATATGAAGGATTTTTTAGCATAAAAGGAATTAGAAAGTTCAAAAGTGTTAAAAAAAAAAAAAAAAAAAAAAAAAAAAAAAAAAAAAAAAAAACATATTTTTTAATCTAAATAAATAATTTTGAATGTAACTTAAAATTATCTAACTTACACATGTCCAATTTCCATTTTGCTCACCTAAAATGCAGCTTTAATTCAGTAAAATCTTCCATATATTCATATTATTGTTTTTTCTTTTTTTTTTTTTTCATTTAGTGATCTAATATCATATGGAAAAAACTTTCACTGATTTATTTACTATTCACATCGAATATTCGAATGCAAAGAGACTTCATTAGATAGTTGCTAACACGTGAAGAAAAGATCCTCTGAAGATATATATAATTCTGAGTATAATTACGACCTGAAGCTATTTCAGCATGTGCAAAGCTTTAAGTAGACATGAAAAAATAATTTTTGATAATTCCACGTTACTTGTCCTTGTAACGTGCACTAATTGACTAAATTGGCGGCATCCTAGAGACTTTCAGATTATTTAACAACTCAAAATTGCATGAATCAGAAGACTCTTGTGAATATCTGTGCTGAATTTGTAATGGAAATAACTCAAATTTCCGTTGACATAATTACACAAAGTGTGATTATATGTAATATTCTTTTTATCACTATTGAAATCCATAATCTAATACCAAAAAAACATATAAGGTATACGAAGAAATTACTTTTCAATTAAATTCATGTTTATTTAAATATATATATATATTAAATGCGATGTTTTTATAATCACCAAAATTTAGTATTTTTTTCTTTAATAATAAATAAGTAAATAAATAAACTATCAGAATCTGACATTGCATTTTCGGCTATACTGTTATAAATCTTGTCCTAGTTTGAACCAAATTTTGGTACTTAATAGCTGCCCCTATGATATGGTGAAACTTTGAACCAACATTTGGAGCTGCTATTGAAGCATAGTTCCATTAGTTAGAACGAGATTGAAAGAGGAAGCTCCAAATGTTGTCACGAAATATCACCATCTTATGCGGTAGCTATTCAGCATCAAAATTTGGCTCATACATAGGATAAAAACTTTAACGATGTACCTATATGATTACAATTCAACTATAATACATATAAGCTATGTTTTCTAAATGCGACGATTACTAAATTTTATACAAATTAAATATTAAGAGACACATCTTTTAATACTTAATGCTATTTTAAATAGTTGTGAACGTTATTTTAATGAGAACTGTTGGTAAAGCCTGCAAAAACGATTCGTCTTAACGAAATCCTGTCATAACAGAAAATTTTTCATGGTCAAATAATGAAGAATGTATAATTTATCTGAAAAGATAATACCTCTTTTACTATGGTACAAATTTTCATGTGTCCATGCATTTCAGTCGTAGCATTTTTTGCTGTATAAAGTATGTTCATAAATCTATCAATAATCAATGCAATAAGAAAATATATAGAAATGTGTATCATTCATATCAATTTTTGAAAATGTTTAGGTCTTTACACAGCATCTGTTGTAATTTTGTTGTAACTTAGGCATTATTTTTATTTTATATCAAACAGGATTTTTTTTAAAATTTAGGTGTTAAATTTAGGTTACTATTTTTGTTTGTGCTTACCTCCATTGAAAAAATGTCCATAATGCTAAACTCATTCATTAAATACACAGATGTTTCGGAAGTTTTGTACTGTATCATTTTCCAAAATTTTGAAATTTGTATGAATTATAAATTTTCTTACAAGTTGTTAATGATTCATTTTTAAGTAATTTTAACAAGATTTTTTTCTTGTTTTTCTGTTGGAAAATTCTTCTGATATAGAATGAATGTAAGAGTTTGATTGGCGATTTACTTTCTCCAAGTACAAACGCTGATCATTTTTCTCTGGTAATGTCAGAACTCGCAAAAGGGAATGGAATCTACATCCAATTATATTACTGCGTCCACAAGCACTCGATAAACTATTGTGATTTATGCTTAGTAATTATCTCAAATAAAACATTTGTATAGATTCTTAAAATATATTAAATATTGTGATTTATGCTTAGTAATTATCTCAAATAAAACATTTGTATAGATTCTTAAAATATATTAAATTAATTGGAAGGCAAACTTGAAATTGATTATATAAATCAAGATTTCACAAAATTGTTTGTGGTCAATTTTTGTTGCTAATTATCAATTTTCACAAAAATCGTTAATAAAAAATCCTAAACTTACAAAAGTTTAGTCTGATTAGTAGAAACGCAGAAATTCAGTGATTTTTAAACGGTTTAAACGTGAGAATATATACTGAGTTGCCAGTCGTGTCACCAGTCCTTTAAATTGGTTGTCATGTCATTTTGGGAGGAACAAAAAATGGTTTTCAGGATATATTCTAGACATTTAAAGATTTAAATAAATGAAAAAAAAAAAGATTTTTTTGAAAGTTTTCCGCGAGAAGCTTTTCTTAAATTTGCGAGATTATTTAGAAAGTTAGCATAGTGTGAGAGATTATATGTTGGTGCAGAAGATCTTAGATACTTTTAAAACTATACATTTTTAACTACATCATCACATGAAAAGTCTGCAAATTTTTACGACAGTTTTTCTGATGCATACGGTCATTAAATAAAACAATTATTACGCGATATAATACAATATGCGGTTGCGGTTTTATAACATGTACTATTAATTATTATTAAGCAGTAAGCATTTTTAATGTATGCAATTTTCTAAAGGTATAGTTACTGCAGTAACAATACTTTTAGCAAATTCGTGACTTGTAATATTTCCCTATAATAAACTGTATATAAAATAATATATACAGAGTTGCCAAGTCTCCAGCTTTTTGCACACCAGTATTATTTTAAAGAAAATACAGTTATTTTAAATCAGCAGGATTTTTTAAATGAATCAAACCACATATTCTGTATTAAAATACCGGTATCCAAAAAATCGGAGACTTTGCAGCTCTGTATATATATATATATAAAATATATTAAGGGGTATTCAGCTACTGTACGTTCCGCCAGCTCAACGACTGAATAGATGAGAGTACCGAAACGGATTATTTAAAGCACTTATGGATAGCCCCTAAAAAAATGGATGCCCCACAGATGTCTGGAAAGAAAAAAAAAAAAAAAAAAAAAAAAAAAAAAGGAGAAAAAAACGGCAGAGCTGGATAAAAGGATTCCGTATTCTAAAGTCTAGAATAGAGAATGATCTTTGTCATCCATTCTTGTGATGTTCATGGTGGTACTTCAGCGCCGCTACAGTTGAATAGATTATACTAGGTGTACTTTAGTTAGAGAATGTACATGATTATACATGATAGCCTAATAATGTGAGATATTTCTGTTGAAGTCAATCACTAATGTTGCAATATTTCATTTTTATTTATTGAATCACAAGCTTAACTACCAATGGTAATATCTTTCAAACTCATTTTGTAAAACTTGTTTTCACATTTATTTATTTGTAAGCTTAGAGAAATTTCTAATGTAGATGAAGCTATTTTTTTGCACTTGAATCCAAGTTAATGATTTTTGAATAAAAATAAAAAATAAGAACTGTATAAAAAAATATCGATATTTAACAGTAAAACTGTTTCTAATTTAGTATCATAATTGTTTCTTTAAGTAATTAGGATAGTTTATAAGATTAGTTTGAGATGTTATAGGGTAATGGTGTTATTAATGGACATCTTTAACCTCTTCAGTCCCGAGAAAAATCTGTTGCATAGAAAAATTATTTTATTAGCAAATTATGGTGCTTTTAGGCTTAGAAAAAAGAAAATAAAATTAGTTTTTTATTTTTAAAATTTTTAAATAGTTAAAATTTATGTACCCATATGGGTACATCAGGTCGCAATTGAGTAAAAATGTTATTTTTTAAACAAATAAAACCAATTTTGTTTTACAAAAATAAAACTATTTATTGTTTAAAAGTTATATCAATTTAAACAACTTAAATGATTTTTTTACCTAAAGCTATATATTGCGTAAAAATATTATACACATCTTGTAATAATTGTAATGTATATCTTGCTACTATACATCTATCTGTGTATCTGATATATCTGTGGCTTCCAGTAATAACCAGGTATGGCACATTTTTGAAAAAAATGAGATAATTTGGGAAAATGTAGCTTTAAAAGAGTACTTTAATCTGCCATATTACTGAAAAAAAATTGAATACTTCCCGTCATAGGGTGACTATAAATTTAAATTTAAAAATTGAAATTTTTTTAAATTGGTTCTCAATTAATAAAAAATATTTTTATAAGGTACCCTGGGGTAATAACGCCACGTTAAGGTTCTACCAATTTTCACGGCTTAGTTTTAGGTTGTATTTTTCAAACAAATATAGGATCTGATACAGCAACTCATTGACTATCTATATAAAATAAAATAATTTAACAGATATGTATTCATAAAATGTAATGGCGTTTTTTCTTGACCAATGCTATTTGGCGTTATTACCCACCTATATGGGTAATAACGCCATGCAAACAAAACTATGAAATAAGATGGAATAATTGCATGTAGATAGCCCAATTCTAAAAATACAAACTCTATAAACTTAGAAATTGACAAATTGCATTCTAAGCTATTGAAAATGTTCAATTTTTTGTGAAAGTGTAAGAAAAATAAAGGTGTGGTGTGGGAGGAGGGGATGAGGCAAAATAATATCAGACCGTGAGCTTCTTTTTGCTTAAAAAGGACCGCTTAAATAGAAATATGAGAAACATTGGACAGTTTTAACTGTGTTTATTTGAATCAGCATTTAGGATGTAGCTCGGCCACTGTAGGGAATCAACCGGGGTACTAAAGTCAAGGATTGGCGTTATTACCCCGGTATAGTTATTGCGCAGTACATTTTAAATTACAAATTATCTCGAGAAGATATCCAAAATCTTCAACAACAATTTAAAAGTACATGAAATGCACTACAAATTTATGTAATTAACAAAGTATTTCCGGATAAAAAGATAGTCTTCACATCACAAAACGTATCTCGCAAATTTTAGATCAAGCGTTAATTTTAGTTGCTTGTAAAAACAATAAGACCTAAAAATGAAACAAATTAACTTGAAGCTGTTTTTTGCGATTTATATGACTCAAAACCCTTCTGCGCAGAGCACATGGGTGTCATTTACCTGATTATTTCATAATTATGCAAAATATAAGCACTTGGCGTTATTACCCCGCCTGGCGTTATTACCCCAGGGTACCTTATAACTATTTTGGCAAAAAAAAAGAAGAGCTCTTATATCCTAATTGAATGTAATGAAAATTATTAAGTTCTAATTTATTTTATAAAAGTAATGATACAAAGAAATTTAAAAACTTTAATCGTTAATTACTCAAAATATTAAAAATGTGCCTTACCTGATTATTACTGGAAGCCACAGATAATATACACATACTACTACACATATCACTATACATATACTACATACCTTTTAATAATAATCTTCTAATAAAGTATCATTTATTATAGACTTTTTTTTGACTAATACATGAGGACTTGTACAACTATACAACCTTTCAAAACGAGTTAAAATTTTTTAAAGTTATTAAAAATTATGAGATATTTTAGCAGTAAATTCAGTATATTACTTCATATTATTTTAAAAAATAAAAAAAGTCCTTTTAAATTGTTTTGTAAGACTAAATTAAATAATTTATTCGTTCCTAAAAAATTTTTTTAATAACCAAGTGTACACATTAGTTACGTAGAAAATTAGTTTCTTTAGCTGGAAATGTATAGTTAAGACCCATTGTATCGAAATGGGTACAACATATTTACAGATGTTTTTCACATCCATGCACATATGAACAACATTTATAAACAACTCCAAATTATTCTTGAAACATTATAGTTTATAAAAAAATGCAATATATTGTTTTTAATTCACTCAAAAATTTGTATTACTCACATACTTTGACGTGAAGTCGTTGAAAAATTGTTTATGTCATCCATCTTGGAATTGTTCCATTTTCAAAGTCACATGGTTCCTCCATCTTTAAACATATAGCATATTTATTGGTAATATAGGACACTGTGATGTATCTGAATAGTGCTAGCAGAAATCCATGCATTTAAAAAAAAAAATTGGGTGTAATTTTGGCTTTTGTTTTAATGTACCCAAATGGGTACTCCAGGACTGAAGAGGTTAAAGAATTTCTTAAAAAATATTTTTTTATTAATGATTGTAGTTATAGTATTATTGCTTTTTAATTTTTAATGCAAAACTATCAACAATATTTAAGCAGTTTCACTGTCACATTTCCCATTGTGAATAAAAAATTTATTATATCGTCACTCTTGATAGAAATATCCGATTTGCTTCATTTTTTTCTAAGTTCATTCTGATAAGGTGCTTCCCTGATTAGTTTTCGGGGTTCAATGGATAAATGTGAAGGGGACAACGGGGGTTAATCCACCCTTAACTTTGATAAATGGGTTTTTCGTGCAGAATTATTCGATTTGCTTCAAATTTTGTATACCGATTTATTATGTTAAGGAGATTTCTTGATTAGATTTGAAGGTTCATTGGTTAAGTATAAATGTGAGAAAGATTGTTATATCCTCTAACCCTTAATTTAGATAAACGAGTTTTTCATGCAGAATTTTTCGATTTTCTTCAATTTGATACATCGGTTTATTCTGCTATCGCGTTTCCTTGATTGGATTTGGAGGTTCACTGGTTAAGTATAAAAGTGGGAAATGGAGGAACTAATACCCTTTAATTTAGCGAAATGATTTTTTTCATGCAGAATTATCTGATTTGCTTCAATGTGGTAGACAAGTTTATTCTGATAAGGTGCTTCCCTAATTAGACTTGGAGGTTCTTGGTTAAGTATAAAGGGGAGGGCAATGGAGGCAATTACCCCTGAATTTACTTTGAGTGGTATTATTCTTTGAAATAAGAGTATAAGATACAATTAGTGTGAATAGCCTGTCAGCTCAATGTCATTAGTTTAACAGGACACTTTTCTTTTTATTCGTTAATACAACGTTGATTTTTCTTGATGTGGAGTCTAAGAGAGGTTGATATATCGTTTATTGAATCTAGAAACCACGCTTAATGAATAGTACTTTTTAATAGTGTCACATTGGAGGATTGTGGATCTAGATTTCGGATTATTCTTTCAATTCATCCGGCAAATGATCACTGTGATTGCGGTCTGGAGATTATGGAACCCTCTAAGCAATGTAACTTATTTTTCATCTGAAACAAATCATGTACAATACTAGCATTATGGCAAGGCACATTATCTTGTTGAAAGTAGCCTTTGGGATAAACTATCAACGTCGAAAGATGCATTTGTTCTCCAAGCATATTTTGAAATGATGCTTTATTCGATGAAAAACGGCACGATGATGGCACTCATTAAAATGGCCGAAAGCATGTCAGTAAACAGTCCTTAACCCATTAGTGCCTAGGGTCCCTTTTTAGAGACGCTTCAAAAGGTGCATTCAGCACTGTTTTTGACACCAGTAAAAAAGAAAAGCAATAATTATTTTATTTAAATGATGCATTTTCGTGATTAATGAACTAAACTTAAATCTTCTAAAAATAGTGGTGCCAACCAAATAAAATTTACGCAAAAAATGCTGGGCACGAATGGGTTAAAACAATCACGTTATCTTCACCAGTTTTAAGGGTTATATAAGTATAACATTTAGAATCCATACTTTCATTCTGTTTCTGATAAATTCTCATTTCTACATCAACACGGTGTAACTAAAAACGACCATATTGACCACATAACTTTATAGACCACACTGACAGTTCATTAGACTACATAACTTGTTTCCGGTTCTCCAGGGTAAAATTCTCGTGTTCCTTAGTGAATTTGAAAATGTTTTCTTGTTAGCTGCAGACATCAATGGTGTTCAAAGTAGTCTTTGACTTCCATGTCCTGTAAGATATATTTTACCGTAACCAGAGCATTTAAAGATGCTTTGATATGATCCTTAGTTAAGATCTTCTGAAATAAACTTCAGTGATACCCGTTTATTTTCATTGATACCCGTTGCTGTTCTTACACAAGCCTGAAGACCATTCGTTCCCAATGAGCATTCACTAGTTGGTGATGACAAAAACTTGCACTTTGAGGCCTATTTTTTAATGGCCTAATAGTTCAAACTTTCCTTCTATTTATTGAAGGAAAATAAAGTTCAGTTTTTTAACAATTTAACTGCACCTATAAAACATTTCACAAATGCTACGGTTTCGTTGTGGCTCGATCCATGTATCTGAGCTTCTACAATTATTCCAAATTCTAAGTCTATCAAATCACATTTTTCCTCGTGTATTCACAAACAATCCATTTTTACTAGTGTCATAGAAACTGTTCCTTCTTCTTCTTTTTTTTTTTTTTTTTTTTTTTTTTTTTTTTTTTTTTTTTACAATAATATAGACCTTCAGAGGATGCAGTGTGACGCAGTGTGACGCAGTGTTGTAGCTAATTTGCTTAAAACTGTGAGGTTTATAATAAAGATGCCATTCAGTGCTGTATTGTTATTCTTATTGTCTTAAAATACTAATGAATGGAATAAAATAAGAGAATCAGTATTTTACCCAATGCTTCGCATAGCTATTTTTTTTTCTTTTCCTTCCGTTCTGTCTAACTACTTCATATCATGTGGTGTTATATTTCTCATTTAATATAACGAATAAGTTCGTAAAGTTAATCAGCAGATTTAAAGTTTTATTTAAGATGTTTTATGTTTGTAAATCAAGTTTTACTTTAATGATATTTATTCTTCTTGTAGTTGATGCTTATATTTTCTTATTTTATTAGTGAGGGTGTATTGAATAGAGCAAGCAAATATTCAATTTAAACACTTTCAGCAATAATTTTTCAGATCATACGGGTCTTAAAATGTTTGTTATACATTTTCTTTCTTTCTTTTCTTTTCTTTTTTTTTTTTTTAACCATGTCGTTGTTATAATGAGTGGTATTTTTATTTATAATCAAATTTTTATGTCGCGAGGCTTTTCTTACCTCTCAAGGCGACGCGTCCAGCGGGTAAAGTTCAAGCATTTATAACAAGCTTTAATTTTTCGATTAAAAAACGCTATGTGTCTACTTCTCAAATTTTATTTCAATAAATATTTTTTTCTTTAGTAGATGGATCCGTACGACGTCTTAGTATATCTCTAATCGCATAAATTAATAGTGATACATAGAACAGAACAAATAAATCTACATTATAAATGTAATAAAAATTTTTCATTTAACATTAATTTTAAGAATAAAAATATTAAATTATTATTTTTTTATTGTTATTATTTTAAATCGACCTTACTTGTTTATCACACTGAAGGAAATTTATTTACTTATTAAATTTCCATATTTTCATTTCACATACATGCTCTTCTTTTTCCTTTGATTTCACATGACAAGCTAACTCGATGTAGCTGATTTAATTGCCTGATTAAATAAAGCTTTGTCTTTACAATTCAAATTTTGTTTCAATAAGACTTTTTTTTCTCGAGTAAATCCATAGTGTTTTATCTTATCAACTTAGATACCAGTGACATAGAACAAGCGAATCTGCAACACAAATTCATTCAACAGTTTCAACAGATGATTATCTATGATAAGTGCCTGCACTATGATGAATGCCTTGAGAGTCATTAGCTAGGGATAATGCGGAAAGCCTATCAAAAAATAAAGAAACGTTTCTACTTATTCAGAGAATGACTCAAATATAAATATTTCGGAGAATGCAAGTAAGACAGTTCATCCGTTTGTAAAAGCGATACCTGCTGGGATAAGAAGGGTGCTGCTGTTCTATCGCTGCCTAAATCATAATTGGAGAAAACCACGGCTAATCTGGCATCAAAAACAAAAAGTAAAATTTTGATACATATGTATAAGGTTATTTTTCATTCGTTGCTGTTCATTTAAGCGGGAATGGGATTGTTTAGTCATCTCAAGACAGCGTTTCAGACGCACGTGTATGAGAAAGTTATATGTTTGTAGGACGAATATTTTTTTTTTCATCTGTAGAAGATCAATTTTGAATAAATCAGTAACTTAATATTAGGATTTGAGTTTTAAAACTCGTCTTATCCAGAAAATCAAATTATGGAAAATCGCGAAAAAACCTGTAGCTGCCATTGGTTTTCATTGCAAACCAATATTTTACAATGGCAGAAATGCAGGATAAAATAAGCTTTTTTATTTTTTTTTCTTTTGCCAAGAGAATAGATTGATAGAGAAAACATGATTTTTGCACTTTTAGACAAGGCGAGTTTTGAAACTCATGGCTTCTTATGAAATGTTGATTGAAACGAACGCAAATCACAAATAAAAGTAAACTGAAGAATTGTAAAAAAAGAACTGAAGAATTATAACCGTCATAAAATTTGCATAACAAAATCATCTCAATACTTAACCCTTTGAGGGGGAAGTAATTGCATGTGTGTAATGGTGAATTCCGGCAAGAAATTTGGAAACATCTTTTTTCAAAATAAGGAAAAGCAATTTTTTAAGTACCCCCCCCCCCCCATAACTATAAAAGTAAAACTCAATTAAATGTTTCTGATGTAAAGCTTAATTATACTTAGGTTGGATATAATGTATCCCAAAAGCTCTTAAAAGGTTTACATGTGTTTCTATCGAAATCGCAAAAAATCCAAATATTGTTATTTTTTAACATAAAATCTTCCGAATATTTTTGTATTTTCTAAAACAGTAAAGTATTTTTAAACACATTTTAATACTTATTTAAGATAAACGAAAAAAAAAAATGAAATTTTTCATTAATTGAAACCCTTATTCTTTTAAAGATAGAAGGAATTTATAATGAATCTACTGGTTGCTGATGGGATTACCTCTTTAATAATAATAATTTAAAACTTAATCCAGTGAAATTTGTATTTGTATAACTTGGATGGAAATCCAAGTTATAATTGGTGGACTACAAATTTAATAAGTGTTGTTCAAAATTTGTCAGAAGAGAATAGAAAGAAAAATAAAAGGAATAACTTAAGGCTGTTCTTAAATCCAAAAGAGCAACTGCCTGATACGTTTCTAAATTATTTTTTGTTTGGAAAAGCATGAAATTGACAGGTGTTCTTAGTTAGAAAGTATGTGATCGAATGCAGTTTTCCATTTTTTTTTTTCTTTTAGCAAAGTTAGAAGATCTTTCAGTAAAAAATTGTCAAAGTGGATGTTTTGAACAAAATTCTCGATGAAGCAGCGCGATAAAGGTGAAAACGTTTGTTGTTGAAGAAAAAAAAAAAAAAAAAAAAAAAAAAGGAAAACGCTGTTTAATTTCAAACACCTTCAATGGTAAGATCGGGCAATTTTATGCTTCTAACGTTTAAAAATGAGTCAGAAAGGGTGTCATGATATTTCGCGTTGTTGAATAAATCCAGAGCTTCCTGGACTGTCTGGCTGTTTAGCAATCAAGCACTGACTCGAATGAGGCACCATCAATTTATTTTGCATTAACAATGTCGTCAGTTATAGTGCTTAACTTTAGGCAATAAAAGGAATTTTTTGCATCAGTTTGTGCAGAATCTCCCAAGGTGTCTTTTAAAGAAAATATTTTTTACAAGAATTTTCATGCTATTTTTTCGGATAGAAATTTGTTTTTAAAAAATTCTGTATTGAAATTGTGGTAGGTGAAATATTCGCCAAAGTTTCGCTTTTAGATACAATAAATCGTACACATATACAGGGTGTATCTAAACTCTTGGGCATAAATTTAAGGAGTGATAGTACACATTAAGACAAACAATATTAAATGGGAAACTAAGAGCCCCAAACGTCTTCCGAAGGAGATAGGCGCCATTAAAGTTTGGGGTCCAAAATTTCAAATAAACATAAAAAACGGAAAAATTGGTCGATTGATTTGCGGTTTTCACTAAAGCTATTCTTTATGTCAGTATTTTAATGAAAAAAAATTATAAAGACAAATTTCAAAAAATGTCTATAGAGGGCACTTTAGACTTTGGAGTAACGCCGTTATTTTACGCCGTTAGTTTGAAGTTATTTTCTGCATCTCTGATTTTTTGAAGCTTAAATTTTGAGCTCAAAATCTGAATAGTTGGGAATGGTTAAGTAACGCAAACTAAACTGTGTTCAGAGGTTCAAATTTCAAATGATTATTAAAAACAGAAAAATTGGTCGATTCATTTGTGGTTTTCGTAAACTACTCTTTAAATCAGTATTGTCATAAAAATAAATTTTAAAGATAAAATTTAAAAAATGACGATAGAGGGCACTTTAGACTTTGGAGTAACGAAAAACTATTTTTTAAGGTTATTTTTTGTATCTCATTAAATTTTTTTAGAAGCTTAGACATAAACTTAAATTTTGAGTTTACAATCTGAATAGTTGGGAGTGGTTAAGTAGCGCAAACTGAAGTGTGTTCAAGGGAAGGGGGGTGGGATTCAAAATTCAGATGATTATAAAAAACGGAAAAATTAGTCGACTCGTTTGCTGTTTTCGCTAAAACTATTCTTTATGTCCGTATTTTTTTAAAAATAAATTTTAAAAATAAATTTCAAAAAATTTCTTTAGAGGGTGCTTTAAACTTATGAGTAACCAACAACTATTTTTAACTGTTATTTTATGAATCTAATTAAATGCTTGCAAAAGCTTAGACTAAAATTTTGAGCTCAAATTCTGAATCAATAGGAGGGGTTAAGAAGCACAAATTGAACTGTGTTCAGGAGTTGAAATTTAACCCACTCCCCACCTCGAACACAGTTCAATTTTGCGCTACTTAATTACTCCCAACGATTCAAATTTTAAACTCAAAATTTAAGTCTAAGTTTTTGCAGGTATTTAATAAGATTAAAAAATAATGGTTAAAAATAGTTGTACGTTACTCCAAAGACTAAGGTGCCCTCTATCGGCATTTTAAAAATTTATCTTTAAAATTTATTTTCAAGAAAATACTGATTTAAAGATTAGTTTTAGCGAAAACCGCAAATGAATCGACCAATTTTTCCGTTTTTTATAATCATTTCAAATTTGAACCTCCTCCCCCCCCCCCCCCATCTGATTACAGTTCAATTTGCGCTACTTAACCACTTTAAACTATTCAGATTTTGAACACAAAATTTAAGTATAAGGAAGCATTTATTGAGGTTAAAAAAAATAACGGTTAAAAATAGTTTTACGTTTTAAAAACGTTACTCCAAAACGTTACTCCAAAGTCTAAGGCGCCCTCTATCGGCATTCTTTTGGAACCTATCTTTAAAATTTATTTTCAAGAAAATACTGATTTAAAGAATAGTTTCAGCGAAAATGGCAAATGAGTCCACCAATTTTGCCGTTTTTTATAATCATTTGAAATTTGAACCTTTGAACAGAGTTCAGTTTGCGTTATTTAACCACTCCCAACTATTCAAATTTTGAGCTCAAAATTTAAGTTTAAGCCTAAGCTTCCGAAATTTTAATGAGATTAAAAAAAATAACGGTTATAAATGGTTGTTCGTTACTCTAAAGTCTACAGCACCCTCTATCGGCATTTTTTGAAATTTATCTTTATAATTTATTTTCAAGAAAGTACTAACATAAAGAATAGTTTTAGTGAAAACCGCAAATCATTCGACCAATTTTTCCGTTTTTTATGTTTATTTGAAATTTTGGACCCTAAACTTTAATGGCGCCTATCTCCTTCGGAAGACGTTTGGGACCCTTAGTTTCCCATATAACATTCTTTGCCTTGATGTGTACTATCACCCCTTAAAGTTTTGTCCAAGAGTTTAGATACATCCTGTATAACTTAGGTAATTA
The DNA here is from genome assembly GCA_964019185.1 of Maratus speculifer. NCBI lineage: Eukaryota > Metazoa > Arthropoda > Arachnida > Araneae > Salticidae > Maratus > Maratus speculifer. The sequence continues at coordinate 137,695,838 of OZ025299.1, forward strand.
ATTCGAAGTTAAAAAATTCGATTAATAGGGAAACAAACAACTGTTGCGTCGCGTTACTCTACCTGCATTTAGTATTACATTGAGGGCATCCATAAAATTATAACAATTATTTTTACATTGTGGAGGAGTAGTGATTTATTTTATTTTATTATTTAAATTAGAAAAGTCTTTGGCAGAAAGTGGGAAAAAATACTAAATGAATATATTAAGAATAATAGAGTATTTTTTAAAATTAATATATACAGATAAAGCTAATCCATTACGTTATCATTTTGGAACACTTAAAAAAAAGGACTCTTTTACGGAGATTGTACTGGCAAGTGGCACGCCAGTACAATTCACTCTTTTTTAACGGATAAATTCCCGTAAAATCCAGAAAATGTAAAAAAAAAAAAATTCGTTAAAAAACAATGACTTGTACTGGGTGTTTGGATTGTGAGTGCAATCTCTGCAAAATCGTCCGTTTTTTAATTTTTTTTTTCTTTTCAGTGCTTTTCCTGTTTTTGCATTTCTGCCAACAAAAAATCTTATACTTTTCAATATTTTAAGAAGGCACAAAAACAACAAATATCTGAAGTAATTTGAAGTAATAAAAAAAATGTTATGTTATACCGAAGAATACAAGTTCCTTCTTTGCAAAGGAAATTGAATTTTGTCCAAGTCCAGCTTTCATTATTGCTATGTAAGCTAAGAATTTTCTCCAGGAAATATTGATTCTAACATAAATAGATGAAAATACAAAGAAATGAAAAAAAAAAAAAAAAAAAGACCATCAAGATGGGAACTATTTTAATTGTCATAAAGTACAATGGAATTATTTATTATTAAATATATATATATATATATATATATATATATATATATATATAAACTTTATCTAACAATAATTCGTTCGTTGTTAATAAAGTATGTTCCGCAAGGTTCTTTAATATAATTCTGCTAAAAAATTCCCTTATTTTCGGTTATTTACCACTTTCAATGTTCCTGTGTCTTCAAGCCTATGATCTTAGTTCAATTGAAAATTCCTGAAAAAAAAAGAAAATCACATTCATTTAATTTATTTCACATAGTAATAACATGCTACATGAAATTAAAATTTAAAATGTCCATTAAAGATAAGTTAGGATAACAGAACTTTATTTAAAGTCTGATATCACTATTATATAAACAATTTTTCAGCATAAGAGCTATTCAACTACATTCTTACACCACGAAATTTAAAACTTTTTACTTATCTTCTGTTTATCTCCGCCCGATAGAAAAAAAAAATGTATCATATTTAGCGTCAATTAACGTAACTTGTTTAAAATAAGATACATTTTTATGTTAAATAATAATTACTAACAATCACCAACAACTTATTGAATGATTAGATTGCTCTAAAAGTTAATAGATACCAGGATTCGATCTTAATATTAGGGAAAATGTATTGGAATTCACCTTGGAATCCACAAAAAGCATCCACATAAGCATCACCCCTCTCTTGATTTTACTGCATTCAGTTAATTAAAACCGTAAGGTTATTAGTTTATTAAAGACACCAGGAAATAAGATTAAATATTGCAATATAGTTTTTTTTTTTTTTTTTTTTGTATAAAAATTTATTATCTCCAAGAATCATTTAGTTAAAATGTAAATAAATTACAAAATTGTTAATATATGCTATTGTTGGACCAAAAAAAAGAATATATATATATATATATATATATTTGTTATTTAAACAACTTAAATCTAATAATAATAAAAATAATGATAGTATATAATGGTAGTATATAATATATATAGATAGTATATAATGATACTTATCCTTGTAGTAATAAATAAAACTGAAATAACATTGATATATATGTATAAATGTATTCTTGATTTTGTATCTGGTTTTTTTGCTATTTAGGTAATTCATTAAGTATTTATATATATATACAAAATGTCACCTATTAATATGAAAATAACACTAGGATTTTAACATTATTATTATAGACTGAAAATAAGATTATATTAGAAAGTGAGCTTAAATTCAATACTTTTATTTATTTTCTTATTTTTCAATATAGTTTAAAAAAAGAAATGCACATTTCCTTCTGATATTATTCAACCGCTAATAAATAACTTTAAATATGAAATAAAAGTTAGGTTCGCAATGATTTTCTAAAATTACATTAAAGGAAATGATGACGTTCCAAACATGCCAATTTCAATAGATCACGACATTTTCACCATATAAAAAAGATAAATATATATTTTTCTTTCTTTGAAAGGGTTATCAAATACTTCCCACGTTTTTTATCATTAGATAAGATGTATTTTTTAAATATCTTGCACAAGAAAAAATACAATTATGGTATGTCATTTTGAAAAGATGTCCGGTTATTTAGTAAATAAAGATTCCACAGCTGATGAGCGGATGAGATTGCCTAATGGCGCCATCTATCTTGTTAATCGAACATCTCAAACTCACTTTCGCTAACGGATAAATATGGAGGAAGAAATGTATTAAGTGAAAGGCAAAAAGAAAATCCTTGGGTATTTATATATTTCGTTTGTCATAACAATTTGAAGGTTTTTATTTATTTAAAGATTCCAGAAATTGAGTCATCTAAAAAAAGGTCATACGGGAGCATAAACAATTTGAGTTTTGAATAATCAAATCAGTTGAGATTTTTTTTTTTTTTTTTCTTTGACATTGGTTGTTATTACCTTTTAAACTGCTATGTAATTATATAATTTTTAAAAGGATGACACTCGTATTGCTGATTATATTAAACGTAATACTTGGTTAAAAAACAATTTTTTTTCAAGAACTTTATAAGAAATTCATTTGACAATGACAATGAGTATTGATGAATTCATTAGTAATTACTGTTTATATTTCCTAAGATCTCATTTGTGAAGAAATTTCGAAGCATAATTTTTTTTTCTTTAATCTTAAAATGTAATAACCTTTAAAAAATTACATTTTCAGAAAACCTATTCGTCTACCAAGTATTTCTAGTTTATATTGTTTGACCTTTAAAAATAGCTAGTAGTAATACTTCAGTTCTTAAATCTTAAATATCAGTAAAGTAGAACCTCGATTAACCGAGATTTCTGTTAACCGAGCCGATAATAAAGTCTGATTATTTCTTTCTTTCTTTTCTTTCCCTTTTTTTTTTTTTTTTTTTTTCCTCTTAGATTCTTAGAATCAACTTTAAAAAAGCCTCACTTTTAAGTTCACTGTCCATGTCCCTAAAACATTTGGAGAAAAAAAACGATGTTACACCGATAAATTTTCTGTTGTTCGAAAGTTGGTGTGAACGGTAAGCCACGGACAGAAAATTGGGCTACTATAAAATGGTAGCTTCATTGCTTGTAAATTGTAATAGTAAATTATTTTTACTTCATTACTATAATTCTTTAAGAATAATTTCAATTCAAAATATATTTTCCTACACAGGTCAAAAAAAAAAAAAAAAAAAAAAAAAAAAAAAAAAATCAAACAATTATATTGCTATATTATTTTTTGACATTTGTTTTATTTCTGAAAATGCATCTTTCAATATTTATTTTAGTATAGTTAAAAAACTTTCAGTTTTTCTTTTTTAAATTTACTTCTAGTAGTTGATTTTTTTTTAATTATTTGCTGAGGTATTAAAGGTAACTGTTATATTTACTTTTATCATTTAAAAAACATTGTTATTCTAAGAGATGTTAAATTTGCGAACACGGCGAGTTTTTATGCACAATTTCTATTAACCAAGATTTCCGATATCCGAGGTACTAGCGGTCCAAATTAACTCGGATAATCGAGGTTACACTGTACTTAGCTGACATAACACCCAAGTACATTCTTTATAACTAAGAGTTCGAAACACACGTATATACTCTAATTATTACCACCTTATCTTGTATAAATGGATAACGATTTATACAAGCATACAGTTTATCTCAAAATCATTAGTACAACTTTTACGTGATACTATACGTCGAAATAAATCAATTTTGTATCAGAAAGCGAATCAAAATCCGCTACTTCAATCAAAAATGCAGGATGTGATACTCGAAACAGAACTTCTACTGCAGTCACGTGATAAAACCAGCTCGCTAATGCTAACCGTATTGAAAATATTTAGAAAGATATCTCGGTTGTGTTTAATTATTTTTAACCCGTTGAGTGAATCGGTGTCTGACACTGAGCTTTCCGTTTAGGCCGCGTCAGTCAGCGATGACTGACAGTGTAAAATATTTTATAATTTTTTTTTTTGTTTTAAGTAATTATTAAGAAAGTACAATCCTGTAATAAAAAAAGTTATGTAAATTTTAAATAAATTTTTAGAAATTACTTGAAACAATGTATTTTTTGTTGTATATTACATTTTAGACTGTCAGTCATCGGTAGCTGACGCGGCTTAATCGGAAAGTTCAGTATCAGTCACCGGTGACTGACATGACACACAATGTGTTAAATTACATCTTTGCATTGGATAGCTGAAATCGATATGTACAAAGACCGTTTTTTACTTTTCGATTTTGATTGCAGAATTTTTTTATGAGGATGCTTTCACTTTCGACACCAGTTCCGAACATGAAAGTGCACTCATTAAAAAATATCTGTGAATAAAATAAAAAAAATAAAAAACGGTCTTTGTATAGATTGATCTCAGCTAGCCAATGCAAGAAATAAAATAAATTAAAAAATAAATATTAAAATGCCACCGAGATATATTTATAAATTTCTTCCATGGGATTAGCATTGGCCTAAACGGTTTTTTTTTTTTTCAGTGGCATTTTGAGTAGATTTATTAGAATAATAAATGTTCTCTATGTGAAATAGAATAAGTAACACTACCACGAAGTATTGGAAGTGCACTATAATTTTATCACTGACAATCATGTTACTATCCACTATATTATGAATTGTAACATGTAATCCAGTGTTGCTTGACCACGAATTGAGATCATTTACAGCATTTCTCGTGATGTCACACCATTTCACAGAAAGCAAAATAATCCTGTAGAAAATAGCATCACAAAATCGTCATTAAAATAAGCTGGGGTAACTAAACTCGCGAGATAACTGAGCCATAGACATTTTTTTTTAATATAAAAAACCGTTGATGTCATTTAAGTTTTAGCTTTTGTGAACAATGTCCCTAATCTCTACTTCATAAACATGATGTGTCAACTTAATCATAACTCTGTTTTTGCTGTGATAGGCTATCGAAAATTTAGGTTTCTTTATTTAAAAACAACGTCAATTTAGTTGAACTTCCTCGGCTTTTTATTAAAACACTGTGAGTACTTTTATTAAACAATCTCTTTTTAAAAAAAATACTGGGCATATATAATATCTATGCATATTTATTTCATGTTTTAAATGTAAAGCCCACGTCCCAGTTACCCATAAATTTTTCAAGAATGAGGTATTTGGGACAAGTATCAGGGGTAACTGGACCACGTTGGATCCAGCTATCCCATCAGTTATAAATATTTTTTTTTTATTTCTCTTACTCCAGGAAATTAATTTCTCCATTGTTAGTTTGCTTACAATAAAGAAAGTTGTGCAAAACCTTCTTAAAATTACATAATAAAATTTTCAAAAAACATATAGGGGGTATCAATCTGGGACATGTATAAAGGAGTAACTGGACCACGTTGGATCCCGTTATTCCGACATCCAATATATATATATATTATTTTAATTTCTCCTACTCTGGGAAATTAATTTCTCTATTTTTTTTCCCTTACATTAAAGAAAATTATGAAATACCTAGTTAAAGTTATATAATAAAATTTTAAAAAAGCATATTGAGAATATCAAACCACATTTCTTATGTGAGATAGAGTCAAACTTAGAAATTTTACGATACAGATGAACAGGGGTACATAAAACAAAATGACATTATTAGAAAATTGTCCTAGTATAGTTCTATTCAATATAAAAAACATGGTTGTATTCTTCAGAGGTTTATTGGACATCGCACATTCATTGAACTAAAAAAGAAATAGAGAATTAGATACTTAAATTGTTACGTAGCCGTTGTTGTTTCCCTTCACCCCAATTGTACCTATATGTAATTTTAATACTTATTACCTAAAATAATGTACATAAGTACTTAATTAATACCTATGTTATTTGTTTAATTGGACTAATAATCTCACAATTTAGTGTTTTCTTAGACACCTTGACAGAAAAGCTTCCCTTTGCAATGCTATTTAGTTGATCTGAAATTTACATGATCTTCCTGATTTAATTATTTTTTCAAGTTGTTTACACTTTTCCAAACAGGACCTGATACTCCATGCATATTAAAAAACACAAACGCGTGTGGATCACAGACTTGCCTATTCCGGTTGATCCATGGTTATGAGGCAACTAAACGCATGAAGACAGAGAAATTAAATACATGTATTTCTTATTATAAGACAATAAAATTTAATTTTGAAAATTTCTAGTTCATAAATTGAATCTAACTGAACCCATTTGCAGAGATTCAAACTTTAATTCAAATAAACAATAACTTTTAGAAGCTGCATTGCCAGAATCTCCATAGCCACATTGTAAAAGGCAACAAAAATGTAACAAATGTAACAAAAAGGCATGATGAGTTTACCTGTAGGGCAAAATTAGGAACTTTCTGTACTGCATGAAAAATATGATAATATGATAATACAAAGATATGAAAGAAAAAAAAAAAGGAAATACAGAGTAAAAGGGAAAATGACACTCTGCATTAATTACATTGATAAAAAGAGGGATGCGAGTTCAAGAATGCGTAATTACTCTTTTTACGATCTAATGCTAAACGTATAATTAAGAGAAAGGAAATAAACAAAAATAAAAACATGTGCGGAGTTTAAGAAAATGAACACGTGCGAGTAATGCTTAAGGTTGTTCTCAAATCCAATAAGAGTTCTTTCTGACGCATTTTTAATTCATTTTCGATCGGAACGGCATGAAAGTGATAGATTTTGTTATTTAGAAAATAGGTAGTTGAAAGTTGTATTTTACTTTTTGGTAAACGTAAAAGATCATTAGAAAACAATCCTAGAAAAAATATTGTTGTTTTTTGTCTTGTTTTTAAAAGTTCTACAGGAAAATAAGATTAGAAATTTATAAAAAAAAATCATTTTTACATACACTTATTATAGTCATACTGAAGCAAAATCTAATAAATATACCAAGGCGATATAATTCAAAAGAAGCCTATAATAATTCACATAATTGCCATTAAAGAATAGATTACTAATTCATTACTTACTCATTTTCTAATTTTTTTTCAGGGTTATGTGTAAATGCTTTTCAACTTTTTTAATTATATATATATATATAAATATATATATAATAAACATTATATATATATATATAATAAACATTATATATATATATATAATAAACATTATATATATATATATAATGTTTCTTATGATTTCGTAATGCTTTTTCGTACCTAAACCTTCCACAACTAAAAATTTTTATTGGGACAAACCTTTTGGGGAAATACCTCATGGGCCTCTCCTTTACTTTTTTAAAACATACAGACATTTGCATTGAGATTTAAGTTTTATCTGTTTCATAAGTTTGACGTTCTAGTTCGATTTTCTGGATGGAAACCACATTCAGATCCTTTTCTTGAAATTTTACTTTTATGCCTTGCTTTTCAATTTACAATGTTGTTTTCTACGCTTCTATCATTACATATGGACACATTTCATTTTTTAATATATTTTTTAATTCGATGTTTTATATTTTTCCCTTTTGTTTGGCGCAGCATGTCTCTATAAGGGTTTCGCCCTTAGTATCTATACAACAAACCACAACTCTCCCTTTTTATTAAGACAAAAAGAAAAATCTCCAAACTAAATATGTAGTCATGATAACCCATTTCATTATATTTAATACAAATCTGTATCTAAAACATTCACAGATTAGTTTATATGATCTCATTTTTGTCCCTTTTTTTAATAAGAAAGAGAAAAAATAGTAAATGAACACATAAGGAATATACTTAGGCGATAATGAATATGTGTAATTTTATATGTATGTTACACAATTCAGTTTTTAATAAACAACTATATTGAATTATTATTATAAGCAGGATGACCAGATAAGTGTTTGACTGGGATAATAAACAACATATTTATATTTCGTTCTTAGGTAGAAATTATTTATTTATCTATTTTCTTGTAAACAGACAAAGACAAGTTACATAAATTGAAAAAAAAAAAAAAAAAAAAAAAGGTTTCCTGAGAAACAATACCTATGACATTTTAGGGATTTCAAAGGTTTAAGTACATATCATCAAATCATTATCGGATTGTCTGATGTTAAAGTGCTGGTGTATCAATCGAAGCTTTCATAAAATGTTATAAACAATCAGTCTTAGTCTTACAGATTTTAGCCTTAGCTTAGTGATTTTGCCCTCAAATTAATGTAATTATATTTTCAGATGAAGAAAAATGCATCTTTTTGTCAGTTTAATTTACTTGTAAATTTGTTAGCAACGATTTTTTTTACGAAAGATTTTAATACTTGAACTATGTTATGATAAAACCAATGGAATAGGTGACATGCTAATCAGAAAAGTCGATCACAGAGGTTCCGATCTCAAATAAAGGTGACCCCTGTGGCGATCGCGCGAAATTTGCCATTAAACAGATGAGGTCAATGCCAAGAAAAAACTGCATGTTTTATTCATCAGCACATGATTATAGCATTCGGCCACAGCATACCAATTAATCACAGATAAACAGAAGAAAAAATACCTTGCTCAAGACTGAGTCAGGAAAAAAAAATGAAAGAAAGAACTTGGCTCAAATTACCTGTCTCTTCATGATTCGAAACACAGGTTGGGAGGGTGAAATAAAGGAAAAGAACAACACTCCATGCTGTTTTTGACAAAAGCAGCTGAATATGACACTAATATCACCTGTCTGATCAAGGGGGTGCGGGTTTGTCGGTGACTTTTTTTTTTTCTTTCGCTCTTTGTTTCTGCGGGCGAATTATTTGCAGTTATTTTATTGTTAAGTCATTGTTTCTTGTTTTCACATCTCAACATAAATAGATTACTGCGTATATGCATTACTGCAGATTGTCAAAAATCTAATTAACGAAAAAACTATTATTGCACGCGATTTGATAACGCACCCATTATATAATATACATCATAATATTATCTCAGTATCTCTCGATTGTAATAAAGAGTTGCAGTCAAATAAAAATCATATCTTGATATATTGATCTGTATGAGTGCGCTTTTTATATGTATGTGTATATGCATGTATTTCACAACTATAATACGACCGGTGCACAGTGGGGCGTTTTGACGATCTAGGTGGACAAAATTATTTCGTTGAAGTTTAATTAGGTTTTGCTGATTTTTCGAATGTATCTTTGATAAAATAGTCAAATAGTGATAAATATTTGGTTTATTTAACAATCTCTCAAAATAAATAAATAATGAATTATGAGAAATGCTTTTAACGTACTTATGTTTTACCCATCATACGTAGTATAGGGTAAATCTTGCAATCATTTTTAAAAACGAATTTTTTTTTTTTTTTTTTTTTTTTTTTTTTTTTTTTTTTTTTTTGAGGAATTTGCATGTTTCAGACACTGGTGATTCCGAAAAATATATTTTTAGAAAAAAAAAAAAAAAAAAATGCTGTCCCTATGTGTCTATGTGTCTGTCTGTCTGTGTCTCTCTGTGTATCTGTAAACGCTCTATCTCCCGAACAAACTGAGATAGAGTCTTGAAATTTTGTATGTAATTAGTATGTAAGAATGGAACGAAGTCTATTTAATATCAGTAACCTCGATTATCCGGAACTATTTTTTTCGAATTCTCGAATAACTTGTTCTGATGGAAAATATAAAAAAACTTGTGAAATTTTTTTAAGGAGTAGACGTAAAAAGAAAAAAAAAATAACACAAACTGTGCATAAAGAACGACGTCAATTGGATTATTAGTTGACTAGATATTTGTAAGCCTGTTTTCCACATTTTTTGGTTTTTTCATGAGCCTGTATTTTATTCAAATTTCAATTCAAAGATATATTTTAATAGGAAATGAGACGCTTAATCTCATGCAGTAAACTGTTAGTTAATGTAATTATTATTTTTGGAGCTATAGGGATGTCTCTTTTACGCAAATCGGTACTACTTGAGTAGTTTGGCGTTTTTATATAATTTTTCGAAATTGGTTCATAAACAAATCATTAATAGAGCATTACTATATATATTTAAAATGTTTAGATTTTGTTTTGGAATTGCGATGCACTTTATAAATAGTTTACAGAAGTTTCATTTCCTTATATTATATTCATGTCCATGATGGGTAAGTATTACGGTGGCCCCCAACGACTAGTTTTACTATTATATAAAAAACTATTTAATGCACACATATAAGTTAACATTCGTTTCTTTTTTTATTTTCGTCTAATCAGAATTGCTCTAGAAATTTGTGTACTCATCCTCAAAAACAATAATTTTAAAACAAAATTCCATGAAAAAACCCTTATGTTTTGTGAGATTTTGTAAAATGTATAAATACTGCTCAAATTATTTTCGGTTGAAAAAATACTGTGTGAATAATTAACCTACATAAATTTTATTAAATTTGAAATAAATTTTCTGCTTACAGACGGTAATGTCTCCGAATTTTTTATGTTGCCCCGCATAAGAAATATAAATACTACGTGTTTTATTTTCAATTTAAAAATACTATTATATACATCACTAACTTATTGTAATTTTCTGGATGTTTCATTAAAATTTCTGCTTACTGGCAACAATCTTTCCGCGATATTTTGTGTGGCCCTGTGAAGAATTCGTAATTTCTACGTTTGTCAAATAATAGTTTAATCGAATTGTCATCGGAAAAATACATGTAAGCAAAGTTTCAGAACAATCAGATGATTGAAAATGGTTTAAAACTGTTTTGCAAGTTTTGAACTCATTTTTTGTGTGGCCCTGTGAAAAAATCATAACTGGTATATTCCATAAACTATAATAATATTGCATTGCCAACATAGCTACATATACAAATAAATTTCCAGCTCTATCAAATAAGTGGAAGGTGTTTAAAATTAACTTGCGAAATTTAAACTAAACTTTTGTGTAGCCCTGCATAAAAAACGTAAATTCTACGCTCCTCAAATTATAATAATATTTAATAGTCTTTAAAACTACACATATATTTAAAGATTCTGGTCAATGCGATAATTAAAAGTGGTTTACTATTGACCTGCAAGTTTTGAACTAAACATGCATCTTAAACTGAAAGTACATATTTATCTGCAGCCATCTGCAGCAGATATTTTTAGTTTCCAATACTATTGGAATTGCACTTTCATTATATATATATATAAAAAAAAAAAAAAAAAAAAAAAAAAAAAAAAAAAAAAAAAAGTTTATTGGTGAACACTGTTGTGCACTTTGTTAAAAGTCAAAAGAAATATTGCAAAAAACAAAATGATTCATACAAAATCACAACCTCTAAAAAAAAACCAATTAACAGGTTTAAAAGAGCTTATTTAAAAAAAAAAAATAGTTTAAAACTTACCTTGACAATCATGTGTCATACGTCTAGTAAACTCGCTGTTTAAAATTAAACAGGATATCAACAACGTGGTTTTGAACATATGGCAGACTGGAACGCCCACAGAAATTTCTTCAGACCAACTAGGGAAAAGCTAAATTTACGGTCGCATTTAATCGACACCTCGAATTTTTTCGACAACATTCCTTCGGACCTCAATAAAATAGACATTCAGCTATTAATATACGCAGTTTCGTTAAATTCCGAGGCATTCAGAAATTTGGATTTGGTCCACCTAGTTTATCAAAACGCCCCACTGTGCGGTGGTAGAATTTATACGACTGCTATTTGATAATTTGAAAAAGAAAAATGTTGCTTAAAAATAAAAACATAGAAGAGAAAATACATGTTATAATATATGTAAAGCAGATAATTTCTAATACATTGTTAAAAATCTTATCCTAGTTTGAACCAAATTTTCGTGCTCAATAGCTGCCACTGTAAGATGATGAAATCTTGAACCGATATTTGGAGCTCCTGTTGAAGCATAGTTCCAATAGTTGGAACGAGGTTGAAGTAGAATGCTCCAAATGTTGGTAAGAGTTTTTACCATGTTATGGTGACTGAACACTAAAATTTGGTTCAAACTAAAGCAATATTTTTAACAGTGTATATTTGTCTTACAATACTACATCTTAAAATTTGATGGAAACTACCATATTAAAATACAGTCAAACCCTTCAATATAACAAACTTACGGTGAACCCGATTTATAACGAAATTCTGAAAAGGGAAAAGTGGGAATCAAAAGGATTTTCCGTCACTTCCTTTTTTACATATATCCTATATATATGTTACATTAACTGATATTGTACACTAATATCAACTGCCTAATTAGTTGCAAATTAGGGTTCTTTTTATTTTCCTCTTTGGTTTCTGCAAACGGATACTTGGCGATTATTTTGGTCATTGTTTTTTGCTTTTGCATACTAAAACAAATGTTTAATTTGGCTTATATCTATATATTATATGATAACACAAAATATAAAATTATTGAAAATTTAATGCATGGAATATAATTATTTCTCAAGTTTCTTGCGCGATATATATAGGTAATCCACGACCAGCAAACCACGAAATGCAAAATGAATTTCTATTATATTTTAAACCGCTGATTAAAGAACCATACTCGAAAAACAAAAAGTTTACAAATCGAGCACAGCTGTGAGGCATGGCATTTGTTTTACAAGCAGTTGTCTATAGATTAATATACGAAATTTAATTTTGTATGCATCTCCCAATTACGATAATTTATATTTAGAATGATGTTGTCATGCATTTAAAAGACATTTAAAAGGAAAACAAGAAAAACATTCTTTTATACTAAACATTTGCAAGATCATGATACTTTAAATAAAAAAAATCATTACTTAGTGATAAAAAACAAAAAACAAATAAAAAATAATAAAGGTAAAGTAAAACTCTTTGATTATTTAATTCGAATATATTAAATAAAGTTGCAACATGCACTTTTAAATATTTAATGTTAGATCTCATCTAAGTTTTGCCTAAATGCGACTACTTCTGCTTTTGACGGACATGTCTGACAAGTCTACAAAAGGTACTTTAACAATGTCGGGCGTTGGCGCAAGTAGGTAAATGTCATTCGGCTTATAGTTCTTTCATTGTTTTCTTCAACAAAACATAGCTCTTTCACCTTTCACCGACAAATTTTAATTAGCTGAATTCTTCATGTTCCTTTTTTATTATTTTGAGATCTTTCTGGGCCCTTTATTATTTAAGATATATTTAATAGTAAGGTACCTGTATCCAATATGGACACCCTAAGGAAAATGTATTTTTTTCACCCCCATGTTCAAGTCATAGGACTCCAAAAATATGTGACCACTATCCTTTGACTATTGACTATCATTATTAAAATTAGCGACCTTGTAATTATTCTGGTTTAATTTAAATGATAAAAACAAAAAATTGTTTACAAGTGTCCAAATAAGGAACTACCTGTCCCTATTATGGACAGGTGTTTCCTTATTCACTTTCTACACAGTGTGTATGGAAGAGCCACTTTTCCAAGGGATTTTAGAGGAGAGGGAATAAAAAAAAATGTATCTTAAAGTATTCCGAGTAGGAGGAGGGACAGTAAATATCTTCAGAACATGCATTTTAGAAAGGGGGGGGGGGCATTTCTCGGTTTTTACCCTTCGAAGACTCATGCAAAGCCCCTTAGTTATTAGTAAATATTATGAAGTAATATTGTTGGTTTTGCTTAGCTTTATTGCATCTGTCTGCGAATTTACATCTGTTATTACTCAGTGCTTACAGCATGGACAAATAGAAACTTCTTCACCATGGGCAGTAAGTCCCACATAATCCTCATGAACATATCTGCCACATGTGATGCATGGCCGCATGTTTGAAAAAGCATCAATACTGCAAAAAAAAAAAAAAAGCAGTACCTTTTTTTTGCCTTTTTTCTTTTGTTGAGGATGTCATACCATTGGTACCTACGATTTCGACAACAGATATCCTACTGGGGGGGGGTCTTTTTATTTTTCTGCAAGGGCTTTCTGGAGGAAGGTTTTTGGGGGATTGTTGAAATAGCATCTTGTTGAACAAAGATTTTACCACTTTGATGACTTTTCAAGTTATTGCTTGGCAACGTTGAATTTTCTTCTTTCTTACAGTTGTAGTCGATGGGGACATAAGCTGTCCATAATGGGAACCGGGCGTAGTTTTACCAAATCTTGTACCAAATGAATAAGGAAAATTATTTTAAGCAAAATATGCAATAGCAATCGAAAATATGTTTTATTAGCTTTCTAAAATACTCCACTTTTCACCATTTAATGTATTTTACCATATCTAATAAGAATTTAAACTTACAAGCGATTAAGATCAGCACATCTCGAAATAACAAGTTTCCTCCTAAATGACGAACAGCGCGCTTTTTTACAAGTTCCAGACTTAATTATCTTTTCAGCTGGTTTTCTTCGCGAAAATGTTTAGCCACCTCTTGATCAAAACTATTACCTTTAAAAATATTAGGGGTGTCCATATTAAGAGCCCTTGGTACAAATACCTTATTTCTATTTAAGATATATTTTTCTCTATGTTTATTTTTATGATAAACATTAGTTTTACAAGAATGAAAACAACGTGTCTTCGTACAAGCAATTACACTGCAAATTCTCAAACACATTTCGGAATACTTTTTGTCCCTAAATTCACAGCACATTAATATGTTGTGAAACTTTTTTTGTGTTGTGATTGTGTTCTCAATATGTTACAAAATTGTTGCTTTCTAGAAATGTGTTCTTAATATGCTGCAAAAGCATTGCTATCTAGAAATATGTTCTAAAAATAGTGTTGTTAATTGCGTTGAAATAGTGTTAATGAAAATAGTTTCTTAAAATAGTGTTGCACTACGCAACACTTTGTCCCCAAATTAACAACGCATTTTAAGCACCACACAATTTAGAACAATATAAAACATTGATTTACAGGCTGATACATCTTTGGAGCTGTTGTATACACTCATTTTAAACTGATTTTTGTGGTATCACGTAATAATTGTCTCAGGACTGAGGAGGTTAATAACATATATCCCTTTAAAATTCTTTTAAAGCATAACAAATGTGATCAGAATTGTGAAGTTCCTTCCATCTCTAAGAAACACCACGAAAGTTTCTAAAGTTTCAAGAATTTAAAAATATATTTTTCACTGTTGTGACACAAAATAAACTTGCATAGAAAGTGCTCTTTGTCGGAATTTTCTTTGTAGTTATTTTCTTATCTTTGAACAGCTTTCACAAACACCAGACTTTAATAAATTATCTCTAACATGTTCGTCAAATGTGACAGTTTTTGAAAATTATCTAAAGAAATGAAACTGCGATACCGATACTTTTACAGTTACTGAAACTAAAGAAAGAGTATACGCAATAAAACAAAGCAATGGCAGTCACTAGGAATTGTTCTGTAATAGTTAATGTGAAAGTCATAATTTAAGCATTCCGAAACATTGACATAAAGTTGTTTGACAAATCGTTAATTCCAAGCCTGGTGAACTTTTTCGTTCTTCTTTTTTACTTCTTACGTGGCTCATATATCATTCTCTCGCGCTGCGATTTCACTCAAGTTAACTTCATTTTAAGGTTATGGGCACTTATAACGTTACGCAACTGATCGTTTGTCATAAGGAAGCTACGTTAATAGCTGGCCATTGAGTTATTGACAGTCACTGTAGGATAGATTATGATCATTCATTTGGAAATAGATTTATATATGTTTTAATCATTTCGCGATAAATATTGCAAGAGGCATTAGTGTGATTTAAAATTTATAAATGAAGAGTTCCGATGACAAAAGGTGGTAAGTGATAACTTTGAGAAAATGAGTTGTAAAGTTCCAAGTATCTATTTGCTTTTATTGCCAAATGTCTTCTTTATCAGTTAAAATATCTATATTAAGGATTTTTCAAATAGTAAGGAAGGATTAAATGATAGATAAAAGGAATTAAAAATTAGTTAGATTAAAGGAAGGATAGTTAAGGATTATTCAAATAGTAAGGAAGGATTAAAGGATAGATAAAAGGAATTAAAAATTAGTTAGATTAAAGGAAGGATAGTTAAGGATTTTTCAAATAGCGTACCACCATTATCACTTGAGCTCTTCAGATGATTAATTATATGCGCATTTTATATTCTAAATAAAGCTTAGAGATTTTAATGTATTTTTGGAATCGTTACACAAGCCTGATCTCCAGAGCCCGATTAATGTTGTAGGAGGCCCAAGGCGCAACACTTTTTGGGAGCCTTAGAGCACCAAAATAAAAGCTAGATTTTTTTTTATTATTCCCAGAAGTATTCAAAGGGTTGTTATTAAATTATCATGCGGTTACTAAGTTAAACGAAATTGTTTTTGAGAAAATTGAAACTGTCATAAAAAGACATTTTTTCTAAATCCTTTTATTTAATTTCCCCCCCCCCCCTTAGCAATGGGCCCAAGGCCATGGCCTAGTTGGCCTGTGCGGTAGTCAGGCCCTGCTGATTTCAAACATTTCCAACTTTTTAACAAATTCAGTTCTAAAGCATTATTATGAAAAATTGAACTCATGTAATTTTTAAATTTTCAGAAGATCATCTATATCTAACGGTATATATATATGTACATTATAACGCAATTTCTAACACTTCATGCCTCGACGAGATTTTTATAGGCCAAAAAATAAAAATAAAATAATAAATATTAATGAAATAATAAAAAATAAAAATAAATAATAATAAAATTCATTTAGCTCATCGATTGACAGCAATAAAATATGTAATAAGTTCTCGATACTATACTTTTTAATTTGCCAAAAGTATTATCCTTTGTATACAAAGGAAAAAAAATTAAATAGGAAGTTTGTTTTCCGGTTATCTTCCAGTTAAACTTTCATGATGTTGAACAATACCGAAGTGGAAAATTTCGGTATTTGTATGTAAGGCATTATATATGAAAATTTTCTAAGTCTATAAAATACTAAATATAAAATTTTAACGAAATTATTTAAATAGTGCTGCATAGAGGTCTGCACGGGACGAAATTTCCAGGCCCGAGCCCGGCCCGAAAGTTAAAATTTCGGCCCGAGCCCGGCCCGGTACGAAAAAAATTAAAATTCCGGCCCAGCTCGAGTGAATTTCTACAGAACATTGATCTTTACTCTTACGGAAGAGTTCCGACCAAAAAAACTCATCTTAGTCTTTTTTTTTTTTTTTTTTTTCCCATGTTTACAATCTCCATTTATGCAGAATTGCCGCAGGCTTCGAAATTTACGCTTTTAATGAACCTTTGTTTCTTGTATGTAAATGTTTCAGTTATCATAAATATTATTAATCCATATTCCATGTAATGTAGTCAAAAAAAAAAAATCTAAAAAATGGTATATGGATAAAGAAAAATTTCTTAAGACGGAATCACATTCGAAAGAAATAAATACGTCCGTTTCTTATCAGATGTAAATGTTTAATATATTTTTTTTTCTCTTGCATTGTTGTATTCATTTCGCATGGATATACAGTTTAAAAGAAATTTGCAGTTTCCAGTTTAAAAGAAAATTCCGTCATAATCATTTTTTTATTTGTTTAATTCTATTTTAAAAGCCTTGTAATCTCCGATTCTTTAAAAGGAATAAATTCTTCTATAATATAATATACATAATACAATATAATATACAATAGTAGTATAATATAATTTATAATACAATATAGTATATAATACAATGTACTTGTATAATATATCTTGAATAATTGTAGAATAATGACGACTTAAAAATGCATGCCTTTTTTTACAAAAATTTTTGGATCAAGCCAAATGTTACTGATTTATGAACAGTCGAGAAAAATATTTTGATGTAGGAAGATTCAACATGAACTGATTATTTTGGACTGTAAAGACTAAGAAGAATGAAATCAGTCTCGGCTTCGTACGGAAAAAATAGTTAGGCCCGGCCCGATACTCCAGGAAAAAATTAAGGCCCGAGCCCGGCCCGTGCAGACCTCTAGTGCTGCAAATATTTTTTAAACCCCTACAAATACTGTTTTAGTTTATTAATTTTATTAGAGAAAATTGTTCAAAATTTGTTTAATAATTGCCCAAATCGCGCCCAATACAAAGAAAAAAAAATAGATTTCTATTAATTTTTAATTTGGGATCTTAAAAATTGAATGAGAGTCTTGACAAAAATTTGTTTAATAATTGTACAAATCGCCCAATACAAAGACAAAAAAAACAGGCTTCTGTTAATTTTTAATTCGGGATGTTAAAAATTGAATGAGAATCTTGAGAATTTTTTTAAAATAATTGCACAAATCGCCCAATACAAAGAAAAAAAATCAGGTTTCTATTAATTTTTAATTTGGGATGTTAAAAACCGAATGAGAATCTTGACAAAAATAACAGGAATGATTTGGTGGTGCATTTCCCAAGGCAAATTCTTAGCTTAAAAGAAAAAGTTTCCGGCCCTCTAGGATTTTGTTTTAGAGATTTTACTACACATGAAACATTTAGAAAATATTATAAATTTTAGCTATAATAAATGGAGCTAGTTTCCCGTTTTTATTTGTGGTTTTTTTTAAATGTCATGTTTATTAATAAACTAGCTGTTACCCGTGACGTCGTTCACGTAGCATTAAAAAAAAGATAAACGCTGTAATTAAACAAAACGGTTCATTAACAATAATTTAAAATTCAGCTGTGATTCAGCTATAATTGCTACCTGGTCCATTTTCAATGCCGCATATGCTATGGTAAATCTCAATAACGTATGTTATTTTCGTATGAATTCCACTATAATTACCCAAGTTGAAAAACGGACAGACAGACGGCAGATCCCAGGCACTCGGCATCCGGTTACGGACAGGTTGAAGTCGTAAACACTTTTAGACCATGTTAGAAAGTGTCAATAAGCGTGTAGTTTCCGTAAAACGAAAAAAAAAACAGTGTTAGGAAAAATATACTACAAAACTGTGTTTTAGGTGGCATTTTTGTATAATTTGTACATATATGCTCTGCATACCATAAAAATTTATAGAAATTTATTATAAAAAACATTCTTAAAAGTGACAACATATTTTTACTTTTTAAGAGCTAAAAAAAATGCGCAATTAATATCCATTTACAAACCTGTTTCCAGTACACTTTGAGCACATTATGCCAAATTGAGTTATTGACTGAGGGAATGTATTTTCTCACAATTACATTAAATCTTTAGATTTTAAACCCGAAAGTGCATTTTTAAACTGATATTTATTTATATTTTCAGAATTGAACAATTTTCAGAATTAACACACAAAAATATTTTTTTTGATTAGTTGAGTTTTTCTTATTTTCTAAAAATGATAAAAAGTTTTTTCATTAATCATTACGTCATTTACGATATGTATAAATTATTAATATTTTCTAGTCGTTTAATATTTAACCTTTAAAAAAACTTATTTCATTTCAAAATTAAATATTAACCACGCTCAGACGATAAACTTAATTTTCTTTAAATAATAACTTTTGATATCATTATTCAATCTCATTTTATTGCAACATCAGAGATATTTATTTTATTTTCAACATGTGACGTCATAGTCGTCTCTTTTTAGCACTTACTCAAAATTACATTGTGTTATTAAAAATGAAAACTTGAAAACTTATACTTTGTTTCATATATGACGTTACATTGATATTTTTAAAATTCTTAATGGAAAGTATTCCTCTGACGTCACAATTGGTAAAAGGTTGAATTTTATAGCCTCGAACCGAAAGAAAGAAAAAGGTTCATTTTGATTAGGGATTAATATCTGGAAAAACTACTAAAATATTTATATTCTTGTAAAGTGTGAAGTTATATTCTTGTAAAGTCTTCTAAGTGTAAAAGAAATTTTATATAATCGTTTGCGTGATATAAGAAGAAAAACAGTATTCCTCTGACGTCACAATTGGTGAAATTGCGGTATTTAATCTCGAACCGAAAAACAGAATAGGGTCCATTTATTTATTTCATTTTATTTTATCACGTGAAAATCTTTCTGTTGAAAATTAATTACAGAAGAGAAATAATTGTTCCGGTTTTTTTATTTTTTGGCAACGAAAAAAGAAAGATAATTAAATATTATGGAAAATTTTTCAATTTATTCTGTATGAAAAATAGTGAAATATTGAATTATTAAGAAAAATATTTGAATAAAATAAATAAAAATTAGCCTATGTTCATTTCAGGCCAATAATTAGCCTATGTTCATTTCAGGCCAATAATTTACCTATATACAAAAATTCAAAGACATTAATCCATCCGTTTTGAAGCCAAGTTCATTCCAATTTTCGGACACACTTTCACATTTATAATATATATGTTACAGGCCAAACCCGATTTTAGGCCAAACTAGATTGGCCTAGACCAAACTAGTTTATCCTAACGCCCAACGGATAGACTAGTCTTCCCTAGGCCAAACCGGTCTATCCTAACGCCCATCGGATAAACTAGTTTTTCCTAGACCAAACCGGTCTATCCTAAGGCCCATCGGATAAACTAGTTTTTCCTAGGCCAAACTAGTCTATCCTAAGGCCCATAGGACAATCTAGTTTTTCCTAGGCTAAACTAGTTTGGCCTAACTCTTATAGGACAAACTAGTTTAGCCTGCTGTTTATTGGTCTGAACTAGTTTCTCCTAGGCCGATCTAGTTTATCCTAGGCCAATTCAATTTGGCGTGATTTTATTGAATTCAATGGCGCCACAGCGCTAACATTCTAGTTTGTCCTAGGCTGATCTAGATTATCCTAGGCCAATTTATTTTTATGTGTTTTTAGCTCGCATGCGTCAAAGCCTGAGAAATAATGGGCTCGCAGGCTCTGTATGTATGAATGTACGTATGTATGTACGAATGTACGTACGTATGTACGTAACACGATAACTCGTGATAGAAATATCCGATTTGCTTCAAATTTTGGATGCAGGCTCATTCTGTTAAGATACCTTTGTGATTAGCTTTGGGAATTCATTGGATAAAAAAAAGGGGAGGGGCGAATGGGAGGCTAACTCCCCACCGTTAATTTAGAGAAATGGATTTTCATGCAGAATTATGAGTTTTCATTTAAAATTTTAGATATATGATCATTCTGACTAGGCGCCTCCATGATTAGTAGTGGATGTTTATTGTTTAAGTGTAAAAAAAGGGCAAAGTAGGTTACCCCCCCCCCCCCCATAATTTAGATAAATGGTTTTTGACGCAGAATTTACGGATATGCTTCACATTTGTATATAGGTTCTTTCTGATAAGGCGATTCCCTGAATAGTTTTGGGGGTTTAATGGTTAAGTATGAAGGGAAAAATGAACGATTACCCTCTTACATAGAAAAAACTAGTTTATCCTATGGGCATTTAGATAAATAAGTTTGGTGTAGAAAAAACTAATTTATCCAATTGGCATAAGGATAAAATAGTTTGACCGAGGCTAATCTAATTTAGCTCGAAAACGGCTTTGGCCAGTAAAAAAACATATCTTTCACTAGAAAAAGTATAAATGTGTGTCAAGAGTCATTGCTTATAACACCAATACAAAAATTTAACATGTTCACCCTAGAGACATGATGCATTAGACATGGTGTTTGCGTATTCAAGCAAATTATTATTATTGACTTTAATGCTATTTACTTTTGTACAGGCAGAGCTCTGTCTGTACAAAAATCAGTCAAAAAAGACTCAGTTCGGCTCGATCTGACCCTACTCAATTTCTGCAAAAAAATTCAGGTTTTACTTCACATGCAATTAAGATTCCTTTAAAAAATACTCCTTATATATTTATTGGATAAATTTACAATGTATTTTTAAATTATGTTGTGTTCACAGAATGGAAAATACACAATGTATTAATGATTATCTAGATTCTTAGAGTTTCAATATTCAAATACGGATTCATTAAATAATCAATGTAGTATAGAACAAAAGAAAATATATGAGAGTTATAAATATCATAACTTTTGAATCCGTTCAGTAAAAAGTAGATTTGTGAATATATTTCTCTGTTATTCCTTAAGGCTTTTCTCAAATCCTAAAGAACTACATCCTAACACATTTATGAACTACTTTCTTTTCGGAAATGTATAAGGTTAACAGATTCAGATAATATATAATCGAATGGCATAAACCATTTTTTCATAAAAGCGATGTATCTTTGAGAAAATAATAAAGCTACGTTTTGAATTGAATTTCTGGTTACGACTTCATGAAAAAAAAAAAAAAAAAAAAAAAAAAAATTGACGCCGTGAGAAGAATAGCTTATATGTCGACAGGTAATTAATTTCTCAAAAATGGAAAACGCTGCTCGATTGCAAATTTTGTTCAGATTAATTCTGGCTCGAATATGCAATAATAATAATAATAATAATAATAAATGCAAGTCAGATCTCAGTTGGCACGAGTGTGCAGAAAAAAAGGAAACACCATGTCCAATGCATCATGTCTCTAAGGCGAACATGTTAAATTTCTGTATTGTTGTTATAAGCAATGACTCTTGACACACATTTACACTTTTTCTAGTGAAAGATATGTTTTTTGCTGGCCAGACCCGTTTTCGAGCTAAATTAGATTAGCCTCGGCTAAACTATTTTATCCTTATGCCAATTGGATAAACTGTTTTTTCTACATCAAACTTGTTTATCTAAATGCCCATAGGATAAACTAGTTTTTTCTATGTAAGAGATGTAATTTTTCCCTTCATACTTAACCATTAATCCCTAAAACTATTCAGGGAATCGCCTTATCAGAAAGAACCTATATACAAATGTGAAGCAAATCCGTAAATTCTACGTCAAAAAGCATTTATCTAAATTATGGGGAGGGGTTAACCTACATTGCCTCTTTTTTTACACTTAAACAATAAACATCCACAACTAATCATGGAGGCGCCTTGTCAGAATGATCCTATATCTAAAATTTTAAATGAAAACTGATAATTCTGCAACAAAAATCCATTTCTCTAAATTAACGGTGGGGGACTAGCCTCCCGTTCGCTCCCCTTTATTCTTATCCAATGAATTCCGAAAATTAATCAGAAAAGTACCTTATATTCAATGAACGTGCATCCAAAATTTGAAGCAAATCGGATATTTCTATCACGAGTTATCGCGTTACGTACATACGCACGTACGTACATTCGTACATACATACGTACATTCATACATACAGAACCTGCGAACCCATTATTTCTCAGTCTTTGATGCTTGCGAGCTAAAAACACGTAAAATTAAATTGGCCTAGGATAAACTAGATCAGCCTAGGACAAACTAGAATGTTGGCGCTGTGGCGGTCATTAAATTCAATAAAATCACGCCAAATTGAATTGGCCTAGGAGAAACTAGTTCAGACCAATAAACAGCAGGCTAAACTAGTTTGTCCTATAAGAGTTAGGCCAAACTAGTTTGGACTAGGAAAAACTAGATTGTCCTATGGGCCTTAGGATAGACTAGTTTGGCCTAGGAAAAACTAGTTTATCCGATGGGCCTTAGGATAGACCGGTTTGGCCTAGGAGAAACTAGTTTATCCGATGGGCGTTAGGATAGACCGGTTTGGCCTAGGAAAAACTAGTCTATCCGATGGACGTTAGGATAAACTAGTTTGGCCTAGGCCAATCTAGTTTGGCCTAAAATCGGGTTTGGCCTGTAATATATATAAGGATAATGCAGTGGTCTGCGAAATTTGAGTTCATATAATAATAATAATAATAATAATAATAAAAGTAAAACAATCGTATAACATTTTGAATTTGAAACTCCGCTATTAAAATTCTAGAAACAAAAATAAAAAAATAATAAAAAATAAAAAAATAATAAAAGTTTAAAATTTATTGCGCAGCGTTACAGGGTTGGTTTTTGAACCTGGTTCGTTTGGTTCCTGGTTCGTTTTTGAATACCAGTAATTTTTTAGAAAGAAATTCATGGTAGGTTTCTGAGACAATCGCCGAGAAAATCCTCTTCCTCAGATGATTCGACGAAATTTATAAAGAAAATTAATTAATAATAATAATGGCGTCCAAAAAAAAAAAAAAAAAACGGACCGGGCGGAACCTTGCGTTAGCATGCAAAAAGTTCAGCTCTTTATGGATATGTCACGATTGTGACTATAATTTGTAGTTTCGTTACAAATTTAACTACAAATTATAGTTTATGCGGCCTCATATTATTATTATTATTATTATTATTATTATTATTATTATTATTATTATTATTATTATTATTATTTGTAATACATTTAATTTCAATATCCAGGTTTACGTATATATTTTTTTCCTTTTTTGGCCAGGACTTTTGTGCAGAAAACTAAATTAATAATCATACAAATTCAAGAAAATTTTGTAAATATATGAAGAGATATTTTATTCAAAAATGTACATTAAAAATTAGATCTATCTATTTTTTAAGAGCAAAAAACCCCATAGTGACATTCGCTTATCTTCAATGAAATTCAAATGAAAGCAATAAAATTTACGTTTGATTTATTGTGCTAATTTTTCACTTTAGAATTTGTTTAAGGATTTCTTGGAATGCAGCTACATTTAATTGTTTATATTTTATGGTATTATAAAGTAATATGCAACAGCCTGCTGTCTCTTAACATTTACTTCAATATCGAAACATTCTGAATATGAAGCAGAATGATATTGCTATTAATCTTTTATATTTTGCTATTCATTATTTTTATATTTTTAAACTCATACAATAATTGATTTCATTGGAGCAAAATAATCAAAAAAATTATATAGCAAAATTAATGAAATAAGTATAAAATACTTCTTTAACAATATTACAAAAATGACTTTTTTTTTTCTTTTTCATTTTATTCAAAAGTGAAAAATCAACATGAAAAGCATTTCCTCTTCTGCTTTTTGTATTATTAAAAGTTCCTTAGATTTAATATATACTACATGGCCTTTAATCATCAGGAACTTTCAATTTTAGACCTTTTGTTGAACATTTAAATATATATTGTAGGATTTTTTTTTTTTTGGAACTTTAGAATTATAAAAAATATGTTTGGACTTTGTTGAACGTTGTTATTTACCGACGTAAATTTTAAAGAACAATTAGAAAGTTTCAGTAAAATGTAAATATATGGGATCACCCTGTAAATTAAAATGCATGAAATGATCTATCACTAAGAGTACAAATTTTTAGGCACTGTACAACATGTTTTCTGATTTGCGTAAGAATAGCACGTATATTCATAAAGATATTGCGATTTTTTTAAATTCAAAACATTCTTGTGTAGTTTTAGCTTATATCATACAGGTTTTCAGCCAAACGTTACGTCAGTTTCAGAAAAATTGCAAAGTAAAGTAGAAACAATGCAGTGTAATTGGAATAAAAATATATCAAACATTTTATGAAATATGAGCAGTTTGTATGAAATAATTTTTATTTGCGCATGCGCGAACGATAACAACGTTTTTTATTTTATTTATTTATTTTTTTTTGTGTGGGTGGGGGAGGCATAATTTAATAGTTAATTCTATGGAGCTATTATTAAAAAAAAATCCAGTCAAATATCGTGAAAATTCAGAGCAATATCGGCGATAGAGTGAGCAGATTTTTAGTTGCTCTCTAAAAAGCAGTCGAATGATTAGGGATTTCCTGCAAATTGTAAATTTTTAGTTTTATTTTTTTTAAGTTTATTTTTTATTAATGCCTTGGTTGTTCTTGGTTTTTAAATACTAACTTTTTATGAAAATTAATTATAAGAAAGATAATTTGTATAAACACCTTATTATTTAGCTGTTTTGAAAGAGTAACTATGAATTGATCTCCACAGAGTTGATTATTAAATTCTCTCTCTCTCTCTCCCTCTCTCTCTCTCTCTCTCTATATATATATATATATATGAATGTAAAAATACTGGTTTCATTGGTTCTTTTATTGGTATTGTCTGAATAACTTTGGATGTATTTATAAAAGTATTTATATATATATATATATATATATATATATATATATATATATATATATATATATATATATATATATATATATATAAGACCATTAATAGTAGACAATATTCACCCATTGAATTTATCAATAAACCAAACCGAACATGAGGAAGAATTTAAATAATAAAATGAATGTAATAGAAATTTGTAGAAACAAAGCAGAATTATCAAGCCCCAAATACTTTGG
Organism: Maratus speculifer; assembly: GCA_964019185.1. Classification (NCBI taxonomy): domain Eukaryota; kingdom Metazoa; phylum Arthropoda; class Arachnida; order Araneae; family Salticidae; genus Maratus; species Maratus speculifer. The sequence goes on from OZ025299.1 coordinate 137,722,069, forward strand.
AACTACAAATGAAGTGTGTGGTTTCATCTCCGTATTAGCCATGAAAACCAAAATAATACGAATTTGGGGCTCCCAACACACAAAAAACCAAAATTCATTCAAGAAATTCCAAGTAATCAACAATGGAAATGGGGAAAAATAAATCAGTAACAAACTACAAATGGAATTACACTCTAAATAAAAAGGAGTGAATAGTCACTCCAGAATAGTGAATACTCACTCTATCGCAGACTCAAAATATGCCCAACCTCTTTAGAGTGACTATTCACTTTGAGCAAAAGTGGAATCATTGACTCTTTGAAAGAGTGAATACTCACTCCTAGGAAGTGAATATTCACTCTACACAGGGGTCAATAATCACTATTTCTGAGGAGTGACTATTCACTTTTGCTAAAGGAGTGCGTTTTTTCACTCCTAGCAGGAGTGAGTAGTCACTTTTTCATAGGAGTGAATGCTCTTTTTTTTTCAATGAATTCTCTTTTTTTATTGCTATTATGGGCATTTTAAAAGAATCGTGTCTTTTAGAATATACAATGAAAATAAATACAAACGTGGTAAAGATTGGAATAAAATACTTTATTGACAATATTTATTTAATTCAAAGTATGTAACATTAATTGAACTTTTTAAGGGAAAACGTAATTGAAGTTACACATGAATTAAATTAGATTATTGACAGAAATAAACTATTTTATTCCAATCTTTCTCCTTGTGTTTGCTTTCATTGGTAGTCCCATAAATATATGATAGTTTTAAAATGCCCATAAGCGCAAGTTATTAAACAGTTTTAAAATATTAATCATACATTTTTTTTTTCAGATAGCCATTAAGTTTTACATATTATTTAAATAAATCCATAATGCACGTTATCTGTTTTTTTTTTTTTTTTTTTTTTTTTTTTTTTTTTTTTTTTTTTTTTTACGTGTAATTAAAATTTTATTTCTGAAAAATATATATTAATACAAGCCGTATTTATAAAATGACATGGTAAGTCATATTTTATTTCGATTTTTTATTCCCGTATATAGAGTAGATGTGCATGTAGTACCTGCCGGCGAAGACACTCACGAGCTAATGCTAATCCTATGGGGAGAGATTTTTCTAACATCTCGTTTGCATTTTGACATTTTATTTATTTATTTATTTTGTTTGAATAGCTGAGGTTCGTCTTTATATCGCATATTTTTTACTTTTTCGATTTCGGTCGCAGATATTTTTATAAAGTTTCCTTTACTTTCAAAACCGGTACCAAAAATGAAAGTGTTATTTAAAAAAATATCTGCAGAAAAAATTGAAAAAGTAAAAATAAACAAATATTTAAGAGAGAAAATGTGTTTTTGACGACTTCTGTAACTTAAGTGTTTTTATTTAAATGGTAAACGATTAAGCCCTATAAGCCCCTCTTTGACTGTGCCCTTAAAAAAAAAATTTCGGCTTCATGAGTGGTTTGATTGCCAGATTTTAAAATAGGCAAAGCATAGTTAGATTCATTTTAAAAATAATAATAATAATAAAATGAAGAAGATATTGAAATTTTATATATCATATTAATATAACTTAAAAACAACTATTTATAAAAATTTTGTTGTCATTACATTTTGGTAAGTGCATTTTAAAAATTAAAATTGATTACTTAAGTTTTTAATTAAATCAAAATATTTTATGCACTATAAACATGACCAAAATAGCTTTTTTAACAGTGCCTGCCTATATGAGGTGTACATTACTGGAAAATGACTACTTAAGTATTCCAGTAATGGACATTCCTCTCAAAACCTTAAAAATTAATGAAATTTTATAAACGACATTAAATACATAAAATCCAAAGCTTTCTTCAGCTACAAAAACAAAAAATTGCAAATTTTGCAGTAAAATAAAGAATACATAAATTTATTAAGTGAAGCCAGCTCTTAGTATGGTTTTCAATGAAAACACGATTTTCAATGAAAAACAGTGAAACTTAAAAACATTATTTTGTGCTTCCTGATTGGTTTAATTAAGAGTGTCAACAATAATGCCAAATTATAAAATATGCAAGGGCAAGTTACGAAAAAAAAAAGCAAAATTTTTATTAGTTATTATTTTTTTATAAATCAAAAACATTCAGGTGTGTACACTGCTGCTTCTACCCTATGATACTGCTACATCTACCCTATAGCATTCTATGAATGTGAGTTAAAGTTTTATAAAAAATATACTGGTGTAGGAAAAAGAAAAATGAAGAAAATATAAAATAAAAGAAATGACTACATAAGTGTTGAATTAAGATATTTTTCTCCGGGAGAGATATTTCTGCCTCCGGGGGGGGGGGGCATTATAGAGCTCTGGGGAGGGAAATTGCCCATTTTGACCATTGAAAACACAAAATCTCAAAATTTCCGGGGGGCATTTCAATGCTCCGGGGGAATACCTCTCCCGAGACACCCTCTGAATTCAACACTGCTACATATGTTTTGTTCTTACTGTTGGAAAAACAATTTTAATGAGTTATTTATCTCTAATAAATAAATGTCATCTAATATAAGTCATACTGCAAACTTTTAAAATTACTAATCGTTTTATTCTGTTAACATCAGGCTTAAAATACCAATCTTTGCGTCAGCGATTTTTCTTTTCTTTTTTTTTTTCTCCGAGCACACAGAGATAGAAGACAACTTCCTGTGTAAAGTAAAACTTTTAACTCAACATTCTAGAATTTACTTTTGAAAAATAAAAAGTTGAAATTAAAATTGACTTACCGTTTTTTATGTTAAATATTATCCCTTGTTTGATGATAATAATCCTTTGTTTGATAAATAAGTTATGTGCAGTGTAACATCTTCGTCACTGAGTACTAATGGAGTATTATTGCTTTTTACTGAATTATTTGTTCTCCATTTTGACTCCAGATCAAGAAACTTAATCTATGTGGATTATTTTGAATCATAAGATATCGGAGTATATCATTCCAAGATCGAAATTTAAACTACTTTTCAGTATTAATAATACAAATTAAAGATCCACATTTGTAGACCGAGGAAACGAAACATAACGGACACATAACGGACACGATAAAATGGCGGAAACATTTTTATCATCACAACTGAGAAGACGATTTCTGATTGGATGATGCGTAATACATATCTAAGTCACTTTTTAAGAGTGACCGTTGACTCTTTCGAAGGCGTGACACTCATTTTTGAAAACGAGTGCGTTTTAATAACAAATAAGCATAATTTTATAGGTTATATTATAAAATGTAGTTTTTGAAAAGTAAGAATTGACATATTTTAGTACTTTTCCTTGTTTTACTCCATATATTGGTTCAAAATTGAGCGGGTATTTTTTTTTTCAAGTGTATAATGCCGGGCTTTCACTCTCTTTAACAGAGTGAGATTTTTCACTCTCGACCATGGAGTGAGATATTTCACTCTCGACAACGGAGGGAGATATTTCACTCCTTTTTAGGAAATTCCACTCTTTAAAGAGTGTATTTGTATAAAGTTCACTCTAAAAAGAGTGAAAATGCAAATCACTCCTACAAAAAGTGAGCTTTTCACTCCTCCCAGTTTTAGAGTGTAATATCTCGTTTGCATTTTGACATTTTATTTATTTTGCATTGAATAGCTGAAGTTCGTCTCTATATCGCATCTTTTTTACTTTTTCGATTTCGGTCGCAGATATTTTTATAAAGTTTCTTTTACTTTCAAAACCGGTACCAAAAATGAAAGTGTTATTTAAAAAAATATCTGCGGACAAAATTGAAAAAGTAAAAATAAACAAATATTTAAGAGAGAAAATGTGTTTTTAGCGACTTCTGTAACTTAAGTGTTTTTATTTAAATGGTGAACGATTAAGCCCTATAAGCCCCTCTTTGACTGTGCCCTTAAACATTTTTTTCGGCTTCATGAGTGGTTTGATTGTCAGATTATAAAATAGACAAAACATAGTTAGATTCATTTAAAAAATAATAATAATAAAATGAAGAATATATTGAAATTTTATAAATCACATTAATATAACTTAAAAATAACTATTTATAAAAATTTTAGTGTCATTACATTTTGGTAAGTGCAATTTAAAAATTAAAATTGATTACTTAAGTTTTTAATTAAATCAAAATATTTTATGCGCTATAAACATTACCGTAATACCTTTTTAACAGTGCCTATATGAGGTGTACATTACTGGAAAATGACTACCTAAGTATTCCAGTGATGGACACTCCTCTCAAAACCTTAAAAATTAATGCAATTTTATAAACGACATTAAATACATAAAATTCAAAGCTTTCTTCAACTACAGAAACAAAAAATTGCAAAATTTGCAATAAAATAAATAATACATAAATTTATTAAATGAAGCCAGCTCTTAGTATGATTTTCAATGAAAAACAGGGAAACTTAAAAACATTATTTTGTGCTTCCTGATTGGTTTAATTAAGAGTGTCAACAATAGTGCTAAATTATAAAATATGCAAGGGCGAATTACGAAAAAAAAATAATTAAAAGCTAAATTTTTATTAGTTTTTTTTTTTTTTTTATATAAACCAAAAACATTCAGGTGTATACATTATTGCTACATCTACCATATAGTATTCTATGAATGTGAGTTAAAGTTTTATAAAAATATACTCATGTAAGAAAAAGAAAAATGAAGAAAATATAAAATAAAAGAAATGACTACATAAGTGTTGAATTAAGACGAGGGATATTTCTGGCTCCAGGGGGGGGGGGCATTATAGAGCTCCGGGGAGGGAAATTGCCCATTTTGACCATTGAAAACACAAAATCTCAAAATTTCCGGGGGGCATTTCAATGCTCCCGGGGGGAATGCCTCCCCCGGGACACCCTCTGAATTCAACAATGCTACATATGTTTTGTTCTTACTGTTGGAAAAACAATTTTAATGAGTTATTTATCTCTAATAAATAAATGCCATCTAATATAAGTCATACTGCAAACTTTTAAAATTACTAATCGTTTTATTCTGTTAATATCAGGCATAAAATACCAATCTTTGCGTCAGCGATTTTTCTTTTCTTTTTTTTTTTCTCCGAGCACACAGAGATAGAAGACAACTTCCTGTGTAAAGTAAAACTTTTAACTCAACATTCTAGAATTTACTTTTAGAAAATAAAAAGTTGAAATTAAAATTGACTTACCGTTTTTTATGTTAAATATTATCCCTTGTTTGATGAATAATAATCCTTTGTTTGATAAATAAGATATGTGCAGTGCAACATCTTCATCACTGAGTATTAATGGAGTATTATTGCTTTTTACTGAATTATTTGTTCTCCATTTTGACTCCAGATCAAGAAAATTAATCTATGTGGATTATTTGGATTTATAAGATATCGGAGTATATCATTCCAATATCGAAATTTAAACTACTTTTCAGTATTAATAATACAAATTAAAGATCCACATTTGTAGACCGAAGAAACGAAAGTCGCACGCATACCGGACACGATAAAATGGCGGATACATTTTTATCATCACAACTGAGAAAACGATTTCTGATTGGCTGATTTATAATACATATCTAAGTCATTTTAAGAGAGTGACCGTTGACTCTTTCGAAGGAGTGACGCTCATTTTTGAAAACGAGTCGTTTTAATAGCAAATAAGCGTAATTTTATAAGTTATATTATAAAATGTAGTTTTTGAAAAGTAAGAATTGACATATTTTGGTACTTTTCATTGTTTTACTCCATATATTGGTTCAAAGTTGAGCGGATATTTTTTTCAAGTGTATAATGTCGGGCTTTCACTCTCGTTAACGGAGTGAGATTTTTCACTCTCGACCATGGAGTGAGACATTTCACTCTCGACAACAGAGTCAGATATTTCACTCCTTTTTAGGGAGTCGGAAATTCCACTCTTTAAAAGTGTATTTGTATAAAGTTCACTCTAAAAAGAGTAAAAATGCAAATCACTCCTACAAAAAGTGAGCTTTTCACTCCTCCCGGTTTTAGAGTGTAGTCACAAAAGCACATCCGTTACCGTAATCTAGCACATGGCATACAGAAACTTTAAACATTCATATATAAATGACATAAAAAGTGAGATAACAAAATAATAAAAACAGAAAAAGAGTTATCTGTTGATCACTGCAATGCTAATAACATCAACGGCCATCAACACACAACGTAAAGCACGCATCATCCGACATATCCAACATCACCGAATTAACGTGAAGAGCATTGCAGCTCAGAATTGTTGATTATCCCAGCCACCAACGCCACAGCGATAATGTTACAATAAGCAAAACGCGGGAAAATCAACTCGCCCCTAAGACGCTGCGGAACAAAGTCGCAAATTCAATCATTTAGTCAAATAATCAAAGCGAAACGCGCACACTTACTAGATAACAAAAGTTGAACTTATTCAGCTAGGATTGAAAGCGATACAAAATATTGAAGACAATAAAAAAGCTTAATAATTGGAGCAGTAAAAAGAATGTTAAATTACAAAAAGAGTTAAGTTTAAGTACAAACTAAGAGTTATATCCACGTGTAGACTACAAAGTCACAATAACAAAGAAAATGCTGAATTGGACATAACTGAACAGGAGAAAAAATTAATAATCGTTCATAACATCATATTAAATTAATAAAATAATTAAAAGTAGAATAAAGTGATTACATAAATATTAAACAATATACCATAGATTACCCCTTTATGACTTTAATCAATACCATTTATTTTGACTATGCTTGGCTAAAACTCAAAATCTTAATATAGGATGATAGAAGATTAAAAAAACAATAATAATAATTATAATAATTAAATTAATAAATTTAATATAGCTTATTAATAAATGTACCCTCTACATAGAGTAGTGATATAGTACTCTCAAATAAAATTTAAGTGTAAATTAATAATGTAAATGATTAATATTATTATAATACAATAGATATAACTAAACAAAAATCCATACATTGGTGTCAACTAAACTCCATAAAAATTATGTTAAAATGGATTTCCCACTCTCAATTTTTTTTTAAATTAACCTTTCCGTTTTATCCAGACAACACCGCCTTCTTCCGTACTCTAACATCTACCCACTCAACCAACCTATATGTATATATATTTTATATATCTTTTTTTTACATTTTTAATTTTGTATTATTATTTTTATGTTTTAATAATTATTTTATAGATTTTTTTACGCAATGAGTTAATTAATAATGAGATCATGTAATATCTAATTATAAATTAAAGAATATATGAATATTTTAGGAAAACCAATATTTATAGCATCATATACAAGCTTTTTAATATTAGTATTAATTAAATGAGAAGAACATAAACATTTTATTCTATGTAAATGGTTAAGTATTATATTACGATATACAGAATTATGAAGACAGGATTTAAAATTAGTAAAGGTATTAACTTTAAAATTAAATTCTTTCCTTTTGTCAGAAATATCAGTTATTAATTTGTTTTCTTTTAATATAATTTTAATATCTAAGAAGTTAATGATATTATTAGAAAGCAGGTTTTTGGATATTTCTAGATTGGATGGATAATCAACAGGGAATTGAGATATACTGGTATTATCAGTATCAATTAAAATTATATCATCTATATATCCATATAAATGTATCTTATTATTAAAATATTTACGTTCATAATGATATAAGTCTGATAATATACTAGATGTACTACCACCTTGTGGTATACCAACATGTTGAATATATATATATATATATATCTTTGTTATCGTTCGCGCATGCATAAAAATTATCTGATACAGCTACTCATACTTCATAAAATATGTTTAAATTCCAATTGCGTTACATTATTTCTACTACATTTGGCCAATTTTTCTGATTCTGGCATTAAATTTGGTTCAAAATCGGCATGGTAAGCTAAAAACAAGCAAGTTTTTTTTTTTTTTTTTTTTTTTTTTTTTTTTAATGGAAAAATCTTTATATCTCCGGGAATATGCGTGCTGTTCTTACAAAAATCAATAAGCATGTTATGCAATATCCACATATCTGTATTTTGCAGTGATAGATCATTTTGTGCATCTTAATATGCAGGGTGATCTCAAACATTATTATTTGTCCTTGATCTGGCCCCCTGATTGTTCCCCTGATTGTTCCCCTTCTCAAATCGACATTAATAAATTTAAATCCAAACATATTCTTTATAATCCTGAAGTTAAAGAAAAACCCCACTAATATATATTAAATATTTGAAAACATGTCTAAAGTTGAAAGTGTCCGGCTATTAATGTCTGTATAGTGTATACATATAAATGTTTTGTTCTTTATCAGTATTATCTATACAAGGAATCCTCTCTTTGTGATGTCAGCTCCAATTCTTAAACTTTTAATTTTTGATGTATAATTCCAATTGCGAAAAATGTTTTAGAGCACATTAAAAGACATTTAGGTTAAAATATTTGTTCTTTATAAAAATTGCAAGTATAATTTTTTATACGGTCCTCTCTTGGTTCTATAAGTTTTGTTTAGAAAAGTTTCTCCTTGATCTAATAAGTAAAGACAATAATTTTAAGACAAAATTCAAAGTTATGATACTTTGAATTTTTTCAGTTTTATGGTGTTTTTTATATTTGTTTTGGCACTAAAATTTCATATTTTTGTTTTTATGGAAAGAAAAAATTTAGTGGCAAAGCTGTTATATAAGTTTCTTCTTGCTCTAATAAGTAAAAACAAACATTTTTAAGAGTGGAAGTTACTGAGTTATGATACTTTTAATTTTGTCAGATTTATGCTTTTATTTTATTTTATTTTACTTTATTTTTTTAAACTAAAATTTCATATTTTTCCTTTTATGGCAAGAAAAAGTCTAGTCAGAAAGCTGTTATTTTTGAATAGTTAAGAAAACGTTAAAATCTTGAAGAACTGATAGATTTGTTTGACTTTTCTCCTTTTAGTTAATTTTTTTTTCTAATTGCACTATCTATATTATGAAAAGAGAGAAAAAAAATAAACATTAAGAAGAAAAAAGTTCTACATTATTTTTGTAAATTTTGTATTTTTAATTATTTATTTATTATAAAATATAGTTCATATTTTTTTTTTTTTTTAATGTTACTTAACTAAGTTTTTTCCTTTTTAAATGGAACATAGAAAATGCTTTTTTTACTGCTTGGGGATGATAGGGATGTATACTCATATTTTTTTATGTAATTAAACTTTAAAATTTCTTCCAACATAAACAAAACAACAACAAAAATGACTGATCATTTTTAATATTTAATAAGTTTATCCAGGACAATGCTTATGTATTTCAAAGTTAAATTAATCAATTTGACTCTTACATTTTTACAATGATTACTTGAAGGCCGTAAAAAATTTAAATATTCGTTACATTACTTATATTAATTTTAGTTTTAAAATATTTCAAGAATTAGCAAAGTTCAGGACCTAATAGTGCATATAGTAAAACTATTAAATACAGTTTTCTCTCATATATTTTTTATATGTTTTATAACGATTAGAATAAATTTTGGCTAAAAAATCCAGTGTACCATTTACATTTAATAACATTAAAACTTTGACAATTTAAAAGAATTCTGAAAGCAAAAGCAAAAAGAAGAAAAAAGAAAGAAAGAAAGATTGTTTTATGTAAAAAATTAGAGTAATTGAATATTTTTTTTGACAAAGAACTGTATTAACAGTGTTAAAAAAATAACGCTAAACATTAAACTGTTCAGAATAAACTAATGATATATAAAACATTAACCTACTTATGAATAATTATCACATTAAAATGTTTATTTAAAATTTATAAACAAAACTCTTTAAAAATTTCCGTCTTTTATGGGGGGGTGGGGGGTACTTTAAGAGTGATGCTGAAAAGCGCGGTCTTTTTCTTTTCTTTTTTTAAAATATAAATTTAACTGCAAGTTCAGCATGGCTCAGGCGATTTTTTTTTTTTCTTTTTTACTAAAAATTTTTTTAACTGATCTCCACAAAAAAAAAAAAAAAAAAAAAAAAAAAAAACGACCCAAGTATAGAAATAAAAAATAAATTAGAGAATATTAAAAAGTGGGTTTAGTTAATTTTCCTTAAAACACAGAATCTCTAATTTAACTTTCAGTTAGTTACACTACTCTTGTGAGTAGGATTTTTTTCTTTTAATTCCTTTCATTCATTTTTTTTTCAGTGTGTGATTAATCTAAGAAAGCTTACATGTTCTGGTCAATCAAGTTTGCCTCGATTTTTTTATCAGCAAATGGAGAAAAAAGTACTCCAAAAAAAGTTACATTTTTGTCTAATGAGCTTATAAAATCAATATTAATAAAAAGTATAGATCGATATGTACCACTACACGAACCGTGTAAGCTGTTTAGATTGAGTTGATTTCACTGCCTTGCCTTATACCCATGGACCACTTGTTCTGGGATCATTTAGCCTAATTACTATTAAGATCAAAATTGGATGTAGCCCAATTTAAACATCAGCTAAGAAAAAAGGCAACGGAAACATAATTAAGTAAATTACAGGAAGCGTTTTTCCCTTAAAGCTTTTTACGGACCCAGGAAAAAACTTCGGTTATTTTTTTTTAAATAAAAGCCTTTGCCGAGTTTTGTTCGTAAGGTCATTAATTCTGGTTTTTGATTATTTTCTTCTTTACCGCAACTTTCAAAGTAAGGGACAGTTCATCGCATAAAGTTAGCATGCTCATTAATCATTTGATTATTATCTTTGCATCAAAGCGTGCATCGATAGATTACACAGGCAAGCTTTCTCTAAGTATTAAGAAATGCACCTTTTCCTTTGGCCATGTTTATAAATGAAGTACTCAGCTGCCATTTCTTAACTCTAATGCATAACACTACGCTAAACATAAGTGCTAAGAAAAGCCTACACAAAGGCGTCTACTGTGCTTTACAATAGCTTTGCCACCATTTTCTCCTTAAGAGGTTTATGAATTATTATTATTTGCCAAGAGAAAGAAAAAAAAAATCCTGTGAGAGATAAATATGCAAATAAATTTCCTTCGACATATTTATTATTATTAAAAATACAATTAATGCAAAACAATATAACCTTTCAATATTATTGATAACACTAAATTTCTAAACAAAATTTCTACACAGAAACTTATAGCTAATGAAATCTCTTATATGCAATTTCATTTTTTGTTGAAAGATACACTGCTAATCAGTGACGTACCCATAATTTGATTCCAGAGAGTGGAGCTGATAAATTTCGATAATGATGTTCTCAACCTTGCATGAACATCGTATTGTGTTGTAAACAGAAATCATGATGGACAACACAGCTGTTACCAGAGGGAAAAGGAGAGAGGGGAAAGTGGCCGAATCAGAACCCCTTTTCACGTCTAACCCATGTCCCGCAGGCCGATGATAGTCCAATATGAGTATTTTAGTAGCCTGCTGTGACATTTCAAACATTAAAACAAAAAAATTCCGCAACATATAAAAAGTTTTTCGAAGCGCATTATTACTGAAGATTATCTTCTATAGAATAATAATAATAATAATAATAATAATAATAAAACGGAAGAAAATGAAGAGAAACTGTTACTCGGTATGCATAATTATCTTACACATCAACACGAATGCCTGTGACTAATCGAGTCCTATCTTAAATAAAAAAGTTTCAGGATTCTCAGGAAAAAAAGTCATTCAATTATATCTTTTTAGATGTAAATATATCTAAAACAAAACTTTTTTCAGAAAAAGAAAACTCAAGCGACTGGATAAAAGTTTAATTCCGTCTTAGCAAGTATGCATTCATTGGGTTCTTTTCGTCAAACTCTCCCCCCCCCCCTCCTTCCGTTTAACCCTTTCCGGCACACTGTGCCCGGTCTGGGATATCTAATTTTAATTCCAAACTTGCAAATGGCACCAATAATATTTTAGTAAAATTTTGCTTTCACAATAAAAGCTTAAATTACGGAATTCAAAATATCGAAAGAATTCGCTTCTGAATTCCGGTATCAGTCCATAATTTCTCATTTTACTAACAGATTTTGCCCGTGCTGGAAAGGGTTAAGACTGTATTTCGTTATAGATGGGTTTCGTATTCACACCGTTTACTGTAATGCATCAAATCTCTCCAGAGTTTCCCTATAAGTTGGATAAGTTCGAATTGTTATAAATAGGATGAAAATTAACCTGTCTATAACGGATTCCTGTCTTAAATTTAAAATGTTTATACTGTTGGAAATAGGGAGACTATAGCTTGGAATTATAACTGCTAAGACCGTAATTTGTCTAAACGAAATTTTGTATTAGTCTTTTTTATTCCGTCTTATCAGTTTTTACTATTGTATTAGTGAATCAGTAAAATAGTATCGTGTTCGTGGTGGGTTGGTATAACAAAGATTCCGACCCTTCTTCTTGGTATGACACTGACTGCTACTCATGTCTTTTTACCCCTCTTTTTTTACTATGATTATTTCTGCTTTTCATTGCAACGGTTTTTATGTGCCTTATGTTTTCTAAACATTACCTCATGGTATGTAATGCAACGATATTGTTAATTTTATGAGTAACTATGGTTCAAAATCCCTCCCAAATAAGGATACTAGCTCTCACCATTGTTTCTTCTGATCGATAGCTTTCAATGACATATGCATACTTTATATACATATATATTTGTGTAGTATTGTATTAGCCACTTTACTGATTTGACTGCACGTCACGCGGTCAAGAAGAGTTGGCTTGATCCATCACTTAAAACTTTTTGACACCAGTAAATCTTTTAAATAAATTTCATACTATTTAATGGAAGAAACGTTTAGACTCAATGTTACAAATATTTTAGCTTAAAAAGGGGAGGTTTTCATCCCATATTTTCAATTTATTGTACGTAGAAAAAGAAATATAAAATTCAATAGCCCACATGGAAAATACTCCCGTCCGGGGTGTTGTAATCTAGACAGACATGTATAAGTACGTGTCTATGGCCCGCAGAACTTAAACAATTTATTATTTATACTCATTTGCGTGAAAAGCTGATTTTTTAAAACTGACGACCACCTTTAAAATAATTCTGGAACTAAGGGGCAAAAATTGTTGAATACAAGACAAGAATCTGTCAGACAAGATGACTGGAAAAATGTGTTAGATCACAAAAATAAAACTCTGTAAAAAGTTAATTTTACTGGCAATCTTTTTTTAATATTAGAAAGTTTGCAATACATTATAGGTTTCACCCGTAAAATAAAGTTCTCGATTGTCATCTTAGCTAAGAGCATTTTTCTATAAAATCAACCCTTTTTTTATACTTTGCACCGATCTGCATATATTACTATTTAGTATGTACATTTTCTTCAGAAGGGAGTGTCTTACTCTGAGGATAACGATGTGCAATTTTCTTTTTTAGGTTGATATTATAAATTCTAGAAAATCTGGCGGTTTTAGAACATAAATATTTATATACATTCATGAGAGTTTTGTTAATAATTGCTGTTATCATTTTTCTTATTTTTTTATACTTTACCGTGGTTATTGAATATTCGTTTCACTTGCCACCTCGGATTACGAACAAAGGAAAGTATCAACGATCTATTCAATTTGATTTATTACGACTAATTGTACAGAGAAGCCCTAAAGTTATTATTTTTTACGGTGATCATATTAGGCGCAAAACATTCGTAACCCTTTATCTTTGTATGTAATGGAATAAGTTAACTTGAAAATTACCCAAGAACAACAATAATAAAAGAAAAATGAAAAATATCTTAAGCACAAAATCGCGAAAACGAATCCAATAACTTATTCCATTTGCGACACTGAAGCTTCAGGTATTAAGTTTTCCATTAATCATCTGTGTTGTCAAGAATGAACAAGGTAAGCTGCAATTATTACAAACTGTAGCATTCCTAATTATCACGTAGTAAGCGTGGAATCTTATCCCCTCAAACCATATGTACTGATAAAGGAAATTGAATTTTATAGTTAAAAAGTATTTCTATAGATGTTAGTATAAGGAAATAATTTTGAGAAGTATGAATTATAAGGTACAAATGCATATTAACTAAAGAAACAATTTTGACATGCTTAATCCACAAAATATTTGTTGTATGTGTACATACTATTCCACAAGTCCATAGAGTTTAATTAGGATACTTCCACGCAAACTTTATGATACAAAACAACAGCTACAGTTATCAATTCAGGCAGAATTTACTATTACAAATTCAAAAGTGCTTCGAGACTTCCGAGTACCCGAAGGACTATACAGGGGAAAAAAAGTATTTTACTATGCATACATATTGTGGAAAAGTGTACTCGACAGGCATAACTAGTACTTTATAATATTTCGAAGGATTTTTCAATATTTAAAGGTGGTCTTATATTAAAATTTCATCTCCGTAAACCATAATTCTGATTTATGTATATTAAAAATATTTTAATTGCAAACAACCTTCACATAATTCTAATTTATATTTTATATAAATGTTGAAATTTTAATTACAATAAGAGATATATTTGCGAGAGTAATGACGGGAGGATACCTTACTTTCGCTACATGTATAATAGTTTATTTCTTTAAAATAATAACCTTCTAATTTAAAAACTAATAGAGTGAGCAGTACCGTAACTATGGGAATAGAGGGAAAGAATGTACCCCGAAAGTTAGAGTGTTAGGGGGGAGAGGGGTGTCAAGAATTATTTGTTTTGTTCCTTTGCTTCAAATGAGTGAGATAATTTGCCATTCTGTTACATTGCTATAAAATAACGCATGAAATGCAATTTATTTTTGAATCTGTTTTCGAAAGAAAAAAATAAATTTCGTGAATTAATTAATTTAATGTACTGGTTCATTGTATTGTAGTAGATGTCAACATGTTGAATTCCTTATCCTTATAACATTTTCTTTTGTTGTTAAAACGATATTTAAATAATTTGATTTTAATTGTTTAATATTGTAATCTATGAAAGACATGTAAATCACCGAAGAATGGATAAAAAAAATTTATATATAGATCTTTTTTAATGATCAAACATCTTTTGTGAGCTAATTTTTATAATTTAAAAATAGAGATGTTGTATTTTTGAATAAAAATTTAACACTTCTCCCATTTTTGTATCTGAAAAAATGTTTTATAATAATCGAAAATTGTCTTATAACTGTCATATATTTTTTAAAATTAGAAAATAATAAACATTTAAAAATAGTGAATATTAAACTTATCCCTTTAATTTTGATAAATATATATTTTTTAAATATTAAGGATTATTCACTATTAAATATTCAGCCTTTCAGTACTGATTTCTACTGTAGCTTATTCCTGTGTCAACTTACAATAATTTGTAACGTATAATTCACTATTTTTAATAATTGTACTCTTAATTTAAAATTACTGTTATATACGGTTCGTTAATTTGAATGAGCACGATTTTAATCTTGATTTAAATCGCGATTTAACTCAATTGATTTCTTTTAAATCATTGATTTAAACCAGTTTTTAATTTTAAATTATTTTGAAATAAATTCAAGGTGTAAACAAACATAATAATGTACTATAAAATAATTTAGTCTTATATAATACAAATAATCAAACAGCTTTTAAAAAGATAAAGCTTATTTTTTTGTAAAAGGTAAAGTACAATGTAAAGTTTAGAAAATATCTTTTTCAAATTTTATTTCAATCAAATTATGAAACAATCTTGCGTCAGTAAGGAAATCTAAGCGTGCCTGCTGACTGTGTAAAAAATCAGTTGAAAGAAAAAATCTGATAAAATTGCAACGAGACTTGACTAGCTTTACTTTTCATAGGTGATGCCAATCTTAATTTTTAAAGAAATTATGTTGGTACCCATCCTCAAATCCGAAGAGGCAATTCTGGACACAATTTT
The DNA here is from genome assembly GCA_964019185.1 of Maratus speculifer. Classification (NCBI taxonomy): domain Eukaryota; kingdom Metazoa; phylum Arthropoda; class Arachnida; order Araneae; family Salticidae; genus Maratus; species Maratus speculifer. The sequence goes on from OZ025299.1 coordinate 137,737,873, forward strand.
TATTTTTATTTATTTATTTATTTATTTATTTTTAATCATAAACACATGAAATTGACAAGTGATGCAGATGTTATTCAGAAACTATGTGATCGAAATGAGCATTCGATTTTTTTATAAATAAATTTCCTATCGAGCTATAAGCGATAAACAGAATTTGAGTTAAATGCATATCTATATAGTTGACTTAGGAAAGTGGAGATTGAAATATGTATATCTGAATTTGAAAGATTATATTTTATATTTTAAGTGGGAAATTTTAAATGCAGATACATAAAAAAATGGAAATTTATCAGGAATTCACAGAAGAAAATTTCCATTAAAATACGCAAATAGTGCTAGTGTCTTTATCAGCTGTACAATTTTCACATTTTAATTGATACTTTTTTACTGTGTAAATTTCTTACAAGCAAAGATGATAAAAGTCTACCCATCGTCGACAAATGACACGTGGGTAAAACATGGGCGCGATTCACACATTTGAAATGTCTTAAAATCAGACGCATTCAAATGTCTTAAATATTAAGACATTTTAACCTTTCACTGCACGATTTCTTGTTTTTTTTTTTTCTTTTCTTTTCTTTTTTGAAAAAAAAAAATTAAATCTATGTTTCGGTCTAATACTGGTAAAAATAGTAAATAAATAAATAAATAAATAAATAAATTTCAAATTTTCAGCTAAAATTATATATTTTATGGTGAGTACCCTATGTACACAATTGGGGTTTTTAAATATTGTATTGCTCTATTTTGCAACTAAATGGGCTTAAATTAATTAATTTTATGAGCTTAATACTCTACAACTTTTTTATATTACATTTTTAAGTGTTCAGTAAAATTTTAAAAAGGTAGTTTTGCCTTAATAGCTTGATCGATTTTTTTTTTTTCAAAGAACATCTTCTATTTTAATGGTAAAATGCAGCTATCTGACATCGACAAAATAAGTGTTATTCCATTCTTTGGACTGTTCTTGATCAATTACAGTGATCATATCGGCCAAATTCATGACACATAATGAGAACTATTGTATTTTTAGATGTGGCACACGGTGCAGTGAAGGGTAAAATGTTCGAAGATTGAACACTCCTTTTTAAAGCAGTTATGTGCCTGAATTTCAGACATTTCAGTTCACAATTTTTATACCTTGATCATATGAAGACATTTAAGTTGCTTAATTTCAGACATGTGTGATGTCTGAAATATCATTTTCAGGTACCTAAATATTTGAATTTCTCTTTCAGTCACTTATATGTCTGAATTTAAGACGCCGCTACCGTAAAATGGGGTGAATATGAACGAAACTTCCCATTCATGCAAATAAATTCATTATAAATATATGTGATGATATTTTTAGTTGCTAATTTTTTTATACGAAGGTAATAACATTAAGAGTTGGGAAATTTAGTTTTGCCATGTTGGCGCCACTAATGGGGTACATAAAAAAACTGCAAGTGGATCCTCTAAAACCTTTTTTTTCAACGTCTTCAAAACTTTGTGTGTAACTGCAGTATTTTTCGTATTCTAAACCTAAGAGTAGGGATTTTTAATTAATGATAGACCTGTAAACGATATGCTCTATTAAATTTGTTTTATTTCTAAGCTACATAATGAAAAAGTAAAAAATGGCTTGTAACATTAGAGGTTTAAGATTTACCGGGTGAATCGGAACACACTTTCTCTCATGGTTTATTTTTCTATACAATAATAGTTTCATGTAATATCTGAAAATATATGTATGAATATGTATTTTGTTTGTTCTATTTACTTGAAGAGTTTAAAGGTGCCAAGAAATTACTTAGTTAAAAAAAAAAAAAAAAGAGTGAACGCCCAATCCAACAGACACGGAATACACAATAAAATAATTTAAAAATGGAAAATTACTAAGAAAAATTGCACAGAATTATTCTCTGACATCTACAACATTACACAAACATCTCAAAATGGAAAACCAATTAAAAAAGAGATTGATGCAAACAGTACTAAGGGCTGGGGATGAGGGCGTACCAGTAGATCTTATTAATACATGCAGCGATTGGGGCTAATTAATAGATTCACTTACCCAATGACTACTAGAAAAGGATAACACAGAACAGGGCTGAATTTGTATTAAATTCCAACTCCTGCAATTTGAATACAATGTTTTAGAATAAATTTTAATTTTTCTTGAGTTTAAAGTTGTTTTCTAATTTTTAAAAGGCGTATCATGACTTGTATATAAAATAAAGGTTTGGTTTGGATAGTAACTACGTGTTCCCATTCCTCTCTTATCATTGTTACCTATTTTTATTAGCCCTATTAAAGTTTGAATTAAAATAAATAAAGTTTATAACATTTGTTCCGATTCACCCCTATCTGCTGGGTGAATCGAAACACCATTAAAAAAAATAAAATATATATATATAAACAGTAAGAAATGTTACTTTTTGCTTAAAAAGTAGAGAATAAAAGTAAAGACCGAAGATTCTAATAAAAAAATAAAAGAATTAAAAAATGAGTTGTTGTTTTTTAACGTTAAAGTTGAAAAGTGTTCCGATTGCGATTCACCCATTTTTATAGTACTACTCTGTTTTATTAAAAATGTGTATTTTTGCAGCTTAAATTTGATTTCATGTAAAGTAAATTTTTATTTTAAATGTTTGATTTAGTTTATACAAATTAGATTAATTTAATATTAATTTTATTATTTATTTCTCCCTATCTAATGTTGTGGTCACATTGAAATCTTGATAAATGAGAAAATATTTGCCAGACAGTTAGTTTGGATTTCTTCTAAATGTAGGTCCTGGTTAACCATTTCCGGTACACTGTGCCCGGTCTGGGATACCTAATTTTACTTCCCAAACTTGCAAATGGCACCAGTAATATCTTAATGAAATTTTGCTTTTACAATAAACGCTTAAATTAAGGATTTCAAAATATCTAAAATTTCGTTTGTGAATTCCGGTGTTGATCGATAATTTCTCATTTTAATACAGATTTTGTCAGTGCCGGAAAGGGTTAAAGCTTGGGAATAACTAAGCATCCCCCACCCCAAATTATAAGGCCGCGAAAATTTTGTAAAACTGATATTTTAAATTATTTTGGCAATGTACTAATTAAAGTCAGTATTTTGAAATTATAGGACATGATAAGATTAATTATATATCCAAACACAATAAAGCCTTTCAATCAGTGTATACCTTAGGACTATGGAACTTTTTTGCTGTTGCTTTCGCCATCTTAATCAATGCAACGCTTAATCATATTTTAAATAAATGTTTCACTATAATTATAAAGTTTACCAAATTTGAGTGCCACTAATATCTTAGGAGTAGGGCATATGATCAATTTTCTCATGTTTTAACAAAGTCCTGCTCCTAGGGAGAAACACAACCTTCATTTAATGACCAAATATATCCCCACTTATCAAGCAGGATTGAATGTAGTCGTACACGAATACCTATTATCAAAAAATGCCAAACCAAAACAAGCCGCAACTCAGATGCTATATGTGCTTGAAATTATGCAAAATATATGTTTGAAAAAATAAAACACTTAAAATATTTTCTTTTATTGGATTATCCATCTCAGTCGCATAACTGTCTGAATTTCAGACATTTTAATTTACACTGTACAAGGAATGCATTCTTTAAAAAGGTACAGTCATGCATTCATTCTGATCATGGGGGGCGTATTCAAAATCCCGAGAATTCCAACTGATATTTGTTACCAGAGATTGGATTGATTAGAAAACCTGGATTTCTTCAGAATGAAAATAATAAAACAAGGACATTAAAATAAAACTCATTTCCAGCAAGATTCGAATCAATTATCAAGCAAATACTGCTGTACATTATATTAAAAAATATTTTATTTTCAGAAAATAAAATAAACATATTTTCACAGGCATGATTAAAAATGAAATTTATTTAAATTAAATATTGAATATGATAAAAAAAATTTAAAATTTAGATTGTAAAATATATTTTCGATAACAGTAAGTGCTAAATTTCATAAAATATATTTTCGATAACAGTAAGTGCTAAATTTCATAAATTGCATGCACCCTCTTTCTCTCCTATATATTAAAAAATATGTCACTTATGCAAACGTATTTTTAAAATGTGCGAGAATTATTTTATGAAGTAAAATCTGTGTAAATGTTAATTTCCTGAAAAGTAGCTAAGCTTTGGACATTATTATTATTATTATTTTAAAGACTCAAGTATTAATTTTGACAGAAAATATATTTTCAATTTCCTTTTGAAAATTATGTCTTTCATTAAATTTCTTTATTATGCGTAAATTATTCTCACGGTTATTTCTTCCTATTTTCCGTTTGGGCAAATTGAAAAGATTCTATCAGTATTATTATGTTATTGATAAAATCAAATCACAACTCTATTCTCAGAAATCTTACAGAGGTTAACTATCCGTCCATGGTTTGGAAGAACAAAGAAACAATTATCTATTGTCTGACAAGTATCTTTCTTCAGTGACAGATCAACAGGCAAATGACAAAACGCCAAAGATAAAGCAATTAAACACCCATTAAGGATACAATCAAGATAAATTTAGGTAAAATCTGAATAAAAACAAATAGAATTTTTGCATTGGAGTTGCCAAGGCAGAAACAAGTTAATACAATTGGATAGGTTTTTTTTCATTTTACGAAAACTAAGTTTTACAGTATCTTTTATAGGAAATTTAGCTAGTAAAATATTAAATGATAAATATTGAACAATTCAGACAAAATAAATTTCTGTAAAATTTAAATATGAAAAAATAATATATTTTTATTGAATTGGACGGTTAATAAAATTGAAAACAAATTCACAATCTAGGAAAGAGATTTTGTAAATTTTAAACCAATTTTAGACAAACATAATTTAATATTCAAAGTTTCATACGGTTAATGCAGAGCTGCAGCGAAAGTGTCCTCTGTTAACAAACGTGATAAGTTATATAAATCCAAAACCGATACTATTAAAATTTGTCTTAATAACATCAAGGCAGTGGTCAAGAAATAATTTATACAGCAGTAGCTGTAGCGAGAACACTATAAGCACTTTTTATTAAAAATCCGGCAACAAAAAATATTGTCTTTGTATCTAATAAAATATCTGTATAAAAAATATTGTCTTTGATCTTATTATACACCTGATAAGATATGAAAATATTTATGAAGTCGTATACAACTGACAATAAGGAATTTTATAAAATACACAGCTCTTCCATTCGGTATCTGTTGTTTTTGTAAATAAAGCCATTTCATTATAAACTTACTTTAAAAATAAGTTTATAGTTTTTTAAAGACAAAATATTTAGAAATTTCGATATTTTATTTTATATAAGCCAAAGCTTGACAAAATAATTTCTGAGATAAATATATTTAAATCTTAGAATCAGTATGCCATAAAAAAATTTCTTTTCATACAGTTATCGTATTTGATGCGGGTTATGTCTTTATTATTATTTTTAAAACGCTGGAATATTTTTCAATCAAAAAAGTGAAATGTATTTTTTCTAGATCTGAGTGTTTCTCTATTTGTGGGAAAACATTAAAAAAAATATATGCACTATGGAAAAAAAAATCTTCTGAACGTATATACTCGCCTTCTTCAGTTCACTAAAGAATATAACAATAAAAAATATTTCAGTTTGGCCTTGTAATTATCTGTCATCAGTCAAAAACTTTCCGTCAGTGAAATTATTCATTAATAAAATGATAATTATTATAATATTAAATGTTATAAAGAGGCTTTAAGAAAAAAAAGCCCAATTTTGTCCTATTTCTCTGGTGAATGTAGAATCATAGTTCATTTAAGTGGGATTTATGTATTCCGTTCTGTTCCCACTGCAATAAATTTCACTGAGTGGTAAAAACATTTTCATTCCTCCGTGTCAGGCGACTCATAAACGACAAATGGTTGAGAAAAGTTCTTTTCTTTGAGTTAAAAAGGCCTTCTGTTGCGTAATCATCATTTATTATTATGGGTAATGTTGTAAGGAAATTACTCTAACAGAAATTCAAGTGAGAGAGTTATTCTCAAAAACGGCAAATAAAGCACTTCGCGAAATTTATTTTTTGTTTTATTTTGTTTTATTTACTTTTCGCATTCGCATTTTGGATAAATCTGAATTCATTAAACTAATACTGAGAAAAAGTTGTTACCCAGAGGAAAAAAGGTGCGAGATTGAAAAAAAAATATAGTTAACGAAGGATTACGTTTTATAATGGAAAATTGCATGCATTCATAGTTTTCAAAATATCAAACATATTATTTACAAAATATATCATTTCTTTAACCCATTTCCTGTCACGTTTTTGTTTCACCATTTTTTTTTTTTAATAAAAAAAAAAAAGACTATATGTAGGTACATATATATATGCATATATATAGTCTTGTAAAAATAAAACAGATATATTCCAAAATGATTAATTTGCATTAAAAGAAAATCCTTGCCATCCCGGCCTACAGGTGGAGGAGATTTCGAAGTTAAATCTTGATTCCACCAAAAAGTCTAAATCAGAATTAGAAATACACCCAGTTTAGAAATTTTATTTTGTCGCTTTTGTCGAGTTTTTATTTTTATTTTTTTTTTTCTGTAAGAGGCAGTTTTATCAGAATCATGTTAAAGCGGTATTAAAAAAATATATATATATATTCTCCACACTCCAGAACACGAAATTTGACACATTTTCGACTTATTTTTAAAAGTAAAAAAATGAAATTTGCTGACGTGATTTTTTGAAGAGATTTTTAAACGACCTGTGTTTTTATTTTTTGTTCAATTAATTAAAACTTGATTTATAAAAAAATATGTACATTTTTAAACAATTATAAACGATCATGTTTTTCCAGCATTATTGCTTGAAGAAATTCAGTTCAAAATACCTATTTTGACAGAATTTTTTGAAATATATTCTGCTTATGTATATATATACATTAGGCATAACTGCAATTCATTTGGATTATTCATACAATAGGATCTAACTATAATAGCTCGGATCAACTTCAAGATAAGGAAAAATATTACCTTAAATCAGCATACGCAGAAATGATGCATATGAATTACAATAAATAAGTAAAAGGATAATATCGGATTAGAGTAATCTTAATTAGTTACCTGCTCATTAGCTTCCGAAACCTGAAAATTATATTATGAAGATGCACTGTAAATTTAAGCGGATTGAATATTTTGTGAATTGACAAAGTTGAAGTTTTTTGCCCTTCAACCCCTTTTTTTGTTTATGATTATTTTTTGGTAAGGCAAGTAGGATCTCCCTGAATTTGAAATAAAAAATCTGCCTATCATTCTATTGTCTATCTGCTCGTGCAGAGACGGAAATTCGTTTTCATTCCTATTAATTGACTGAAGCAGAAATTTAAGATGAAAATCAAAGTTGGTATGATATTGAATAAAATTATTAAAGCATTAAAATGAGTAACTATTTAAAAAAAATATTAAAATGTACGTATGAGATAGAAGAAAGTTTTTGGGATTGGCACATCCAACTAGTTTATTTATTTTTTGCGATAAGAGTTGATCCTATCACAATTCGGACAGTATAAAATTTGAATATAGCATAAAGAAAATTTATAAAAAAAAAAAAAAAAAAAAAAAAAAAAATCAACTTAATTACTTGAGAATTGACGAAGTTGTGAAATTTTTTCTCCCTAAAACCCATTTTTTTTTGCCTTGAGACTTTTACCCCTTTAATTGTGCCAAAAATCTGTGATATATATTATTTCGGGACTTTCATTAGAAGTAATCTTTTATCGAAATGGTAATAGGATAGAAAAAATACCTTGAGGTATTAAATAACCCTCTCAATTTGAATAAAAAAATTAACGAGTTTGTCAAACTGTTATTGGAAAATATTGCGTGAACAGACATTTCCTTTGCATACTAACAATACTCGATAGGGAATTGCAGTTGAGTTTCCTAAGGCCAAGTCCGTCACGATATTACGCCAATATCCAATAATCATAACAAAGGTAAAAGAATTTAGGTTACGGGACGTACTTTAGAAAGTTTACTCTAATAAATTTCAAGAACGAACAATTCTGATCATTATTCCTAATGAAACGAATAAGAAACATACAAATAAACATATCATCGTTTTCTTTAATTTTTTTTTCAAGTATTTTCAAAATAAAGTTAAAATTGATCTTAAAAATTTTATCACGAAACTTATGGTGATATTTCTTCGAATTAAATGCATTAAACGTACTTTTGTTTTTAATTTATTACCTTTGAAGATAAATGATCTGTATGAAGTGCAAAATTCTCGAACGAGTAAGCTAGAATACTTGAGTTATACATTTAGCACCAAAGTTTGCTATACGGCATAGTTATTTGATAATTGCAAACACACAAACTTCAGCGGTGAAATCTCAAAATTATGAAAATTTCTAAAATCTTACATTTTTTCCCCCTCGTAAGATTTCTTTAAAATAAAATATTCTTATTTTATTTCATGGCAAAACGCATGTAGATAATTCTTGGTATTAAATGAATAAAACTATTTTTACTGTATTTTTATCTTTAAGAATCATTGTCGCAATATATTTTAATAAAATATAAAACACTCGAGCACGTAAGATAAGTCACTTGAGTAATACTTTTAGACCCAAACTTTCCTATGAGGAAATAATCACTTCTAAAAGGAACAGAATGAAAACACACATTAACGACATTTGTAAGAATTGATTTAAATGTGGCTGCCGTGTGGCCCCTTTGTCCTTGGAAGCAATCGATGGCATTAATTTTTCTTTGGTAACTGTCTGTCTGTCTGTCTCTCTGCGGGCCATTAGAAGACAATCTGTTCTGCTTGAAATGAAGGGACGCGCTGCCGCTTTTCCTAACATCCCGTTGGTCCGATAGCTGTTCAGTAAAAAGAAAATATGTTCAGACAAGGGGGAGCAGATAAAAATCTATTTTGTGTTACTAAGTAAGAGTAAAAGTACAATGAACGTTAAATTTGTGAATCGCTGTAATTGTATGATCCACAGCTAGTGTGAAAGAAATTTCTTTGTTTTCCTAAAATTTGGGGTATCATCCGTATACGATAACTTGGCAGCAGATAACTTGGAAATGATTATTACTTTTATTTAGAAATGTTGAAAAATAATTACATCGATTTTTAACGAAATTATTCAATTGGTAAATAAATCATAGCATAAATTATTCTATAATTAATTATTACTTCTTTCTTTATTATACAAAATTTAATATTAAAGTAGGCGCAATAGAAAAATAATGTAGTTTATTTTGCTGGTAGTTTATAAATGGAAATAAATGAAAAGTTTTCCATGTAACATTTCTTAATTTTAAAATGCTTTTTAAAACTTCAATGCATATATTTCATTTTTGTGAAACAACAAAAACTTATTTGATGTATTAAAAATTTTATTTTAATACGTACATACAAAACTGTCGAACAAATTTTTCAAAATATAAAAATGCTATTAAAGTGTTTCTAGCAGAGGTTTCAACCCAATCACAGGCAGCAGAGCTATAACTTTTTTCGCATAACAAGCACCAAATTATTTAATAGCAGAAATCTGGTCATTAAATATGGTGAATATTACTATTCGGAATTAGTGACAGCTTTCAACACGCTGTTGAGTTTTTAGAAACTTTATTCTAATAGGGCTGGCCTTAAAAGAAAGAAATCTTTGATCAAAGAAAGGGAAATTATGCCTTTATTTCAGTAGAATATGCTAAATAAACTAAAACTGTCGAAAAGCAAAGTACCAACTTTTTAAATAATAAATGAATCCATTAAAAAATCTATCAAAATAGAAATTCTACATGCAGAATTGTCTACTATTTTAATATAGAAATGTCTACTAGTCTAAAGATCCACTGTAAAATACTTGGTGTAATGTTAGTCCATAAAATTGGAGGCAGCATGCTGTCATCAATTTTATTGAGTAATTAACCTATAAAACTGGTGTAGTATTTTAAACTGATAAAACTGGTCTAACGTTACACTATAATAATATGAAAACATTCGAAATCTCGTTATTTTAGTAGCCATCCAAAAGATATACATATGTAAATTACACCAGTTATATCAGTTAAATTACTCCATAAAATGGGATACTGTAATATCACCACCAACTTTATGGAGTAAAGTTACATTAAGTTTTTTATAGAATCAAAATTTGGAAGTATCTAAATTTCTGAAAATTAAAAATATTCTAGCCGCTCTATTTAAACAAACATATTAATCTACCCTCTAATTCTAAACTGCCAAAATTTTCTCCAAGCTTTCCGTTGTCTTAAAGATCTTACTATTATGTTCTAAAGACAAAAAAAATATAATTATGTATCTCTTATTGGGTTTTCGAAAAGAACAATGAAGATATTCGTTCGCTGTAACTCTAAAAGAAAGAAAAGCTCCAGACAAGGCGAAATGACGAGAAACTGAACTAATTCAATTAATTTCCTTTTCATGTAGAAGTTTTTTAATTACATGTATACATTTTAAGGAGCAATTATCAAAGACTTATGAGATAAAACATAATGTCACACCCAAAAGTTCGGAAATTTTCTTCTATAACTTCAATTATCATGCCATCTAATGATTAGAATCCATTGATTTTTCTATTATACTTTTTAAACTGTATATTTAAGTTTTATCCTTTCACATTCTGAGAGTATATCTTTAATAAAAATCAAATAGATTTAATTTAACTAAAAAATTTGATTTTCAGGCTTTTTAATCTTTGGTTGTACTGAGCATTTTTGTAAAACTTTTTTGTTAAAAGGGAAAAAAACCATGACACATTGCAGAAATTAATATGAAAATAAATACCTATATAAGACTGTTTGAATTCCTGTGTTAATCGGAGCTTGTGAGTTTCGCAGGTTTTTTAACTGATATATTATCGTTTTTGGGGGTAAGTCAATATGTACACCATTCGTTTTGCTTAAAGAACACCTTCTTGATAATCATTTTAATGCCAAATTAAATTAAAGTTTATGGCAAATATTTTTTTTTTTTTTTTGAGATATTAATTATTAAAGGACTATTTGACAAAATCGTGCACCAATTTAAAGGACTGCAAATGACGACAATATTTTAAATTCTATTCGTATCAGTATTTACAATTTATTTTCTTTATGGTAAATTTCTCTTGAAATTGTCCTAAAAATGTATGGGAAATATTAAATTTTAGAAAAAGTTGACACGAAGAGAATTAAACTATATGTCAGTCCTACATATGTCATGAATTATACTACATTTTTCAAATCCATCAAAATCTGTATGTCAAATATTCAGTGCTTCTCCTTGTAATTTTATTAATAAGTGTCCTGTTCTTTTTAAAACTGATCTTAAAAAAATATTTTCTCTCTCTCAATAGTGCAAAACTGCCAGAGTGATTTATGAAATAACGCTCATTAGTGAAAACGTTATTCCACAAATTGCTACTGTTGAATATTGAAGTGATTTAATATTCCACAATTAAATAGCGTTTTTTATTGCTTAATTAACGTATTACAGCTTGAGTAATAATCGACTATCCACAGATGATGATTTTCTACGTGCTGCATTGTCTGTCCGAAAATCAATTTAAAAGTCTAAAAACACTATAAATACAGAAGGTCATTCTCACTAATGATTTTGAAAATTAATTTCTAAATATAAATGCCACATCCTTTAGATCGCTTTTACTAGATAGTGTTGGCTATTGGCTATAGATGTGGCTTAAAAATGCCACCATAGTACAATTTTGTTAATTTTCTCCGAAATACAGGGTGCGGCAGGTATTTGAGAACAAATCAACGCTTGCTTTCAAACATGAATAGAGATCATGAATCTCTAGAGATAGAGCATTTATTTTTAACATTCTGTATAGGTGAGCACATACACACTGGTACATCATTCATTGAAACCACTACCAGCCGGAATAACCATCTCCTGATGGCTGTCTAATCTCCTTGCTGATAATTATCAGATGAGTGTTCAGATTACTTGCCACTGCATACACAACGGCTGTCTTGAGAGACACAACATTGCTATGTGGATGACTATTAGAGTTCTTCTCAACTAAGCTAATACTTAATGAGTCATTTAGTTAATATCTGGGCATATGGGGTGAGGGCAACAAGTTGAGAATGACATGGTCATTAATGCTTTGGCCATCAATTTATGGTTTGTGTTTGCTGTATGAGATAATGCAGAGTCTTGTTGAAAAATGTACAGCCTTCAGTGTTACAGAAGTAATTTAGTGAATAAACATTTCAGCATAAGCAACAATGTTAACTCTGGCACCTTGAAAGACGAAATATAGAAACACCAGATAGTCTTGCAATCCTCAAAAGTCATTGAGGCTGGAAATATGTTTGTTCATATCTGTCAGAACCTCTTCGAGGAGATTTTTCACCTTCACCGATTTTTTAGCGGCTCACTTTCTTGAATTCGGCTAAGTTTTTGTTATTGGAAAGAAATAAGATCATTCCTGACTTCTCATGAAGTTTCAACTTCTTAAGGAGACACTTGTCTCTGGTCATCCCTGGTTTTACCAGACCAGAACTGTATTCTCTTCATTATGTACGACCTCTAACGAAGGTCCTCATGACACATCAAATTGTGATATCACCATATCTACATCTCCCTGGTGAGCGTGCTCATCGATTATGTAGGATTTCCATCGACCTGATTGAGAAATTCCGATGTCTTGATTGATTAATATTGCTTAAAATGTCGTTTCCTGCATAAAACGTTTGCCACATGAAACCAGGCAACAATCCGTTCTCTCCCTTAAATGACTGGACGAGTTTCAAGAGCATAAAAATTTCTAAATCGAAGTGTTCTTTCACCACTAAGCAATGAACAAAGGGAAAAAGTGTCTGGTGCGTTTTACATTGTTTTTTTTCAGATTCAGATTCAGCCAGGTGGGGAGGCCTACCAATTGGTTTGAGCTCAACAAGCCCCATCCAGTTGTTTTTCTTCCAACGGAATGTAAACAACTAAAATTTGAAGTTTTTCATTGTTAAGTACTCAAAAATTGGATTTATAAAAGAGAGACTACACTGAAAAAAAAAAAAAAAAAAAAAAAAAAAAAAAAAAAAAAAAACGGGCGATTTTACGGAAGTATTACTGGTAATCTAGACGGCAGTACTATTTACAGTTTTTTAACGGAAAAATTTCCTTAAATTCTGGGAAAAACTCGAAAAAAACGGAATATTTTCCGTAATTTTTCCGTTAAAAAGCAGTAAATTGTACTGGCGTCCAGATTAGTAGTAATACTTCCGTAAAATCGTCCGCTTTTTTTTTTTTTTTTTTTTTTTTTTTTTTTTTTTTTTTTTTTTTTTACAGTGTAGAAACTATGCCAAAGTGAAGATAATTTGAAGCTCCTGTTGATGTCATTTTCATATAAAGCAGGAATTGACATCTTCTGTATTAAAACCTGTATTTTCGTCGATTGGTTTCAACGTGATAATAACGGAGGAAAATTGGCTGCACGCAAACAACTGACTGCGACTGGTTGCAATTAAACTATAATAGAGCTTTTTTTTTATTTTTTTTTATTAATAAATGGAAGAACAACCAATTAAGCATATTCGGTAATGTAAAGAAAGATCTCCGAAAGGAGTCATATACTGCATGATTTTTCTTGAATTGGAGGTAAAAAATATGTTAAGTAAATTTGCAATCACTTTCTTATAGTTTGTAGCCTATAAAATTATCTTTGTTATCCGGTACAACTGAAGTTATCGTTTTTTCATTGTTTTTACATGAATACTGTCAGGTTCTGAGACCACACCTGCTACAGATTGGAATTTCCGATATTTCTCTATCTTAATCTTTTGTGTATTGTATGGCTGTGTACTAGAATTTGCAAGGTGACATTCCTTCTTTGTTGAAGGGAGAAGTGACAGGTAATCCTATGCAGGTGGTGTGTGAGAAAGAGGAGATTGCTGAGAGGCATGTTCATCCGTCAGTGAGATATGTGGATGATCAGCAGACAAGGAACATGTCACTAATCAAGAAAGGAATGTGGAATGTGTCCAATGAGTGAGCTCCAAAGGGGGTTGACGTTGGGAAAGCAGTGGTTTGAGAAGAGCAAGTCTTGTCTCAGATTAGTTCAGTTCGTTCCTGGGTTTCGTACCAAGAAGGTGTGTAGGACTGAGGTCCTGATAGAGTGTGCTCTGTGTTGTAGAGCGGAAGCAGTGCGTTTCTGGAAAGCAAAGGACACAGACTTCCTGGTGTTTAGTGCTCTGGGCCGAAAAGTGCAGGTCGAGTATACCTGTGTTGGGAGATTCGAGATTGATCTCCGATAAAGTGAATCTAACGTGCATTGAGTGTGAGGTGGAAGGTGTAATTTGAATAGTACACAGCCAACCTTTATTGTATTTAAGTTAATGTTGAACCGGGTCACCTATATCCGAGTTGTAATTGTATATAATTGTAAATAGCGTATTTAGTGTGTACATATATTCTAAATAAACTGTTAATTCAGTTAATTGACAGCGTCAGTGTTCATTTACACAATCCTCACAGTGGGTGACCGATATCACCTAGTAATATCGGTGGTGTCAGCTATATCTACCACGGACTTTCTTCAAAGTTGTGCGGGCTGAGAGGAACGTCCGACAAATACTATATGCAAAGTTGAAACCTCTATCACAGATTTAAATTTGAGATACTGGTATAATAGAAACAATTGAAATAACACAATTTCATTTCAGAAACACATTGCAGCACATAATACAATCTCGAAATTCTTTATTTGTGGCGTGAGAAATTGAGCACAATTTTTATTTAATGTATTCAAATAATAATTATTGATCGTAATATCAACAAGGTTTTTGTACTAATAAATATACAATGGAATTATTACACTATGTTCATATTTTCTTATTTCTTTAACCAAATAGGTTTAGTGCAGTTTTTACAATTACTTTTGAAGACCGTGTTTGTAAAGCATTTAATTTATATTGTACTCTTCCACCAAACCCATTGCATTTCTCTGTAGCACTCTTCGGCTTTCAAAGAGAAAACAGCGCAGATAATTAATGGACGTAGTATTTGTTTCATAGATTGATTTGAACTCGGTCTATCAACAATTTGGTTAGTAATCGATTTTTAAAACTCATTTGACTTTACTGCTACAACAATTTTTTTTTTAAATGTAACACTCCTATTGAAAGTGTCTATAAGTATTATTTTTTTTTAAATAAGTGGCAAAGGTTAATAAACGGATTTTCAAATTAGATGAATATTTTAATTATCACGTCTCACAAACCAAAGCTAATTTATGAGTAGTAGTTACTACTAATCCTATGAACAGCTTCCAGAAAATTCTTAAATTAAGATTCTGGCTCAGGTACCAGACCAAATTTTTGACCAAGACTTCAGTACGCTTAATTAACTATTTGTCAAAAAGATCTTGAATAATATCCTCCGCTGTCTCCCAGTGAATTTTTCTCTGATATGAATCCCCACTCTCTCAACTATCGAAATATGTTGAATAACAATGTTTTGTTCGAATAGAGGTTTGTTTAGAACAGACTGCACAATCTAACGATGGAAAGTGAAACTAACAGATTTTGGCTTAGAAAATAAGAAATTATAAATTTTCTTGAACATCTATTAAATTCTTTAAAAACTTCAACATTTTAAATTTTGTTTAAACATTTTTTTTTTTTTTTAGAAATTAAAAAATTTATTAATTTTCCATTAAATTCTTAGTTTTGGAATAAAAAATTCGGATTTTGAATTTTATTCCCGTGAACATCGAGAGGTTCAGCTAGTTTATGTAAATAAATAAGTAAATAAATAAATAAAAATTATTCAATTTCTCTTCGAATGCCACAAATGATGAAATTACTAGTGGATAAATTTGATCGCAGACCGCACAGATGGTTTCGGTTATGGACCAAGAAGCGGCAGCACAAGCAATCACCTCGTAGAGTTCATGGATGATAATCTAGGATTATTTAAATCTCAATTCGCATATTAAAACGCAATCTTTCTGCCAAGTGCCAAGACATACCTTGCTGTAAAACACCTAAATATTCGATTTTAGCGATTGACTCATAGATATCATTATGTTTTCCTGCTCCCAATCCTCCATGTTCTTATACTTTTGGGTGCAGGAAAACATAATGGTAAACCTATTATTTAAGAATTAAAATTGGGTTTTTCGGTGTTTTCCGCCAAGATATGACTTGGCAGACCGATTGCGTTTTAATATGCGAATCGATATTTAACTAATCCTAGATTTTCATCCGTGTACTCGATAAGGTGATTGCCTGTGCTGCCGCCTCCCGTTCTATTAATATTTCTTTTAATTTTTTTAAGCCTTAAATAATAAATCTAAATCGTTAATTTATAGTTATTAAACTCTTACATCGATCGTAATGCCAATAAAATTAATTTTAAATTTATTATAAAAATTTTTATAAAATCAATTTAAAAATTTTCAAGTCGAAAAATTTCAATAAAATTCAAAATTCGAATTTTTTAAATTCCGAAATTAAAAAAATTAACAGAAAGTTCAATACAATTTTAAATTAAAAAAAAATCAAAGTTTAAACAAATTTTAAATTTCTGAAGTTTTTTAAGAATTTAGTAGATGTTTAATGAAAATTAAAAATATTCTTATTTTTTCAAAATAAAACAAATTGCTTAAACGAAATTTAAAATTCCGAAACTTAAAAAAAAGCAGAAGTTTATTTTTGCAACTTCTCACTGCGTATAGCAAGTATGTTGCAAACGCGCTGCTAAATGTCTTAGTTTCATTTTCCACCGTTAAAGAACATACGTTATTCTTGCCAAACCTCAATCAAAACGAAACTCCATCCAGAGGTATATTAATCATGGAGGTAAGGTCTAAAAAAAAACAGAAAATTGTTAGTTAGGTATTTCACCGCAAGGAGGCGTACACTTTTTGAAACAAGTCTATATCTGGACGAAACTCTGTTATTCAACCTATCCGTAGATATATAACTCGATGGGGTGGGGAATTGATTGATTGGTTGTGTTTATGACGTCCCATTATTAACGCGAGGGATATAGGCCCTCAGCGGGGGGGGGGGGGGGAGAGGAGTACCCATCGTGGGGATCTTTCTTAGGGAACCTAACTTGATTTACGCAAGGAAATCCAAGGTTAAAATAAAAACCACGAAAAACTCGGAGCGATTAGGACGACGGGTGCGATTGGGTTCGAACTTAGCACCTCCCGTCTACCAATTTCGACTGCAGAACCTGTCGGCTACTGGTGGGACGCAGGGAGGATTGAAATAAAAATCTAAGATATTTGCTGAAATTACTATTCGGAAAAAATGCTAATAATTACTCATAAATTAGGGGTGCAATATGTTCTATAGGAACACTAAAACCTAAATGTTATGTAACCTTAAACTATCTGTAACATAGCCATAATGTAATTGTAACCCAACTCTAACTTAATTCTATTGTAACCGTAACCTAACTGCACCCTAACCTTATTACTATAAACTAATTGTACCTTAACCGTAACCTAAATATGATTGGTACACAGGGCAATGCAACGATACATCACATGAGACACGTCGAACAAATTTAGAAAAATGCATCGGGAGGATATTTGGGGGAGGGAATAGGAAGTGCATAATATGAAAGAGTGGCAAAGGGCTATCCAATGAAATAGTACAATGACAGGTTTGGATAAATCAGAAAAGTATCCACGTTGGCAGAAAATTTTAGGTGGAAACAGGGGAAGGATTTCATAATATGAAAGAGTAGGCAAAGGAATTTTCAATGATATATCACACGACGTGTCGGTAAATTTTAAAAAAGTCCTTCCGAGGCGGATCCCCCCCCCCCACCCCTGTAATCCAACGCTCCCTTTCTTTGAAATTTTTAGATTATAAAAATTATGTTTTCTAGAAAACCATAAAAAAGTTGGACTTAAAATATTAAAACTATAAAAGAAAACACGAAGATTTAAATAAATTGCAGTACGATAACATTTCCTTTTTAGTTTAAAAATCCCGTTTTTTATTAAACAATTGATTTTTTTTATTTTATTTGGAAGTTGTTGATCAACTTTTTTTTTATTTTGTTTGAATTTATAAAGTATAATAAATAATATTATTTAACTACCGTTGAAATATCAGATTTGTTCCCCTTATACTTTATAAAACATTTAATATGCTTAATTTATCCTATTTTGAAAATTGTACCTCCTTAAAATGTTTGCAGAGGCAGCACCAAAACAAACAGATTTTTGCATTCGATAATTACGATATCGGAAGTCTGACAAATCTGTACTCTAAACATACCTAGCCTATGTTAATGCATGACGTAGAATTTATATATATGTGCGTGTATGTGTGTAACCATTACATGTAATATAAATTACCACATTGTAACATAGAAAAAATAAATTAAAATGAATATAATAGAAATTTGTAGAAGAAAAGTAGAATCTTCAGACCCACAAATACTTTAGCAATAC
The DNA here is from genome assembly GCA_964019185.1 of Maratus speculifer. Lineage (NCBI taxonomy): Eukaryota > Metazoa > Arthropoda > Arachnida > Araneae > Salticidae > Maratus > Maratus speculifer. The sequence continues at coordinate 137,756,316 of OZ025299.1, forward strand.
AAATAAAGTGCGTGATTTCATCTTCGTTTTAGCCTTAAAAAGGGAAAATAATACGAATTTGGGGCTATCAACACACATAAACCCAGAAAAAAATGGAAAAAAGAATAAGATTATAATGCAATTAAAGATTAAATTAGATGGAAAAAAGAAAAACATATCACCACTAAAGATCCACATTTCTAAGAGCATATTCTAAGTTCCAGAAGAATCCAACAAGTACATTTTTAAAAATTCAAGAATCTGTCTAAAATTGAAATTGTCCGTTGATTAATGGCTATATAGTGTATGTTGAAGCATTTTAAAACAAAAAGGGGATATTCTTCTCGAAAACTGTGTAGAAATGAATTATTGGAGCTTGCTTGTATGCCAATAGGTCTTTCAGATCTAGCTATTCTAAACATTCCCGACTAGTTGTGAAAATTAAATATGCTATTAAGACTATCAATAAACTGAATTCCCCTGAAATGATACTGGAAACATTCAGATATTCCTACATCGTTTTAATTAATGGCAACTTCACGAAATAAATTATTATTCTCGAAGTTAAATATTTTGCAGTTTGATTAAATGAAGTATTGATTACGTTTTGCGAAATTAGCATTTCACGCAAAAGTAGGTCACGGAAAGTTGTTTTTTGTATATATTTATATATATAATCTACAAACATATATTGTATGCATATCGTTCAAACCAGTAAAATGCAATTTCAAATTTAAAAAAAAAAAAAAAAAAAAAAAAAAAAAAAAAAAAAAAAAAAATCATTTCTTCTATGTGGAAAAATTATCCAATAATCCAATTCGTATACCTTTCCCTTTTATTTCCCATTGACATTGGAAAAGCATGCGTTGCAAATTGTAATAATATATGTTTATTTATGTTAAACATGCATTTTTTGAATGATATTATATCGAATGCTTTTGTTAAATAATGTTTACGCTCAAAAATATGATGAAGTGAAATTCAGAACGTAAACTTTTAATATTAAATGACTATCGCAGCAAAAAGAAAAAAAAATAGAGAAAGGAGAGGTAGAAGACCTATATACACGCATACATCAAACTTTAAGTATTGATTTTTATGCATTATTTTATCTTCAATTCAGCGATTAGAAAATATAAAAACGCCATACTTTATAATGTTGAACTAAATGACAAATCCGTGCTTTCTAACACCACAAACAGACTGATTTATTTACAATAATATGAATGATAAACTTCAATGTAAAAATAATAATAATGATAATAATAAACAAAAAAATAAGTAAATACGTCAGAAACGGCAATTTACATTTGTTTTTAAGCTTGGTCTTTGTTAGATGGAGAACATAAAATCATTCAAAGTCAATCGCAATAACAGCTAATAACACCGCAATAATAATGTAAAACATTTCCAAAATCAGAAATAGCTCGTCGCAACACAATGTACATCTGTTCCCTGGCAACCAAAAAACGCGAAACTGTTTTTGCTTCGGAATTGAGAATGGAACATAGAATTACCCTGGCACCGAACTAGCAATAGAAGAAAAAAGTTATCACAATTCAAAATAAGCTGTGCTAAGTATAAAAAAAAGAGAGAGGTGTGTATGGAGGAAAAAGAAATTTGCCAGTTTTGAGGGGGGGGGGAGAGAGGGGGGGCGGTTGTTGCAAACATATAATAGGCCTAGAGAAAGAGCAGCGGGAAAGAATAAGGGAAAAAAGTTGTAAAAGAAGAAATTTTTGCAGGTAAAACACAGAGTAAGCTCTACAATATACTAGTGGCTGACTGGGCGTGTTCACCTAAGTTGTGCCGGCTCTGTGCATCTTCAGATTCGAAATCTGTTATCTGTTTCTCGTCTGAAATAAAGGGGGAAAAAACGAAATAAAAAGACCTGGAAAGAAAGAATTCTTTTTTTTTAATTGTTTTATTTTCCGTATTTTATTCTTACCCAGCCTATCTAAGAATTCTTTTTTTCATACTTTTTTAAAATACTTTTGCATTTATTGTTTCACACGTCTTATGGGTTAACATTCAGCTACATAAAAATTTGATTAGATAGTCTAAATTGAATATGATTGTTAATAGATAATATGAATATTTTATTGTTAACCATAATAATGAAACATTAATAATGCCCTTTAACTCTAATATTTCTTAAAATAAAAATAAATCAAATATAGACATCTATAAGTGGAAATACACAATATGACCAAAGGTGACCGACCTCTTGCGATTTTAGACATATTGTTAAATATCTAGAAAAATACATGAGGAATTATCCCGAAACTCTAAGAGTGTAAACATATAAATACAGGTCATATATTACCGTGAAGATTTTTTCCCGAAACTTCATAGGACATTAAATTTCTTTACTGCACGAATTTTTCTATTTTTATGGAAAAAAAATTATTTTAAATCTACATATCGGTCTAATAATAGGGTAAATGGTAAAAATAAATAAATAAATAAAAATAAAAACTTTAGCTAAAATTTATTTTATGATGTGTGCCATAAGTGCAGAATTAAGCTTTTAAAATTACTATATTTTGCATCTAAATAAGCTTAAAATGGTTAATTTTATCTGCTTAATAATCAGCATTTTTTTTTATTTTAATATTTTAAAGTATTCAGTAAAAATAACAGGAGCAAATCCTATCGTAATAGCTTTGTCATTTTTTTTTCTTTTTTGTCTCCGAAGAACAAAGTCTAATTTTTTGTCAAATAAAGTCATCTGAGATATATAAAATAAGTGTTATTCCTTTCTTTGAAATGCCCTTCCCCAGGAACAGATATCATATTGGCTAAATTCATGGTACATAATGAAAATTACAGTCTTTTTATGCATGTTCCAGAAATGGCAAGTGGTTGAGTAAGGGTTAAAGTATACCTTAAAGTTACTTGATAGTATGCCATTAACTATACCTTGAAATTTTCCACAGGTGTAAAATTCATTTTACCAACTGTAGGAGAAAAGTAGAAAGTATATAGTTGATAGCTAAGAAGCTATTACCCAAAAGTTTCCAACTGCAGCTTGCCTGGGATCAGTAATCTTGTACATTAATATAGCTATCATATTTAATATCAGTATTCTGTGATTAAATAAGGTAAGGATTTCTGCACAAAAATACTGATACCAGACAGGCCACATTTTAAAAAGCCTCAAGTAGCAAATAAAAAGTATTTGCATAAAATCAATAAAATATAAAAATAACAAAAATTTCCCAAATACTTTGAATTGAAATTCATTTGTTCAGATCAAAGGCGTACCTGGAGTGACGGAAATAAATTTCTCCTCCTCGGGATTTAGGAATTTGCATTTTTTGAAAAGAAAAGCTCACTTAAGCTTTAAAATCAATCGACTGTGACGCGATTCCCCTCCATTCTAAATCCCCCTGAGTCAACTCTCTCAGCCCTTCAAAAAATCCCTTCATTCACATGCACAAACCCCTGACAAGGTACTGCAAAACTCTTCTGTGGGGAACTAATTTTATTTTTTTCTTCTTTCTAATAGATTATTTCTTCTAGCTTAAAAATGTCTCACAATTAAAAAAATACATTGCATTATTCTATAATTTAGGGTTGAATAAACTTTCAAAAACTAAACTCTGATACGTGCAGGCTATAAATCGTTTATGGTGTGAGTTCGTATTTAATGAGCAAAATAAGAGAAAATGGTTACATTTATAATGGTTATATAGATATATTGCAAAAATTGTTATTATGAACGAAACTCAGTTATAATGAATGTAGAATTTAGACATTTTTTTTACAGCAGAAGGAAACATTATGGATTGGGGTCAAGAATTTTGCCTTTTAAGTAGAACAGGAAATATGATCTAGTATTCTTAGGTTGCAAAATATAGGTGAAAATCTTTTTCTTTCTTTTTTTTAACTAAAAATTTTTTCCGATATGTATTTTATATTTCTCCATAAAAACACCGAAAAGACTTTTTATATGAAAAATATCAAATGTTTAGATATAATTTTGAACTGTATTAAAAGAAGCTTTTTTACATTATCCGTTAGCCTGGAGTTAATAATCGAAAAAATGACGAGATTTTGCTACTTACATCAGCTTTTATTATTCTGATAATTTCAGGAGTTTAAGCACATAATCAATTAAATATTTGTTGATGTTGTGTTTATTTGAATTATTATATTTTTTATGTGACGAATATTTAATTTGGTTATGGAATATTTACCAGAATGAAACGGGAAATTTAAATGCAAATGGGATAATCAATCGTAGTCGAGATGACGCGATTGAGATGCGTTTATTTCTTTAAGTCACGCTTCGAAATTATTTTATAAATCAAATAATTAATTTTTCTATGAAAAAATTAATTATTAAATGCATAAAAAAAGTGTAATTTGCTGTACTTTTTTTAAAAGTTGAATAATGCAAATGTTGAATTATGCACAGTAATTTAAAATAATTAAAAAGTTCTCGAAAACAATCTCTTGTCATAAAAATATTTAATTTCTGTATCTTGTTTATAATTTGCTAATTTTCGTAAACGAATGATCCACTAAATGTTTCTTTGTAATAATTTTGAGCGGAAAATTAACGTGAGCACATTTTTATAGTACACGGCGGTTAAGAGAGGCGCTACCCCCTTGGCAAGAAAAATATCTTTTCCTTTGAACTTTGTTAACTTTTTAAAGTGTTTTATTAAATATATATTGCTTTTATTATTAAATAGACATATAACATATTTAATATATATTAAATATAATCTATGTTTTATAGCCCATGTTTTCTTTTTATTTTGGCTTTACACGTGTTACTAATCAGCCATCCTGGATACCATCTTGTTTTTCTTCGCGGTTTTATAACAAAAGTATTGTTTCTAAACACTTTTGAATTATTTTTAACTACTATGCATAATTTAATACTGATATCACTGAAAAAAAAAAATTCGTTAACATAGGCAAATTTTTCCGTAAAATTTTATGGAATAGTTTCTTTTTTTCAAAAAACAGTAAAATTTCCATAACTGACATTTTGAGATTACAAATCTGTATAAATGTAGTAAGTTTTCTGTCAATTTTCCGGAAACAGTACAAGTTCCGTATTAAAACAGCACAATTTCCATAAATGGTGTTTAGAAATAGTTGTTCTGTTAGGAAAGCGGAGTAATTGTTGTAATATTTGTTTTACAGTGATATTATTTTCAATGATACTCCTATATATTAGATTAGCCAGTGAGACAATGAAAAAAAAAAAAGGCACATCTTGAAATTCACCCGGGGAACTGGGGGTTAACTCTGCAATCTTTAAACGCATTTCTAATTTTTATCTTTAATCAATTATCAAAATTTGTACACTTAGTCTCTCTGTTCAAAGTTGTCGCCTAAATTATTTTGACAACTGAGTGGAAAGTTTTTAATATTTTAAACAAAAATCGTGAAATTATGTCTTCAATAAATTATATCAGTAATAGAAATTGAATATATTATGTAAAATAAATTCGCTGGAAAAAAAAAATATATATATATAGATATGTCTATAACAACATTCATTTTCAAAATCGAAAGAGCTTCGTAATTTTTATTGTATTTCTTATAATTGCTAATTTTTCACAGAGTTCATAAATGATGATGTATTGCTGAATATTTAATTCAGTTTAAAGGTTTAAATATTAATGAATCATAGTTAACATATACGTTAACATATTTAAAATTTTAACAATATAGCTTTCTTTAACCTTAAAATAAATAGTTCCACTGTGTACAGATACAATCTCTTTTAAAACGCCACAGTTAAAACAAATTATGAAAAATGAACAATTTCTTTAAAAATAGCTTCAAACCCCTACGTATGACAGTAAATATGAATTATGTGAAGAAATGTTAAAACTTCCAACTTCATAATTACGATTAGAGCTATGAAAAACTAAATGAAAATCGTTAAAAATTTATTTTTAAAGAATCCTTTTATTGGAAATTAACATCCGTCATGTGGATAAAAAAGACAAAATAAAGAAAGTTAGCCTTGAATTTGGTGTCCAAAGCAATAAATAAACTCATGTTTATGGAATTAAAAAAAAAAACTAATAAATTAACAAATGATCTAACAGAATCTTTTTGCTTTCCGAAATTTGTTCTATAATACGAGTTTCTAATTGAATCAATCTACTATGTTCAAAATTTAATTAATACTAATAGTTTATATTCCGCATTCTAGAATTGTTTTTCGGTTATTAGCAAGCATATTAAGATAATCAATTATCAAGATGTAGAAACCACTGTCATTTTCCATTTCATAAAGTCTTGTGTTTTGATTTCAGAGTATTTAATCATGACAATAAATTTGTTTTTGATTTTAAACAAACCATCTAAGTAATTAGTGAAATTATTTATTTATTTATTTATTTATTTTTTTTTCTGGCGATTATTTAAGAAAACAAAGCACATCTATTAAAAATAGAATAACTCGAATTTAGATTTTCTAAATGCTTTATTAATGTGAATGAATATTCTTTGCTTAAAAAAATTAGTTGCCTTTGTTTTTGAGTTGTTATTTATTGTTATTTCAATTTATTTTAAAGGTGTTTCTTTGCTCATAAATGTTCTCCTTTAGTTCTTAATTTCTCTCGAGAAATTGGCTCATAAACTAATTTTTTTTTTCAAATATTTTTTATCGTAATCCACTAGCCAATTATGAGTAATAATGTATTTCATTAATAATTAAACTTCATTGACAATTAAAATGTTTAATCTTTTTTTCCAGAAAGAACCGTATATTAATTAAAAAATATATATTGCCGGAACTTTGACAAAAAATTATTATTTATTATTTTAAAGAGACTATTTTCAAAAGGTGTTCCAAAAATAACGGTCCATTTCTATAAAATATTAATATATTAATTTCTTCCACCGTTGCTTGAAGAAATGATCTGCTTAGAAGAAAGAATAGCCATCATTTCTGGAAACTGGATGATAAAACATACGAAGAAGTCCGTCAATTGTACCATCAAAAATACTGAAAACAGCCACCAACAAGTGTCGATATTAGGCTGTGAACAAATTCAGATGAACCGGTTGCGTGGCAGATGAAAAACGTCCTAGATTATCATCAACACCTAACGATACCGTCAAGAGCAATTGCGAGGCAGTTGAAAAGAGTCCACGTTCACAATTAGACTGATGTTGGTGGTTGTTTTATATATTTTTGATGGTACAGTTCCCACAGCTCTTCATATGTTTTATCACCCAGGATACGATGGTTATTCTTTCTTCTAAGAAAAGCATTTCGTCAAACAACTGTGAAAGAAATCAATACATTAGTGTCTTCATAGAGATTATTTTTGAGTCACCCTGTATATATATATTTAAATAATAATTAAAACTCTTTAGTCATTATTTTCATATTATTATTAGGTACACTGTAAAAAAAAAGACGATCTTATGGAACTTGTACTGGTTATCGGATGCCAGTACAATTTACTGTTTTCTAACGGAAAAGTTTACGTAAACTCTAGAAATTTTTCTGTTTTGAGGGTTTTTTTCTGGAATTTACGGAAAGTTTTCTGTTAAAAAACAGTAAATTGCACTGGAGTTCCATTACCAATGCAATTTCTATAAAATTATCCCCCCCCCCCTTTTTTTTTTCTTTATAGTGTATGTTTAGGTGTCAGATAAGCTAAAGATATATTTTTAAAGAGTGATCAGTATTTAGTTTATCTTTCCTATTTCATTGAAATACTCTGGTGAGAAAAATTGAAAGAACAACTATAATAATAATAACTGGTCAAGTGTACGTATTACTCGTGCTAAAAGATTCCATAAAATAATTATACGAGTATGAATAATTAGCTGTAAAATTTGTTATTTAAAAAATCGTTGCTAAAAGAATAATAAGACTTTGCAAAATACTATACATGAATAATGTATAAATGTATAAGTATACTAGAAAAATGTGAATGGGTATACTATAAAACTTCAAAAAGATACGGAGCCTGAATAATATCAAATTTTTGCGATTATGAATAACCCTTTTTCAATCTTATCTTAATCTGTTTACGATGAACTTAATTCGGTTCTTTTTACAGTGTAGATAAAACAAAACACTTGTTCAACGTTTAAACTTGACATTGTGCTTAGTGCGCTTCGAAAACAGGTCGCAAATGCGACACCGCCTTGGTTCTGGCCGCGTTTTTCTAGATAGGTTTTAATTAACTTTTAAAGACACGTGAGTCGTATTGAGAGCTCTACTTAATGCAAACTAGTCGTGAATCCCATTGTATTAATGTGATTAATTATAATTAAATTAGTCAGTGTTTAACAACACGAGCTTTATTGCCTTTTTACTGCTACGAGGCATTACATTACACAAATATATCCTTAAAAGTTGTTATACAGGCTTTAAAATCCAATGGTACAGAATACGCCGCCTGTCATTGTATACACCCAAACCGTCTATGTCTTTAAGGATTATTATCTCAGTTATTACCGACTATTTTTATCGAAAATCATTATAAACAATGCTTTTATACTTCTGTTAAGATAGGTACCTCCAGCGATCCTCAACACCTTTGCTGAATGCCCGCAAATCGAAATTTGTGTGTAACGAAAAAATACACTTTCTCAAAAACAATGTGACTTAGGGTAATCGCTATAGCTTTCCATCAAAGTTTAAATTAATGTCTTCCTGTAATTTTTTTCATAATCTTAGTTTCAGTTAATTCGGAAATAGAAAGGAAGGACTTTTTTTCACTACATTTTAGACGATATCTCTGAAAATATGATATCTAAAATTAAAAGAAATGCATTTTTTCTTTTATCGTTCCGAAAGTTTTCACACGATATCTCGCACGTTATATACAAAGCAAGTTTCTTTTTATTATTATTTCAAGTAAATTAATTAGATCCTTTATATTTTCCCGAAAAATATTGGTGAATATATAATAAACTGTAAATATGTGTGTCAATAGTCTTTATTACTTCCCCCAATATGAACTTTCCACATTCATAGTTTACGAGAAAAATGGCTATGATAAACAGGCGTGATCTTATTTTAATTTCGGAACCCTAAAAATATACTTCATGTAATTCCATTAAATGAAGTCCAACGACAGGCAGGAATGTTAGAAATTCAATGTCATTATTATCACGTAGTCAAATGCACTGAAAAAAAAAAAAAAAAAAAAAAAAAAAAAAAAAAAAAAAAAAAAGATTTTACGGGAAAAACGGTCAACCAGAATGACAGTAAAAACTGATTATTCTACTGAAATAAATTGTATTTATTACACATTTCGTTATTTCTGATTTTGGCTATTTTGGACTTGTTATGCAATAAAGACAAATTATGCCCATACAATTAATTATATACGTACGTACGTACATACGTACAATTGTTTTTTATTGTTATCCTGGCTGATAGCTTTTTTTCCTTAACATAGTATGTTATTAACTTTCGCTTCACTGAAATATGAAAATTTGATCCGACTTTTGCACGTGTGCGAAAAATTGCATTTGGAAGAAAATAATGTGAACTGTAAACTTGTAAAGCTGTAAATAGTCCGGTCAAGTAGAGATTCAGCATCGGAATGAAAGATAACAAGTTGCAAAAATCACAAAATCTTTACAAATTTCCAAAAATCTTTGTTTTGACTTTTTAAAAATTACTTGAAAAGTCCCATTCAATCTACTGTTGGCGTCTCCAGATATTAAAGGTAAAACTTCACGAAAATCTATTTTTTGATTAAATCTTGAAAACTGCGCGTTTGAAAAAAAAAAAATTACAAAATTAAAGTAGACAAAATTTCCTATAAAATACATGTATTATCTTCTGACAACGGGTTTTGATCCAAGAGCACGCTGAATAAAGGCAACATTTTGACCTTGGCTGCAATGTTGCCAGCAGTTTTTGCCATAAAAATTGCAGTAAAATTAGATGTAATAAAAAAAATTACATCTAATTTTACTGCAATTTTTACGACAAAAACTACAAGCAACATTGCTGCCAGCAGTTTTTGCCGTAAATTTAACGGATTTTTTTTTTTTTTTTTTTTTTTTAACAATGTACATGTATTTAAAAAAATAGTGACAAAATTCTGCATATATTTCGGAAAATCGCGTGTAGAAAATAGCGTATCTGCTGTTTTTTTCTGACGCCTAAACCTTTTGCCAGAAAATTTAAGGTATTTTTTAAATTTTGTAAAAGGTATTGTTTAGGTATTCCACTCTTGATTTTTCGAAAGCTATGCGTTTAATCAAAAAATTCCAATTACATAATTAAAATGGATAATATTTTCTCAAAATGTGTGAATTAACTAACTCCTTTTGAATTAGTTGATTTTATATATATGTACGCTGATTAGTACCTAGTGTGTTTTTAACATCTTTATCTTGTTAGAAATCATTCTTCTCCATTAAGTTCACTTTTGTCATCTTTCCAAAGACACCTCATTTTACACAGAATTCTTTCAATTTTTTTTTCACTATTTTGATATTTATGTGCAATGTTTTATTATATATTACATATGTAATTATTAACCAATTAGAACTACTTTGACTAAACGATTTAAAACAAATTGGGACTTCAACAAAAGTGAGATTTTTTTTTTTTTTTTTTTTTTTTTTTTTTTTTTTTTTTGCCAAAATTTTTGCTCATTTAAAGTTCATTTAAAAAAAAAAACATAACAACGTTATGAAACATACATTTATTTAATGAATTTTCAAAGAAACAAACATCATTCAGGGATGTGAATTATACGTAGGACTCGAATGCTTCTAAATTTTAGTATCATTGTTTTAAAATTCTAATTTTTCACATTATTAGGTAAATTTCGCAATAAAATAAGGTACAGTTTTCTATTCGTAAATTCTGATACTATGCTGTAGAAACCGTGCGAATCGTACACATAATCAACATCATACATCATTAAGCGATTTTTTAAGACCTATGCAATTTTTACATATTGTTGGTATGCGCTAAAAAAATGCTCGTTATACATTTACACAATTTAAATTAATTTGTCACAAGATGAACATGATAAATAAAATCTTTCGTTTCGACCAATAGAAATCCACTATTCGCTCACCAATGACATTACCTGATAAAGAGGATTGGCCTGAACAGGGAAATCTCCAGTTATCTTGTCACTTCTTTTGATGCATCACTTAGATCACAATGGCAGTTTAAAATACGTGCTCTGTTTCATCCAATGGAATAGTACGAAGGAGTTTAATATAGTTCCAGTCGTTCTGCTTCAAATCTACAAAAGAAGAATATGAATTACTAAATTTCTGTCATATTGTTTTCTACAAACTGAATAATTTAATGCAGAATTATTGACAGTTGATATGTAATGTTTAAAATATGTAATTTATTTAATATAAATGTAAAATATATGCGTATCCAATAGAAATGAAGGAATATCTCTCCAAATAATCCCGCATTTTTCTATATACATCTATATATTTAAAATACAATGTAATTTGTAAGTGTAACTACACTTACTTACTTTGTAACTACATCTTTTAATTTTAGAATATTTATAAAACATTATGCTTAAAATTTATTTTTAATGGTTCATTATATTTCAATATGTACCTAGAAGTCTTTTCTATGTACAATCAGATAAAAATTAAACAGAGCATTCTGTATGTAGTATTAGTGTCATATTGTACCATTTGTCAGGGGTTCATGCCTATGACATTTTTGGTTCGACTCCCTGATGGTAGAGCGATCCCGCATATGTTAATCAACAAATTGTCGCAAAGAGACGAATTATCATTCAGTCGGAATTTGGGATGGTTTATTATAAAAGAAAATGTTTTTTCATTAATCTTTTTTTATATACAGTAAGTTAAAAATGAAACTGATATCTCAATATTTGTTAATCACAAAGTCATTGCTGATAGAAAAAAAAAAATTGATTGGAAATTTACTTTTTTGATTGACGAGAATGTATCCAATTAAATAAGTAACGTTGGTGAAGTTGGGAGATGTGGTGTTCATATTAAAATAAAAAGCAAACTTTAAAAAATTTTAATAGCGATATTTAAATTATGTCTGTTTCAAAAGTTAATGTCGATTCTAGATTAAACTTCAGCTGCCAGATTTCAAGTCAGTCGTACCGAAGTTGTCGAAATCGTCAGTCGTCGAAATCATATTACTGTAAAATCTTTTTTCTCATAATGTTCGAAACATTTTGAATATTTATATTCATAAAATAATTTTATGTAATAATAATTTTAATGTCATAATAATTAGTAATGATAATATTTTCGTACTACATATTTTCCTTAGGTGCTAGTTTTACGTATGAGTGGGGAGGGGGATAATTTGATATTCATGCATTTCTATTAGTGTTATTCTATTAGTGAATTTTATTTACAAAATACGAATTGCAGATGGACATTTGAAAATGAATAAATATTAACCATAAATATGTAGACATAAATTGATTTCTAGTTGCTTCAATCATGCGTTATGAAAATTTTAGCTAATTGCTGTTACCAGTTTATTACTATTACTATTTATTACGTTTAAAATATTATCATTTATTATGTTTAAAAGTTCTGTAATTATTTGTCTGTTTTCATATTTGAAAACGTTTAATACCGGTAAAATTTTATTATCTGGGTAACGAAAAAAACTTACATTTTAGGATAAACACAGTTTATGTCAATTCAGTCTAAACCTCATTTTATAAAGAACTAAGATGAATCAATAAAATATCCCTCTAAACGTTAAAGTCTTTGTAAGGTACTTAAAATGTTTATAATTCTATGTAATTTAAGAACCATTAATGTGATACTTTCGAATTAAGTTATGACTTATATAAATATATATTATATACATGCATTTTAATAATAAAATTTTGAATTTATTAACAAAATTTGATCGTTTGCAAAAATTAACATTTTTGAAGAAACAAAATTTTTGTTATTCCAATTAATGCTCCTTTCAAAAATTTAGGCAAATCAGAAAAATTTCTCTAGGTATTAAACTCTTCAATATACTTAAAAGCATTTATAAATTAAGCAAACGCAACGTCTGTCTTGATATGAACTGTTGGGTATGTTTCTGTTGGGTGATGGGGAAGCATCCATGTTGGATGGTGAGCAAAAATCCTTTATCATCATTCTAATGTGTCAAAGCAACGTCTCTAATTGCTAGGATTATGACAAGTAGGGGGATTTATCCCTTGGGCCTTTATCAACGTAAGGGGGAGCAATTCATAATAAGCAGGTTATTAAATTTACTGATAAAGGAAGCATGTTAAATTAAATTAAGTATTTTCTAACTGTGAAAAGGCTTTAATGTTTGCAAAATATATGTCCATTTTATTTTTCCCCTTTATTGTCTACGGGTTTTCATCTCGAGTTTCTCCAACGGTTTCGACTTTAATGTTTAGGTATGAGAGGCAGTTGTATATCGGGGAATAAATTTCTAAGAGTCTGAGTAGGGATCATATTATGTGGGGTTATGGAAATGGTAAATAGTGATAATGATTATGGGAAAAAAATCCAATTATATTGGAATCGGGGCAATGGCCTCATCTGTTCTCACCCTTTTCTGGATACGCCTTTGATAGGGGAAATATAGCATTACTTAGATTTAAATGTATACTCATAAGTTACAAATTCTATTAATAATAAGTTTTAATTGAAAAAAATATGTGTTTTTTTTTTTTTTTTTTTTTTTTTTTTTTTTTTTTTTCTGAATAAGTGTTTCTTTATTGCTGAATCGGTCACTGAATGTATCATATTGTTGGTGAAAATTATCCTTAGCGTATGAACTTTTTTATTCATTGTATCGAATGTACCGAGTATACCTTATGTGATCGATTTCTCCATGCAAGCAACTCTCATTAAAAATTATACCAATAGACCCTTGAGATTTTCGCGTCGCAATCTGAGATTATTTACTGTTCTGTTTTCTTTACATTAAATTTTAATTAATTTTAATTTTCCATCAAACAACATATTTTAATGAAATGTTTGTATGCTATGTTAAAAGCCTATTCAAACATTTTCCGCATGATACCCGATTCTTCATTGCGAGTTTTTACAAAGAAAAGGGGATTTTGGCATAAGAAATAGTATATGATTACTTTTGATAGTTTCATTTTTCACTTCCATTTACATATTTATCATGAACTGGAACGGTTTGAATCATATCCAAATGAAACGCCAATATTGGATCCATATTACATTTATTTTCAATAATAGGAGAATACAGAAAAAAAAAAAATTCTATATTCTTTCCATTTTTATTTCGAAAATGTGGTATAGAGTCAATATTATATATATGTATATACATTTCAGTGTTAATGATCAGCGTTTTCAGCGTTTCCGGGTTGTTTAGTTTTTTTTATTTCTTTTTTTACTTTTGTGTAATGTGCATAGAGAAAAATCGTTATTCATTGTTAGTTGAGATGTAATACATAAATGTTTGATTAATAATACCTCATTTTTTTTTCTCTCACAATTAAAATAATAGTATTTAAAGAAACTGAGCTAATAAAATAAGCACGTACAGGCAATATCTAAGTTAAATATAAAAAAGAAAGAAAGAAATAGCTTCTTTGGATCTTTGGAGGTTTGTGGCCATCGTATAAAGTAGTTAAAATACTGTCGCGAGGAATTGTAAAATTTTTAGAAAGATGCACAAATGGATTTTTTTATTCGATTCTCTGAGGCAGATAACGCAGAGACTGTTTCAAATACATAACGAAAGAGGGGCGAAATGCGGCACAGACATGCAATTTATTTCACAACTGTTCCAGCGGGTGGTGATTTGACATCCCCTAACCATTTTGACACTTTATTCCCTCCCCCTTTCAGAGATAAGTAATGGAAAGACCCAGTTTCCTTTGTACCCCGAGTTGGGTGTATGAGCTTCATATTCTACGAGATGGAAGGTAGAATAATTTGATCTGAAGTAGAGTTTAGATGTTGAGGATCTATGAATATTTGTTATTGATGAGACTTTAGGAAATGACTTGAGCGTTTTAATGAGGCTTAAATGCTGTAAAGTAAAATCTTGCAATTAAGTTTTACAAAATCTTATTTATAATCATTAGAAATGATTTCTATTAGGTTTTTTGCATTTAATATTAAATAAATAAATAAATAAAGTTATAACATTTTATTCGCGTGAGGAAATAAAAAGAAAGTGCAGAAAAAGGAAAAGAGTAAAAGAGAAAGCAATCGCTGCAAATATGTTTTATCACTCAACATCCATTAAAAATATATTTGAGAATATTTTAAAAATATTATCGACTATAAGTAAATGGAGGAAATTAAATATTTTTATGTTCCCCCAGATTTCTGTATCAACTGGATAAAACTTAAGATTGGCGTAATATTTCAGAAAAAATATTTTAAATTTTGCATATAAGAATTTAAGTGGAAAGAAAGCGTTTCTAAAATTTAAACTGACTGTATGCCATCGATTGAAATCTATCTCATTCAAACAACAAGAATATATTTATTTTAATGTTTTGAAAACTAGACTTGTGACAATTATGCTTGAAAACCGCATTAGACTATTCTTTCCGAACTAGCAATAATAGATAATTCTTTGAAAAGAAATTTAAAATAGAAAGTACAGCAACCACAGTCTTGATGGATTTTGTTTGAACCACAATAAACTTATCCTATAAAGTATCTATAAATCAGCAGCATAAAGTAATTATGAAATTATTTCATTCTGTGAATAATTATGCTCATAAAATCTATTATGGAATTGTTTGTTCGTTTCATTTTCAATTATTGCATTTTCAAATAGATTATTCTATTATTGGGGGATTTACGTAAGACATATAACTACAAACAACCTTTTCTAAGATGGTATATAAATTTTGAAGATTTCACTACGCTAAGAGGAATAATTTTCTAACATGATATTTGATGGCGAAGAACAGTTTAATACTGTTGCCGAGTTTAACAGAAAGTCTCTCAAAGCCACCTGACGTACATCCACCTAATCCAGGCCAAGTAATACTTTACATATTTTTAAAAAAAATTTCAACATTAGGTTAAAAAATCTACGAAGTCTACATATTAATTATATTTTTAAAGTTAGTATTAATTAATGATTAAGTGTTCATACATATATTTTTTACTTTCGATTTTCTCCGATGCTTACTTCACTGCCGTTATACTAAATTCATACTCTTTCCTTTCGTAAGCACTATTTACTAAGAGATTTAAAATATCATACGGTACGAGTAACAGCCAGAAATTTTTAATACGCTATGAATTATACAAGATTTGTAATCATGTAATCAGAAGACTAATCAATATTGCCAGATCTATAGTTAAAATTTTGGAATAGGCTGTTTAAAACTATTTATTTTTCTAAAATACAGTGGACTGATTTTATTTTTGAAAAGCTCTCAAACAAAATGCCTTTTCAGATAATCCTATAATAAACGGTTTGTTTTCATTTGTTATAAAATTCGTATAAAAAGCAATTGAAAGAGTAATGGAACGTAAGATTTTAAATATACACACACACAAACACATATCTACATATAAGTTTTTATAAAGCTCATTAAGTGTTAAGGCGTTTTCTTAATTTAAATTTAAGATTAATTTTTTCATAAAAATCCCTCCAGCAAAAACTTTCAGCAATGTGGACTTTCAAATATAAAATAAAATCGTCGAAACTAAAGAATGTTGTCTATTTCACTCTACGACCACTCTATCTTGATAAGACCACATGCATCTAAAAATTGTTAAAGACGGAATACATGCGATTCCTAAAATTATATACGCGTAAAATTCGATTCAAACTTTTATTCAATTAGAATATTCATTTTAACCCTTTCAGGGGCAATCTCTTTCTGTTGCTAAAATGCTGAAATTATTGAATATCACCAGAATTTATGAAATAATTGAAAACAGAAAATAACTGTATTCAGGTACAGTAAAAAATAAAAGGAAAAAATAAAATTGGGTGTCATTTGGCAGTTTGAAATAAAAATTAAGTAGTATAAATAATATATATTCCTCCCCTTCAAAGGATTAATTACACGGTCTCTTTTTGTACAAAGAAAAAAATTTTACTCATTTTCCTCATTTCCAATATGAACCATAAACTAATGCCAGATTTTTAAATGGAGCAATAAAGCGCCAAAATTAGCAACCCTTTTATCTTAGCGCTTTCACAATTGCATGTGGTGCGGCAGGCACAGCGGTGTAGCAGTCAGGCGTAAGGGCTCTTGCTTTCCCGCCTCTCTATCCAAAGACGCGCCCCCTATCATAAGGCCTCACTTATTCAAGAGGAAGGTACCAAACATTCCTAATGCGATGTTCCAGAATATGCTTCCTATCTTGTTATTTCTAGCTGCTTGCTTTCTCATTACGTTCTCTTTTGCATCGAGTTTATATATATATATAATATATATATGTTTGGGTGGGGGTGGAGAGAACTCAACCACGATTCCCAAAAGAAACTCTTCCAGTTTTAATTTTAGTGAACGCAACTTTTTTTTTTTTTTTGGTTTTTTATTTGTTTTTATTTTATTTTTATTTTATGGTTCTTATAAAGGAACTAGATAAGAAGCATTTCCCCCTGTCTCATGCACTGAGATTTGCTAACTCCACAATGAAAGCAATGAAAGTGTATACTGAATATAGTTAAACAGGCATCTGCATCCTTCGTCTTTTAGCATTTCAGAAATTGTAGCTCGTGAAATGTTAACTTTTATACTTAAAAATATGTGTATACACATCATTCACAGGAATCTTAGTTAGGAGAAAATACGAAATTTGCCTTGGGATTGTTCTTAAAATGTCCAGGGATTGAAATTCTCAAGTAAGAAAAAGAAAAGTTATTATAACACTGTAAAGTTGAATAAATTAAAAAATAGTGTAATTGTGCGATAATTACATCAGCCATATATAACAATTTTTGTGTTCTATGACCCCGCCCGTAAATAAAATTTTATGTACATTTATCTCACAATAGAATTTTCATAATTTGTCTGTTTAAAATGATATAGCTGAACTTTCTTACAGGATATGTTCATGGAATTTTGCTTCAGAGTTTTTATTTTACATTTTTAATAAATTGTCTTCAAGATTTTTCGTGTAAAAATTTTTAAAAATAAACTTCAAACGAATTGTTTTTCTTAATTTATTATCAATTTTCTAAATAATATATTTATAAATACTGAAGTCAAATTAAACAGAAAAATTTCTGCAGCCATTAGTAACAAAAAATAATAAAATAAGGAAAGTGGTTCACGAGCTATATAAAAAAACTGTATAAGTTTAAAGTTTAACATATTTTATTGAAGAATTCAATGTTTGCAAAAAATTTTCATTAAAAAATGCCTATAAATAAAGAAAATAAAATGTTAACGCTCGAGCCTTATTAAATCAAAGTGTACCACTTTTAGCTCCACGCTCTATCAAGAGCTAGGGAAGACAACAGCTAAATCTGGTGTAATTTGTGTGAAAAAAAAAAAAAAAAAAAAAAGAAATTACTTTTTAATCTTGGAAGTGGATAAAATACATGACTTCTACGATTAGATTTAAAAGCGTGTCTTTTCTCTTATGTCACACATTTATGTACATATCCTCCGGCTAAAAAAGAAAATTTTGAATGCACATAATTTTTTAATAGCACTTCTAAATTAGATGACATTTCACGAAAAGTATAACTTTGTTTCAAATAAAATTCCTATATAAAAAGATTTAAACAGAAAATTTTATTGAGCCAAAAAATTTCTTGTTAGATTAATAAATATAAATAAATAAATAAACTGTAGTTTTAACCAAACAACAATCAAACGATCAAACAATCAATCAAAACATTCAACAACAAATTGTAGTTTTAATCAAATTACAATTTGTAGGGCTTCACAAAATTTTCTATTTATGGGAATTTTTGAAATAACCGCAATATTTTTTTCAATGCACATTAAAATAAAAAAAGATTATTTAATTTATCTATAAACCTCTAACAAATTATAAATGAATTAAATATAATCCAATATAAGCGATACATTTTTTCACTTCAATTTTTTTTCTGTCAATTTACCTGAACTACAACTAAACTAATTAAACTAAGTAAAAGAAAAAATCATAGATAATAATGAAACCTACTGAAAAAAATAAAGATATATTCAGACTAAGTTCATTGCAGACAAGGTTAATTGCTTTTCCTCCCAAGAGATTAATTCAAATAGAAACATCACAAGTTCCAGTGAGCACTGCTTTGGGACATATTATCTAAAATATGGATTAAAATAAAATCTAGGCTAATATACAAAATAATTTGAGAGAAACCAATTTACGTTTGAAGGATGATATATCTTTGTTCTTAATTCAAAAACTTGATACACGATTAAGACAATTTTGAATTCCTGTGCAAGTTTCTTACTCATTTTACAGGATATATTTTTTCATTTTCTTTATATAGATACTAAATATTAGAGAATATGTGAATTCATTAGAATGCATTGGAGTTCAAAATCAAATAAATATTTTTTGGAAAATATCTTGTTGTATTAGTATCTCTATTTTTCTATTGTTTATTAATAAATGACATACGCTGTTGATAGATTGGGTATCAAAGAGAAACTATCAATGCAATGATTATTTCCTTTCAATATTTTTTTTTTTTTTTTTTTTTTTTTTTTTTTTTTAATCCGTTACAGTTATCCAGGGTTGGGATATGTAAATTTCATGTTGAATAGGAAACTTTGAATTCAAATTCTTACTTGTATTTGGATATCTTTAAAATTGGAAATTAAAAAGGAAAATCGGAACAAAGTAGTTTTATGCTCGGCGCACATTAACACCGTCTTTTCAAAAGTAATATTATTGTAAATAAATAAATAATTATTTATTTATTCAAAACTCGCTGCAAAAGTAGACAATCATTTACGTTTTGTTCTGCATCTAAAAACTAAAAATCTACCAAAAAAAAAAAAAAAAAAAAAAAAAAAACCTCTTTTTACCTAGTTATTAATATGCATTTGAAAAAACAGCACACTATAGAAAATATTAATGTCTTTTTAGACCAAAAAATGGAGGCAACTTAGTTGCCACCAAAAGTAGTGAAAATATTGAAAATATACGCCACCAGTAAATTGCTGTAATAAACCACCAGTAATCAAATGGGGTAACAAGCCTAATTTTGGTGTGCTGTCACACTACCGCTTGTTTGGTGTACTTTAACAGCAAAATAAAAAATAAATTCAAGAAAACAATTTAAATCTAATACAACCATAATCACTTAATGAACATCGTTCCTGTACCCTCACGGAAGTGCTGAATTTTCCCATTAAATGTAATCAAATGGGCGCCCTTGATGTTTTTAAGTGCATTTTACCAATATAAACACAAGAATAAGAGTATGATAATCGCTTTCTCTTTTTCAATATCAACATTTAAAACATGAAATAAAAAGTATCAAAATTTCTCACATTGTTAAAAATGCTCCCAATAAGATGAAAAAAGAAAAAAAAAACATCTAATAATAAATTCTTGGTGAAAATATATTTTGTTGGAGAACGGACAAACGTTAGGATCACACATTTTAAAATAATTTTGTAACAAAAATCATAATTACTTATAACTAATACTATAAATTTAATTCGGCGTTTTTTTACAAATATAAGCTATATGATATAAAATTACATTAGAATTATACAATTGAATGCATATTATAAATTGCTTAACCATGCCTGCTAACAAATAAACAAACGTGTATAAAAAAAATTTGACTTCAACAGTTATACAAAATGTATACCCCATTACTCTTAAATTGGCAGTACCGTGCTAAAAGCATGATCTAATTTTTAAAAGTACATACAAACATTTAATGTTTTACATTTTAAATCTGAAAAAAAAATCACATTGCTTACCTTTTACTTGTTTTTTTTTAAATGCAATTCGAAAATTAGAAAGAAAATTGAATATGGAAGTAAAATGCCGCCACGTTATCTAATTTTAGAGTGCTGATTCCTAATCAAAACATGTAGTAGCAGTTTTTTTTTTTTTTTTTTTTTTTTTTTTTTGTAAATTTAGCACCAGTTTGATTTAAACACAACTAAATAAATCAAGAAATTAAAATAACCAGCTGCAGAATCGGGTGACATTGCAACAAGAAATACGTTAACAGATTCGGTAATCATGATTGAGAACATAACGGAAATCACAGACATTCTTATGGAACTTCGCTAATTTTAAGGAATTTCAAAATGGCGTACTGATATGTTGTTTACATTTTCAGATTAATTTGGTGTAAAGTTTCCACAACTTCTTTAAAGGTGTAAAAAAACATAATTTTTAATATATTAAACCATTTTATAGTTTGTTAAATGAAGAAACCACCTGAAGGAGTGCATATTTAAACTTCATGCGTTATTTTACAAACTCAAATTAAGTATAATAATACTCCTTATTTTTACAGTGTAGATTCAGAAATTCATCTGTGTCTTCGGCAGCTTGGGCATAGCCACCTATGGGGAGGTGGAGGGATTTGGAAAGTGCCCACTATATTAAAAATTAAGGGATCCGGGACACACAAATGTTTAATTTTTTTTCTTTAAATATTTTATTGCTTTAAAAGTTTTTTCCTACTTAAAATGACATTCAAATCATGTTTCATTCTTAACTGGAACAGGAAATATTAATTTTTATGCTTTGGTTTGTTTTCAAAATTTAGCTTTCAAGGAATGGCTGTTATGGAAACGACTTCTCATGAAAATGCGTTTTTCTTCATGATCGGTTTTTTCCCTATTTCTCCTATTTAAATTGTTATCCATTGAGAAGCGTTAAATATAAATAATTGAAACTTGGAACATGCCTTTTTCAAATGTTTTACTTTAATTAAGATTCAGTAAAATTTGAAAAAAAAAAAAAAAATAAAATAAAATAAAATAAAATACTTACTTTTAAAGATATGATTTTTTTAAAGGTAAATCATTTTTTTTTTTCAAATGTTTAATCTGAATATATTTAATTTATTTGTAAATTAATATTTTTTAAAATGCTGAAATATAATTAAAGCGTGTGTATTTCAGTTTATTTAAATGGAAAAAAAAAAAATCCACAAATAATATTTCGTGTTATAATGATTTTAAATTACCCCACTTTTTTCATAAATTTTAAATTTTAAATAAAAAAGAAAATATAAAAAGTTTTATCATGTGATTTATTTATTTATTTATTTATTTTATTTTATTTTATTTTTTTTTACAAATAGTATGGTTAACCATCGCAAAGCATTTCAGAGTTTTAACATCTGATAATTTACAAATTTTCATCGAATAATCCAATCAAAACAATTAAAGCAATATATGCTGAAATATACATAAAATCATGAATCTTTTTAAAAATCTTTCCTCATTCTTCTTTCGGAAAATAAGTTTTTACTATTAAAAACGGAATTACTTACTTAGAATTAAAATCAGATATGAAATTTACTCTTAGCAAATAATGATAATACAGAATATTTTTCTGAAACTAAGTCACTATATAACTCAATCTAGTCCAATATTCGTTATATATGTACATACACTGGTGTGCAAAATTTAAGGACGCGTCCCAAAATGCCAATTTTCAAGGGGTTTTCAAGCAATAATTTTTCACCCAAATATTCAAAAGGAAGTAATATAATTCGAATAATTACAATCCCTGCATAACAGCTAGTCCATATAACATCTCATTCAGGTCACACATGTTCACAAGAGTCACAGTCACTACGGCGAAACAAAAAATAGGAAATTACATAAGTCTCTTTTATAATATAATTCGAATATTACTGTCCCTGCATAAGAGCTAATCCATAAAACATCTCAATTAGGTCACACATGATCACAAGAGTCACATTCACTACGGCGAAACAAAAAATAGTAAAATCCATATGCCTCTTTTATGAGTCTCAAATGACTTACCATATGTGACTCCACTGCCAGCTCACTGCGACTGATGCTTTGTGTCGAGTTACCAGGTGACTTTACAATGTCTCTCAAGTGACTGCCATTTGGAGACTCAATGTCAAAGTCATTGTGAATGTTGCATTATGATAAATCGCCAAATAAAGTCATATTAAAGTCACATGGGGACTTTCTGTCACAAGATTTTGTTAAATGGTGACAGAGACCCTACTGTGTATAACCGCTGTGAAAAGTAGTGAAAAGTCACCATATGACTTTAATGGGACATTATTTGTTAATTTGTCATAATGCAACGTTTACAGTGACTTTGAAATTGAGTCTCCATATGAGAGGTCACACAAGAGTCTCAATGAAACGACATTTTAAAATCACCTGTAGACTTGCCACAAACAGCAGTCACAATGACCTGTCAGTGGAATCACCTACAGTAGTCATTTGAGACTCATAAACGAGACGTATGGAATTTCCTATTTTTTGTTTCGCCGTAGTGACTGTGACTCTTGTGACCATGTGTGACCTGAATGAGGTGTTATATGGACTACCTCTTATGCATAGTAATTATTCGGATTATATTACTCTCTTTTGAATATTCGCTTGAAAATTATTACTTGAAAATTCCTTGAAAATTGGCATTTTGGGACTCGTCCTTAAATTTTGCACACCAGTGTATAAATATACATTTAAAACCATCAATTGTGTATATATATATATATATATATATATATATATATATATATATATATATATATATATATATAAACCATTGAATTTAATACAAAATTACCACATTGAAACATAAAAAATTCAAAATGAATACAATCGAAACTTGCAATATACATGTATATCTATCTATCTATCTATCTATCTATCTATCTATCTATCTATATATATATATATATAAATACTTTTATAAATATAGCCATATATACATATAATATATGTAAATTTTTAATAGTAAATGCGGTGTGGGGATAAACCAAAAGTTATCTCTATGTTCTGCATGGGTAGAAATGAAATGCATTGTTTAAAAGAAAAAAAAATGAATACCAAATGATTAATGTATCATATTTTTTAATCCCTTGGATCGAAGTTCAGTTTATAGAATTTAAGTGGGTATCAACATTTAAGAAATCCTGTCTGCGCCATTTTTCTGTATTCTAGAAAACTGGCCTTAAAATTTAATAATAATAAAATAAATAAATAAATAAATAATAATAATAGTTATTCAAATAATACACTATTTTGAAGTCAGTAATAATTGGTAAAATCGACAATTAATACAGAAAAAAATCTTTAAACAAAACAGAATGCATTAGTCATAACCATTAATTGGCTATTTGCCGTTGATATCAAATTAAGTGTACTTGGAGTCAATTATTATTATTATTATTATTATTATTATTATTATTATTATTATTATTATTATTATTATTGGTTTTTATATAAACCAAATAATGTGTCATTATTAACTGGCTTCGTAGTATTGGCATAGATAAAAAGTTTATGTAAAATATACAATGAAAACATTAATTTGTAAACATGCATTCTGAATTGGACATGCTTAGACACCGATGAACATTAATTTATTTTTAATAGCTATTGTATACAATAGATGTGTCATTAAAAAAAAATTAACTCTTTCATTATTATTAGAGGAATGATAATTTAAAAGTACCATACATTTAATTAGGAAAACCTTTAAAATGCTTGTGTTTACGAATCATAAACGCAATTATTCAGCCAGACACTGTATAACTTACAGTTGTGCATTATAATGCATTTAAATTCAAAACAATTCCCCTTTCTTCTAAATTTGTTAGACTCTCAAAAATAAACGAATACAAATCATTTATATAAGTAACCCAAAAATCCAATAACGCATCAAGTTACGAATTAAATAGGAAGAACTATTATCAATCATACCAGTGCAATTTACCAAGAAAATATCGAGTTAACATTGCGAAAATATGTATAAAACTTTAAACTGTATGCCATACACTACCGTGTTCAAAGTTTGAATCCTATTTCCCTTTACGCAACGAAAAAACTTTATTGCGTTAGTCATAGACTGAGCGAAAACTTCATCTTATCTGGCGCACCCAAACAGATATTTGTGTACATCCGCTAATGACCTCCATAAAGAATCGTAGAAGAACTCGACGCAAACGTCATTAACGTCGTGTATTAAAGATGATGAATGTTTAAGCTATGAGCGGGAAACGCTCTTAGAAATGTGAACGAATCAAGAAACCTAATTGAGACGCGACAGTAGGAAATACATCATGAGAAAATGCCGCAATATTTTGGAAAACGATTTTTACTCCTTGTAAAAATCGGATACAACGAATTGCGATAAAAATCATTTATTGCGGCGGCTTATCACTCTTACCGCATAATACCGAGTTGACATAGATTGAGTAATTAGGATGCATTAATTAATCTTTTCGCTTTTCGTTTCAGTGCAGTAGGCGTAAGAGGTAATTGACGTTCACTGCTCCGTAATTTCCATGAAGAAGCCATCATGGCTGAGAAATACTATGTGATTGTTTCATTTTAAATTCAAATGTATTGGAATTTAGATGAATATGATATACTTTTACTAATTTATGTCCTGTTTATTTATTTGTATTCGTAATAGAAAAAATGCGTCATGTCAAAAAATAATTTAAATATAGCGTGTAATCGACTAACAAGGTTGAATTAAAAACGTATCCGGGATTTTCTTTACTCAGTTGTATTAAGTTAATAACGATCTTTTTTTCTAGATAAAGATTGATTCAGTAAAACACTAAATTTGAATAATGATGAGCAAGAAGACCATAATGATAACAGCAGAAATTGATTTTGATCTGTTAAAAATTTGCTACAAATTGTCTAGTTATTCAACCGTTTTTATAGAAAACAATTACATAAACATAATTTAACTATATTCTGACCATAATATGGGCAATAATATGGTCATAAAAGAGTTAATTACGATTGCGTAACTATTTTCTAAAAAAAGGTCAAATGACTGGACAGTTTGTTGCAAATTTTCAGCAATGTATATCTTTAATCAAATTCGGAACTAGAGAGTTATGCGAAATATAATATGATATCAAAATATACGCGATAAAGAAATCAAGTATTGTTCCTTAAAATAATACACAATGACAGTTAATCGCAAGCAGGTCTGAAATTTACAGAACCAATCAATGCTCAGTACTGGTGTAGGGATCTCTTTTCCGCCTGTATGCAGACAGCCAAAAATTTTCAAGTAATAAACTTGAAAAAAAAATTAAAATTCACTAGAAAATTTGTAAAAAACTTAAAATTTATTAAATAACATCGTCTAAAAATAATTTTCCCATGATACACTTGGAACATTTCTGTTAATTTTTCAAAGGCATTGCTGATACATTAGTGCAACATTTCAGCTATCTAAGAGAAACATTCCTTATATTTTACTTGAAGTTTACGATATTTTAATGAAACGTTCTAGAATTATTCAGTAAATTTTCTGCTATTGTGCGTTACTAGATTTCTTTCTTTCTTTTTTTATATGCATTGAGGCGCAAACGAACGCATAACAACCACAGATTGGGGAGATAAACCCTTCTGAGTGCAATTTGAGACTACTCTCGAAAATTGTTTCTCTTTTTTTATCAAGGGATTATCAAGGGCCAAGTAAGCATATGCATTTGACAAAATTATGACGTCGTAAAAATAAAAAAAATATTTGAAAGCTGTCAAACACTTTAACTTTTCGATCTTAAATAATAACGTTCTGCAATTATTCCAAAAAATGTTTGCCCTCTTTAAGCGTTTTTATAATAGTTAAAACAATTTTTGAAAAAAATTGCTTTCTATTGAAATCTTAGTTGCAGAATTTCTTTCATTTAATAAGTCAAATATTATTATTTGGAAATAGTAATACAATTGGCCAGCTGGCACACGTTTACGCCTCATACGCATAAAACTTCCGAGTTTTAAAAATGAAAACGTTTAATAGCTTCCGAATTTGTGATAATTTTCCTCTGTTTTTAATAAAGAGTTCCATTTACACCAGTTTACACTGAAAGCCCAAATCAAATATATATTTTTCATTCCCTTTTTAATTTATTTTTACCTGTTTCTGGGATAAATTTTAATCAAAAGAAAACCTCTTCTAGATCAGTGGTGTTTTGCTATTTCTCATGCATTGGTATTATATCCGAAAATTTCGGTTGCCAATGGTGCGTTTGTGCTGCACAATAGAAATAAGAGAAAAGAGTCTAAAAATGTTTATAATGAATAACAGAAATTTTACTGAATAATTCTGGAAGGTCCACTGAAAAATCTGCAATCTTCCTGAACTGCTGTTTCACATGAAGCTTACTGATATTTTTGTGTGGAACTTTCCAGAAATATTCAATAAAATTCCCGTTATTTTCACAAAAAATCTCATTGGGAATAATAAGCAATATACTAGTGGATTATTTCCAAGAAAAGATTCCAGATTATTATTATTATTTAAATATGTAATATAACAGATGCTTTTTTCTTTACCCCAAAAGGATTAAAAACCATGTGACAGGAAGCGGAATATTTCCAAATAGTAATCTTCGGCATATTTAATGACAGAAGTTCAGGGATTTATGTTATAGAAAAAATTATTAAACTGTTCACTGAATTCTTTATTTTTTATAAAAATATATATAAAAGAGAACGTTCTTGGAGCATACACGGAACGCGATCATTGTTAATTTAATTTAATTAATTTATTTTATAAGTATTTAAATCTTTGAAATTCTAAATAAGAGATAAGTTCAAAATTTTTAATTCAAAATCAAAGTCTTTCAGTCAAATATCGTAAGCGTCTGATAACTTATAATATGCATTGATTTTGCATTTATAATTTAAAAAAGTACATAAAAATGAAAATTATTTAAATTTCCCGAAACTGATTAACAAGATAAAGCTGATGCCAGTTTTATGTATGTTCGAAATTTACTCTACTTCATTGTATTCAACTTAGCGAGATGATCTTTTCTTTGACAAAGATTGATTGAGTAAATCATTAAATTAGAATGAAGATGAGCAAGGAAACCATAATGATAACAGCAGAAATTGACTTCTATTGATTTAAAAAGATGTTCATAGACTTTGCTAAGTATCTTCTATCAAGTTGTACTATCTATAGTTTTAAAAACATCTCAATATTCTTAGTTATATAAGTAATATAATTGTATTCAATATGAGATATAATTAAATTTACATGCAAGTAATATGTATTTTGCTTTGAATTTTCTTTGAAATTTAAAATAAAATGGATTATTTTCCTCAACAGAATGTTGGTTTTAAACTAAATAAAAAATATTTATATTAAATTAGTTTATTTAACCATTTTAACTTTATTTTTTCCTTATATCTTTCGGTCTCACTCAATATTATCTATAGATAAGATAATTAAATTATAATTGGATGTTTCTTCCATATCTCATTAAAATCGAATAAAATTAAAAAAACATTATGTACAATTATGCCTTTATTATTAAGTCCAAGATGATATTTAAAAAAAAAATACGGATTTAAAAAGACAATTATGTAATAAATGAAATCTAATAAACCAACTTAAATTACATTAAATATCCATTTTAAAGTATCTTATTTTCAAATGTCTGCTTTATTAAAATTCTAAAACCCCCTTTTTATGATAAAATGAATTAAAATTACATTTTTAATGGTATTTAAAACTAATAAATTGTTTTTAGCTCACAGGCTATCATAGCCTGAGAGCTTATGTGCCCGTCCGTTCTGTATGTATGTTCGTATGTACGTAACGCGATAACTCATGATAAAAATTTCGGATCCACTTGAAATTTTGTATATAGGTATATCCTGATAAGGCGCTTCCCTGATTAGTTTTTGGAGTTCATTCGATATGTATAACAGGGGGAACGGGGGGCTCATGCCCCTCCCCTTAATTGCTTTAATGGGTTTTTCATGCAGAATTAAGAGTTTTCGTTCAAAATTTAGATATAGGATCATTTTGATGAGGCAATTTCGTGACTTTTATTAGGTGTTCATTGAATAAGTATAAATAGGGGGAACAGGGGTTCTAATGCCGCCCCCCCCCCGTTACTTGACATAAATGGGATTTTCATGCAGAATTAAGTTTTCGTTCAAAATTTAGATTAGGATCATTCTGATGAGGCGATTCCGTGATTGTCATTAGGTGTTCATTGAATAAGTATAAATAGGGGGAACAGGGGTTCTAATGCCCCCCCCCCCCGTTAGTTGATATAAATGGGATTTTAATGCAGAATTAAGTTTTCGTTCAAAATTTAGATTAGGATCATTCTGATGAGGTGATTCCGTGACTGTTATTAGGTGTTCATTGAATAAGTATAAATAGGGGGAACAGGGGCTCTAATGCCCCCCCCCCGTTAGTTGATATAAATGGGATTTTCATGCAGAATTAATTTTCGTTCAAAATTTAGATTAGGATCATTCTGACGAGGCGATTCCGTGACTGTTATTAGGTGTTCATTGAATAAGTATAAATAAGGGGAACAGGGGTTCTAATGTCCCACCCCCCCTTAATTTATACAAATGGGTTTTTCAAGCAGAATTTTCAGATTTCGTTCAAATCTCTGAATAGTTTTGGAAGTTTAATGGTTAAGTATAAAAGAGGGGGATAACTCTTTTTAAATTATATAAATGCTAAATGGGTTTTTATTAAGAATTATCTAATTTGCTCTGAATTTTGGATATAGATTTTTTATATGATAAAGCCTGTCTTTGAGGTTCAATAGGTGTCTTTGTTGTTCATAGGAAGTTCAATGATTAAGTATAAAAAAAGAGAAAAGGGGAGAGCTGTTTCCCCTTCTTAATTTTTTTTTTCGAACGGAATTAACCCTTGAAAATATAAAGCTTTAATGTGCAATTAGTATTTGTAGCCTGTGAGCTCAATGCCTTCAGTTTAACTGGGCAGTATTCTTTTTTATTAATATCTTTTCTTAATTTAAAAACATTTAGTATCCAAGATATATTTTACGTCTATGGAAAACGTGATTTTTTTAGAAAAAGTTTTCATTCAAATCGAGAATTGAAAAATATGTATTAGCTACCTTATTTAAAATCTATAATTATTATATTCCTTTGCTTTTTTTTTTTTTTTTTTTTTTCTACGAGATTCTGCCTGTCTCAAATGCAAAAGTTACTATTTTCGAGGAAAAATTATTTCTTTTTAATTTCAGATGTTCGAGGGAGTGATTTTAATAAATAACAAGAAAGTACCAATATATGAACATTTTTTATATATAAATGATTCAATAAATTAATTTTATCACTTTTTAGTCGCACATATAAATAAATTCACTAATGCTATTTTGTTGGTAAAAGAAAAATATATGTACTGTTTTAGAAGATCATATTAGACAAACTATTGAGAAATTTTGTACTTTAGAACGATTTACATGATAAAGTTTGGAGCCTGCAGAACGATAGGTTTATTAAATCTTGAAAATGTTAAAATAATGAAACGGAATGTTTGTTTTAAATTTTCAAATTGTAATCTATATTTACAAACATTCGATGAAATCATTATAAAAATAGCCTTCAAATAAAAAAAATTCTTAAACTTTTGAAATTCATCATCAAATTTTGTCAAAAGATATCACATAAATTAAATCAATATCGCTAAAACTGTACGCATTCTATAAATATTTTCATCACAGTAAAATATTATTTTTAAAACTGCATGTCACATCCACCTTTGTGCGTAAAACACATGACACGAAAAATATTCGAAAATTTATTAGGATAAAGATAGAAAACTAATTAATATTTTTTCAAAACTCTTAGAACAGTAAGGGAAAGTTTAAACTGCAATCTTTTAAAGCTTAATGCTCATTAAATTAGTGATAGGAGAATTCGTGTTGTCTTTTGTCTAATAAAATGAAACATCCAGTGGTTTTCAATTAATGTTAACAAGTCACGCCAATATCTGTTTCAACATTACTCCTAAGCTTGAAATGAGCTTATAAAAAATGTTTCAACATAAATATCGAAAACGTTTCAACAATGATGGAAGTTTGGAATATCTTGTAAATCCTTTGTTATTAATGTGATAAAACATCTTTTGTTCTGAAATCTTTTGATAAGTTAATTACCTTCCAAAAAGCTGTAAGTAGAAGAATGGACGCCTGAACAAAATCGCAAAAAATGATACCAAGATAGGAATATAGGATGCAAAGGTATGTAGTGGAAATTGATGGGCATAATAATGCAATATTAATTCTAGATGGTGATTCATATAATAATAATAAAGATTAGAGGAAAAGGATTCCTTATTAACAAATTGTAACTACGTGTGAGATCGTAAAGATTAATAAAAGTTTTTTAATATTTAAATAATTTCCCTGCTTCACACACCATAGTTAATAAATTATCGCCTGCTTCTGTAAATACTTTAAATACGTATATCTTACATATTTATATCCATCTGACATAGTTGCACATATATTATAGCATACCATCTCTTATAATTGCATACATGCTTCATACGTACATTATCTTACAACATACATACATGATAGATACTTACATACATTCGACATAATTACATGCATACATACATACAATCGAGTTCTGTAATTGCAAAAAATATTACAATTCATTTTTTAGCGAATGGATGTACTACTGACTGATGAAGACAGTTCTATAATGAATTTTCCATAATCCTAATACACAATAAAATAATCGTTTCAAAATTACTTCTTTTATGTTAGCAGAACTTTTATTCATAGGTGTGACGTCAAAAGGCGGGTTACACGCTTCTCTTCATCTCCCTCCCCAACTTCAAATTTATGAGTACAAAATTTTTATGAAGTGAATCAGTTAATAAAATAATTGTGTTTCATTGATTAGAGCTCGAAAAGAAAGTTATAGTGACAATTAACTGCTATTGTTTTTATTTTCCAGTTTTTCAATTTTTACCGACTCACTTAGTTCAGTAGGTGAACTGCTTTATACGAAATTGGAGTTAGGTATAAAGTTCACTGGTTTGAATACGAATGGTCTAAACAAGGTGATTGAACAATATTTTAGGATTTACCTGGCATGGTAGCGAGGATTTGAATTTCTTTCTTTTAGTTCTGCCTGGAGCTTTTTCGTATTTTTCAATATAGTCAAAATGTCATGTTTGCCTAAGTGGATAATTATACCAAAAATAGAACACACTTTCCCTATTATATTTTATTATCATAATTTTTCTATGTTCTATGGCGTTCTATGGCGTTCAAAGATAATTTAGAGCAACATAGACCGACTGTCTAAGGACTGTTGAACGGTTGGTAACAATGATAGTGTTGTTGATGCAGAAAGATGAGATGCTATTGTTTTTTTTTTTTTTTTTTTAAATGCATATTTAGTCAAGCGAAGTAGTAACATTTCGATTAGCCTAGATTATTTAAGCCAGCTCGATTTTCAAAATCATCAGAGATGATTCATGAAATTATCAGATTGGCAGATGCAGCAACACATATTGAATCCACCAATTCAAAAATCCTATATACGCTGGCTAAATTCTCACATTTTTAACAGATCGTTATGCATCATTGATATAAAGAAGTATATAGCTTGTTACTTTAATTTTTTTTGAAAATAAAAGAATCGTAAAACATATATAAAAAAAATGATTTGTCGAAGTTACAAAAATGCGAAAACAAAATTACAATTCAATCCTTTAAGTAATGTCTGAGTTGTGTTTAAAAAACTATCCAGATTGCAATATGTTTTGCATTGATTAAATTTTACAGATAATTTAACATTAAGCGGTCCGAATTTTAAAGCTTCATAATTTTTACATTATTCACTGAATTACTTTTCGTTATTACCAAATGGTAAAACTTACCACAAAAACCAAGTATGGCATCAAAGTTAAGTCTTCGAATTTGGAAAAATTTCAGTTTAAAACAAAGAACTTCCAAACCTTTTTTTTTTTTTTTTTTCTAACCATAATTGTAATAAGACCCAATTTCAAATCAAAAGGCAAAATTATTATATAATAATTATATAAAGGCTCTATTATTATAATTATTTTACTTATTTATTCATTTTTCTGCGATAATTTGAAGATTAAAATGTATAAGGTGTCTTTTAATTTAATATAATATAACTAGGGGGGCTCCGCCCCCCTGCTCGCTACGCTCGCCAACTCCCCGCGTGATCGCTTCGCGATTTCAAGTTGTAAGCTACTCCTGCTTGCTGCGCTCGCCAATACCCCACGGAATCGCTTCGCGATGCATAGACGGAACCTTTTCCTGATTGGTCTATTCGACTCATGGAAGATGTGGTTCACCCGGACGCGTTATTTCCGGAAACCTTACACACCAGCATCATTCCAGGAGTCATTCCTGGAGATTTGTTTAAAGCTAGTTTTTTTTTTTTTTTTTTTTTTTCTACTATAGAAGGATTTAATTTAATTTTTTATTTTTTACGACTGTACATAAAATTTTTCGAGCGCTATTTTAGTCGCAGGAGAAATTTTGAGCAAAGAAAATGTAATAAATGTCATTTGATGTTTTAAAGGAATTGAAAAACTAATCTAAAGTAAGAATATATCAAAATTATCCACAAATAATTTAAAAGTTTAGTACTAACATGATTGACGATGAAACCCAAGGATTATTCCAGCACTTTGAATTGAAATATCTGAAATTCAGAAATTTAATTATCTGAAATGTGGTGTTCAATCTTCAGATTTTTTTAAAATATCTTAATTTTTTCAGAAACTTTATGCGTCTGAATTTCAGACACGTCTAGCGTATAATTGGCAGCCTTTTTTTTTTTTTTTTTTTTTTTTTTTTTTTTTTTTTTTTGTAAACCTTTTACGTAACCATGTATGACCACGTTGAATCTGGAAAAATATTTGACCATGGTTCTGCCCCATCCACTCTCTATTTTAGGAGCTCTCAAAATTGGTATGCAATTTTCATAAACCTGATAACTCATATTTTTTGGCATCGTACTCATCATAATCAATATTTTGAGTTTCTATAGTAGAACAAGTTAAAAAAAATATTTATCTAAATACAATAAAGCCTCTCAACACATACACATAGACATAGAATACCCAGAGAAAAAAGGTATATGAAACATATGCATCAGCGAAAAAACACCGAAAAACTCGTGATAAATAATAATTGAAATAATACACTTTGTTAAATTTACGATAAAATAAAAAACAATGCAGGACGCGTTTGGAACTAATACAATAACAGCTCGTCATCAGCAGAAAAATACATGTGTCCGTAAGGGCACAAAGTCAAAGATGAACTGAAAGAAAGAGGATAGAGATTGCAAAGAGTGCGACAGGTAGCGTTGATTGAAAGAGCAAATGACGAAAGTGATGCCAAAATAACAGAAGAGAAAAAAGTGGAAATAAAGAAAGGGAAAAATAATTTTAAAATAATAATAATAATAAATGAAAATAAATAAAGATACAGTAAAGAAAATTAAAAAATAAAAGAAATAAAAGAAAAATTGAAAATAAATATTATTATTAATAATAAAATAATAATATAATATAAAAATGATTAAAAAAATAAAGAAATAAAAAATAAAATTAAATAAATAATAAAATAAATAAACAACAATAAATAAAAGTATTTTTTAATTTAATAAAAATAGTCAAGAGACGAGAGAAAAGAGTTACAAAAGTAATTTCCAAATAGGAGAAATGGAGGGAGATGATGAGAGATCATTGACAAGATTATCAGAGTTTTAATACATAAAATAGCCTTCCTGAACATTTAAATCAGACGGAGAGCAGGATAAGAAAAAATTCTGTCTATGTAAAAATTGAAAGCACGACTGGAAGTCCAACAGTGAGATACTATCGAGGATTTAGCGATTTCTTGATTTTCAATATACATCTGGATGCTCGTCTATCTTTTCTTTAACGCTCTCTTTGTTTGATCCATATAATCTAAATTACAAGAGCAAAGAATAAAATAAATACCCCATCGGTTCTTAGTAGGAATAGGATCTTTCAAAGAAGATAATTTAATTTTATTCATAGGTTTGAAGATAACTTTATTATATAAACTTTAAGATAACTCTTTTAAGATAACTTTATTATAATGTTATAGTAACTTTCTGATAACTTTATTATATAAACATTAAGATAACTCTTTTAAGATTAATTTTATTACAATGTTGTCTTTAAACATATGAATAAAAATATCTTCTTTAAAAGATCCCATTCCTACTGCGAACCGGTGGGGTATTTATTTTATTCATTGCTCTTGTTAATAAGGTTTTATTGGTCAAACCAAGAGAGCGTAAAGAAAAGATAGGCGAGCATTAGAGGTACATAGAAAACCAAGAACTCTCTAAATTCGAGAGAACTTCTTACTATTGGTCTTCTAGCCATACTTTCAATTTTCCCATGGTCATGATTACTTCTTATTCTGCCTCTCCCTCTGGTTTAAATATCCATTAAGCCTATTTTATTTATCAAAACTCTGATAATCTCGTCAATGATCTCCCATTATCTCCCTCCCTTTCTCCTGCTTGGAAATTATTTTTGTAATTCCTTTCTCTCATCTATTGTCTATTTTCATTAAATTAAAAAAAAAATCATTTTATTTATTGTTGTTTATTTATTTTATTTATTCTATTTTTATTTTGTATCTCTTTATTTTGTATTTATTTTTGTATCACATTATTATTTTTTTATTATTATTATTAGTTTTTTTATTTATACTATTTTCTTTTTTAATTTTCTTTATTATTATTATTATTATTAATATTATTTTCCACTTATTTTTTGCGTTTATTTTCATTTCCACTTTTTTCTCTTCTGTTATTTTGGCATCACTTTCGTCTTCGGAATTTGCTCGTTCAACTAGCGTCACCTGTGGCACTCTTTGCAATCTCTACCCTCTTTCTTTCAGTTCATCTATTGACCTTGTGCCCTTACGGACACGTGTCTGCTCCTGCTGGTGATGATCTGGTATTGTTTTAGCTCGAAGCGCATCCGGCATTGTTTTTTATTTTATGGTGAATTGAACAAAGTGTATTATTTCAATTAAAACGTATGCAAGATGTGAATGAAAAATATGTTTCTTAAATAGTGGTGGTCTCTATATTTTGGACTGTCCAATTGAGGTTTTTCTGCAAAAATTTGGACAAATTTATTTAGCGAACACTAACGGTTTTCATCATAAACATATATTTTTAAGCAAATATATTCGAATAGCAGGCAAAT
The DNA here is from genome assembly GCA_964019185.1 of Maratus speculifer. Taxonomy (NCBI): domain Eukaryota; kingdom Metazoa; phylum Arthropoda; class Arachnida; order Araneae; family Salticidae; genus Maratus; species Maratus speculifer. The sequence goes on from OZ025299.1 coordinate 137,792,409, forward strand.
TCAGCGTTCCAGAAGTGTTCGTTATTGAAAGATTTTGCTGTATTTAAATTTTTTTATTTAGTTAATTTTTAACTTAGAAGTGCAATTAATAAAAATTTGAATTAGTAGTTCTAATTTAGAAGTGCAAAATATTGATTATAATAAAAAACATTCTCAAAACAAATTTAAAATATACGCTTTACAAAAATTGCATATCTAATTTCGGGAGACTAAAATGGCAGAGAGAGGAGAAGGGACAATGCCCATTTGTCCATGCTTCAGTCAAATCCCTTTTCTGCAAAAATCCAACCCTCCATTGTTCGCTAAATACAGCTCTCCGGTATTCGGAAGTGTCCGTTACATAGATTAATAGACCTTGCCTAATTCAGGCAATTGTATTTAGCAAAATCCCTTTTTAATCCAAAATGCATACAAATTTATTTTTTATGTCACAAAAACAGACACGCCCGACTATCGAACAAATTCCGCAATTCTTAAAGTGTCCGATATTGAGAGATTTTTCGGCATCTTGTTAAATGTTTCCTGTTTTTAATCCTTTCCTACTCTAAACTTTCAAAACTTCCATTATAATCAGAGCTTCAGGACCAAAGTCCAAAAAGATTTAAGATATCAGCTTTACGAAAATTGCGTACAAAATCCCCCCCTCCTCCCCAAAAAAGTAAAAAATTTTATGTCATTTAAATTTAGATTTTTTAAAATTTATATTCCTGCATGGACAAGATTTATGTAGATCAGAGTATAATCACACAAAAGCTACTTAACTAGCAATGAAAATAAACAAATAAATATTCTACATTGATAACATGAAGAAAAACTTATATTTTCGAAGCTTCTTTTGTCTTAAATTTATATCTTAACATGTAATTGTTATTTTTGTATTTTTCGCATAAGTACATATAAATAAAGTTATGAAAACATAATTATTTTAAGAGAAAAATCTTGTTATAGATTTTTACTTTTTCGAATTCTAAATTTCAAATAATTTTTTTACAAAACATAATAAAAAAAATAATATTAGAGTTGATTTGAAATGATATATATATATATATATATATTACTGACAATTTTTACTTGTAGATTAACTTCATATACATACGTCTTATGACAACGTCTTGTATTTTCATGCGCTTTATTTATCTTATTTTTGATCTGCGGTTTAATCTAGGAATATATATAGTAGCTGATTAAAACTTAACGAATGCGTTTTCTTCATGACGACGAAGAAAGAAATCCTTAGAAAATGTTTTAAAGTTTTTTCTTTCTTTCTTTTTTTTTTTTTTTTTTTTAAACTTGCTGTCAGTTACTGGCAGATAAGAATTAGCAAAATAAGAGATTGAATTTAACTTAAAAAGTGTTTCTTTTAGAGATAACATTCTTTTAAAAATGAAGAAAATGATGAGAATTTATAATGTATAATTTGTAACACGAGACAACATCATAAGCCTAGAAAAATGTAATTCAAGAATTAGTGATTTTTTTCGCAAACAGATTTGTTTAGTTTTATAGGTAAAAGTATAAAAAATACTAGTTTTAGTACTATAAAATAATTTATGACACTTACTTGAATCGTTGTTACAAGAGGTAAGACAAATTCCTCGATTTGAGATTTTAAAAACTATCACAGTGAGAGAATAATACTTGTTTCATTTTAGAAGAAAATCCCTTAATTTATTCTGCTAGCTATATTTAAGGAATGAAATATTTCATCCTCAAAACATAATCGAAAGGTCTAAATGTTAGTTGTAAAAAATAGTTGAAGCATGCAATATTGATAGTAAAATATATTTTAATTGACTTCTATTATTTAATTTACATTCAATATATTTGTATTTATTTAAAGGTGGCAAATGAGTTTTTGAAATTACTTCCGTAAAACCTTTTTGACACTGACTGCACACGCACGCATATGAGCTACTGTGTTTGCGCTATAACTTCTTTTATAAGCTAATAATTTTTTTAATTTTAATTTTATCGAAAAATGCAGACTTTAATGAAAGAAAAAAGTCATTAATTTTACGTATCAATACTTTTCTTTTTAAATGACATCAGAAAAGAAAAACATCGCGTCTTAGCGTGACCAGTGTCATTTATTTGAGAAAAAAAAAATCGAATAATCATTTTAGCCTTATTATAGCCCTTGTTTGGTTTTTAATCTACAATAAACTTCTTTCATATAATTCTCGTTCCAAAAAATTTGAAATTTCGGGATCGATTACTTTACTGTAGGTATAAAATATTATAAATTACTTCAAAACATTCAGATTTTATTTGTCAGCGGTACAAATTTCATAATAAATTATTTAAGACATTATTGATTTTGTATTACGTGCTTAAATCTCATTAGAAAAATAAAGCTTATTCTCTTTACTGAGCAGTATTTTCGAAAATGGTCTCATTTTGATTATTGATAATAGTTTGTAAGCTAGAAAATTTAAAGGAGTGGGATACTTTTCATTTTTTTATTATTTTCTTCTATAATCATTCACTGTTTTATATCTACATATTAGGAAAATTAATTTGGCTATAATACAAAACCTTAACTTTTATTTATTTTTTTATTTGTATACTTTATTTTAAAATTTCCTGCCTTTCAAAATTTGTGAAAAATCCAGTATATATTTTTTTTTTCACGCTGTGTATGTTGCAACTTCACGTTTAATTCTATCTACTTATTCCTATTACCTAGTAGAAGATAATTTATATATATATATATTATTCTTTATCCTATATTAATTTTCTGACTTACAATTTTTTTTTTATTTCTCAGAAACTCATTTATGAATTACTCTGTAACACACAATAAACAGCAAATTTTTAATGATTTAAATCTGCATTATTTCTCAAAATGAATTCCATAATAATTAAAGTAAACTGCAAAAGTAATGCAAAGCTTAATGCAAAAATGCGTTTATTAATTGCGACTATTAATATTATGACTTTTTGCCCTCTACAAACTTTCTATGTTAAAACGGTATTATATATATATACCACTTATAATATAATTGAAACAAGAATTGATAAGAAATAATAATTTTATTCCCAATGCCTCAAAAACTTAGAAAATGCAGAAAAAATGCACAATTTCAGCAGAAGTTCCTTTATTTATATTATGTGCCGATAGATGACACCAAAACAATATTTAGCAACGAAACATAAACCAGGAAAAAAAAAAAAAAAATCACTGAATTCAGATTATAACGCCCCCTCGTTTCCACCCTATTTAAATACTATACAAATATAAATATAGATGTAAAAATATAATAAAAAAGTTTTCGCATTTCTTAAGCAGCACAAAGTAAAAACCAGTTTTAAAACACTGACAAGTAAGAAAAAGCATGCGTTAAGCATAGATTATGAAGCACTTTCCAACACTTAATGAAATCTTTAACAAAACTTTGTTATTTAGGGAAATAACAGTGTATAGCCAAATATACCCAAATATGTATTCCAATACTTTTGAACAGCTCTGTATTTCATATGTCAGTTGATATAATGGGAAAATTTAGTTTAGCAAGAAAATACCCAGTAGCTTGATATTTCTTTTTCAGCATTTCATACTATTAGATGGAAACATACTTGAATACTTTTGTTCAGCCCTGTAGTTTACATTGTACCTTTATTACATGTCAGCATTAGGCTAAAATTTATTGTAAACTAAAACACTTTTAAAACAACTGAAATCACATTCTCATAAATTATCATTCATAGGCGTCCGTGTACTGAATTCTTTGCGTGGCTCTGTATATCCTTTTATCTATATTCTGCAAACATTTCTCAGTAAATTGAATGAAGCTCAGCGTAAAAATGCATAGCTTATTTAAGAACCACGTTTAAATAATTTACGCTCATATTCAGTAACGTTGGTGAGCTCTTTTGGGTAGCCCTGTATATAAACTATAACATTTATACACACCATATAATGTGCATATATTTAGCGAAATATAAACGCTCATATCATAATTAAAATGCATTTCATCCCTCCATCAGCCATCATCGGACACATATACGGTGCTTCGGAAAGAATATACTATTTGAAATCTTTTGTATGGCCCTGTAAATGCTATGTACTTCATATTATGCAAGACAGTAGCATATAATTTATATTAAGCTTCAGTGACATATATCAATTTTATTTTACATGAAGCAGCTTAATATATTTAAAATATGTCACACACAATTCCCCCTTTTACCATTATCTAATGGAATTCTTTTGTGTGGCCATGTAAATGAATAATAGCTACATTTTCACCTTATATTTTATAGAATGCATATTTTAATATGTTTGACAGGGTATAACATCTTTAAAATTCCCTTGAAACGATTTTTCAATATAGGCCGTAATGTAATGGGAAACTTTTGATTCACCCTGTAGATAAACTAATCATGGTAGAAACTTCATTTTCAATAGGGTTCGTGCTAGGGTAAACGTCAATAACGTCCTAAAATTTCATGGCAATCCGAGTATATTAACGATTTTTCCCCATAGGCCGTAATGTTATGGGAAACTTTGATTCGCCCTGTAGATAAACTAATCATGGTAGAAACTTCATTTTCGATAGGACTTGCGCTAGGGTAAACGTCAATAACGTCCTAAAATTTCATGGCAATCCGAGTATATAAACGATTTTTTCCCATGGGCCGTAATGTAATGAAAAACTTTTGATTCGCCCTGTAGATAAACTAATCATGGTAGAAATTTCATTTTCAATAGCGTTCGTGCTAGGGTAAACATCAATAACGTCCTAAAATTTCATGGCAATCCGAGTATATTAACGATTTTTCCCCGTAGGCCGTAATGTAATTGGAAACTTGATAAACTAATCATGGTAGATACTTCATTTTCAATAGGTGTCGTGCTAGGCTAAACATCAATAACGTATAAAAATTTCATAGCAATCGGAGTATATTTACGGGAGTTAGAGCGCGGGCAGACGGACAGACGGACAGACAAACCGAATGCATAAGCACTTTTCAACTTTGTTGGAAAATGCTAAAAAAGGGCTGAAAATAGATTAACGCTATAAATATCATCACATTTTTCTCGCGCTTTCCTAAAATAACAGTGTCTTACTGTTGCCACTACAGAACAGTAAAATTTATGAATCATTATTCATATCAATGATTCTTGTGAATAATGATGAATAATCCTTAAATTGAATAAAGATAATCATTAAGATAGCCAATATTTGTTGAAATTAACGTGAATATATTATAAAAAATATTTATTTAATAAATTATGTAATATGGACAATATTCTTGTGATGTCACAGTGGGAATCACGTGGTGTAAATATAGCGTCTATAGCATTTGATTACCTCATTATTTCATTTTATGGAGTAATGAAAATAGAGACGTCTTAAATTTAGATACATATATGACTAAAAAAGAATTTCAGATATTTAAGTGTCTTAATCTGAAAATTAAGCCATAATAGATGTGTTAATTTAAGCCACATAAGCATCTTACTATGATCATGGTGTAAATGAACTGAGAATAATGTCTGAATTATCCACAAACATCTTATTTTAAGACACTTTATTGCTTCAAACGTGTCTTAATTTAAGACATTTTGATTTTTCAGTTCTTCCTACATAACCACCAGGGTTCACTCTCTCAAGGGGACCACCAGTCATGGTGCTCATAGATTTTGATGATTTCAAAGTATGTTCTAGCCCTCATAGCATGCATGGTCACAGTGACGTCACAATGACGTCACTGTGAGTCACTTTGGTCACATCACATCTGTGACTAAAATGCCACCACTCAGTGACGTCACATTGTGACTGGGATGTGACTTTCTAAAAAAAATTTCACAGTTCGTTACAATGTTAATGTCAAAGTAGTCACAAATGTTATACTTTTCACAAATTGGTCACATTGTGATGTCACAAAGTGGTCACAATGTGACGTCACAAAAAAGCTCTAAAACGGCCATAACGACTTCACATTTTAATAACTGTGACTTCACATCGACGTCACGTGACGTCACATCGACAATCGATGGTCACAAAGTCACAATGGGACTTCACAACGACGTTACAGTGACGTCACCATGTCTTACGGGAGGGGTCATACCACTAATTATTCTGGTGAAAGAGTTCCTTCAAATGGACCTTGGTTTTTGAGAAATTGGAGATCAAAGTTCAGCGTATATTTCAAATACCTAATTGTTTAACAACTGAATGTCAATTCGTGGCGTCATGCCAAAGCACGTGTTTGTGAATCGAAAGGTTGTGAGTTCCAATCCATCCTCGGCTTCTATTTTCTTTTTTACTTATATTTATATTTTTTACACGTTACAAATTTTAAGTATTTTTATTACTAAAGAAATTGCTACAACTTTTATATTTTCTTAATAAATTGCATTTACATTTTTGAATTTTTTCATGGAAATTTATTTTTTCTGCAATTTTTAAACTAATATTTCTTTTGATAACACAGCAAAACTAATTTAAGCCTAGAACTATTTTTTTCTTAAATATTATCTATATTTTTTACTTTATGCACAATTCTGAAATAATGATTTTTCTTTTTTCTATCGCTTTTTTATTTTATTTTATTCTACTTTAAATGCAAATTTATCCTTTTTTGTATAAATAATACAAAATAATTTTCGCGTGAAATTTCTTAAACGTTTATAGGATTAGATAATTCAAGCAATGCATATCTTCGAAAGAGTAATAAAATATTAATACAGTAATGCTACAATGCAAGTTGTTACCAGCTATTCAAGTTTTCAATTTTCCATTTTTTTGTAAACACATTTATCTCACAAGTTCAATCTCAACAAAATTTATCGTTTGCACAAATAAGAAATGACAGATTACATTTATTTTTATTTCAAATCAAAACACTCTTTCCGTAATTCAATTGGAGTGCAAAAATCGTCTGTTAATAATATTTATGATATATGTAAAAATACTTTTTTTTTCTTTTTTCGTCTGCTTTCCTTTCCTCCGTAATATAAAGATTTCTTTGTATTGATCATATATTTGCACTTATACAAAAGATGATTAAACATTTTTTTTTTTTATCTTTTAATGTATTTTTGAACATATTTATAACGAATTAATTATTCAAGGAATATAATTATGGAAGTTTTTAAAAATGAAGTTTCACATAAATTAAATCGGATTTGCGTTTAGATTAAAAATTTCGGTAAAAAATACTGATTTTCTCTAAAAGTTCATAAACGTAAACTTAATTTCTTAAGGGGGCAGTTTACCCCAAAATTGATCAAAAATCGATTTTTGTTTTGAAACATTAAATGAAAGCCTGTTTAATTGTGAATATTTTAAAACCTTTTTTTCATCCATACGACAATCATATCTTGACATGTTGTAAATTTTGTTAATACATCTAACGCAATTCCCACACTAATAATAACTTTAAACTTTTTTTCCCTCTATGTTTATATTTACTTCGCTTTCATGTTTTATAAATATTAAGGCTTTTTTATTTTTATTTGATACAGATATTTAAAATGTTTTGTACAATTCTATTGTTATATATGTGTTGAATATGCGCATGAAATTAGACTTAACGTTATTATTATTTTAATTGTTATTAATAAAAGTATATATGAAGATGTGTTAGATTTCACCACTTTGCACAACTTATATCAAATAAAAATATATATTAAATGTAGCATTACATTATCTAAAAATCCATGCACAGTATTGTGTAATACACATTTGAAAAAAAAAAAAAAGTTGATTGATTAATCTAAAAATATTATTATTTAAAATTGTGGAGATTGTAAAATATTAAAATTTTCTTATACTTTTTCAAAATTTTAATTAAATACGCATTTTTACTTAATTATTTGTTGCAAAATATACTTTTAGTTGAACCCTGAACTGCAGTCAGTTCACCAATTGAGCCATATTTTTTGAAATAATAGTAATAATAAAATATTGAAAAAGCAAACTATCCTCTTCAGAAAATATCAAAAGGTTCAAAGCTGTAGAATTCCCAATTCTGCTTAAAATTTGTAACATGTAAAAAATATAAATATAAGTAAAAAAAAATAGAAGCCGAGGATGAATTCGAACTCACAATCTTTCGATTCACAGACACGTGCTTTTGCACGACGCCACGAATTGACATGCAACGTTGGTACTAGTAAGTATTTGAAATATACGCTGAACTTTGACCCCTAATTTCTCAAAAACCAAGGTCCATTTGAAGGAACCCTTTTACCAGAATAATTAGTGGTATGACCCCTACAACATACTTTGAAATCATCAAAATCTGTGAGCACCATGTCTGGTGGTCCCCTTGTTAGTTGCATATGAGTTTTAGACGTCTTTCGTTCGAACTTGGTATAAGTTTTGATTCAAACTGAAAGTTTGTTTTTATCTACGTGCATACATTAATTCGTTTTTTGTGGAATGTGAAATTTTATGGTTTTAATTCGTATTCACATAGTTTAGTTACTGAACACATACATCTGACTTGTGTGCTTGATATCAAATGTCTTTTATAGTTTGTTGTCGATATAATTGAGGGATAGACACAGAAGTCGAAAACACTTGAAGGTTACATCCGGGATTTCTACAAAGCATGTGCAATGGACTTAGTGTTAATTGGCGTTCATTTACATTCATTGGAACTTTTCTCCCACAGTTTACTGTGGAATGATCCTGAAAACTGAAAAGGAATATTTTGACACTAATTTGCGAATAGCCTCTTGAAACGTACAAAGAATTCTCGTGTTATATAGAATGTCTCTGACTTTTTAGTTGTGAAATTTGAACTACTCCCAATAATTTGTTTTTAGTATCCAGATTCATTTATTTCAACTACGAGAAATAATAATAATAAAATAAGTTTATTCACTAACATTAAATGGATAATAAAAGATGACTGAATTCAGTATATCTATTCTGCACATCTTATGTAACATTTCAGTTTATGTAAGCATCTTTATTGAAAATTGTGTAATAATTTAACTTTTATTTTAATAGCTTTATATATTTATTGCTGATACATGAGAAAATGTGATGACGGTGAATGTGATCGCCCTCTTAAAATAAAGATCATCTGGCTTTTCCTTGGAATAATTTCGACCTGGTAACATTTTATTTGAAGCAGACCTAAATGACATCCGCCGCACTTCATATACGTCCCGCGGCTTCTAGCGATTACTTGTGCTGTCCGCTCTTTTTCGATTTCTGTTGCTGCAATCATATAATGGCTCCGCCTATAGCTGCGACAGATAATCACTAGTTTTCGCAAGGGTTTGCAAGGGCTATTTTCGACATCTTTCTCTCTCTCTCTTTCTGAAAACTTGCTAGCAAACCCCCTTCTCTTCTCTGTGATCTCAAAGTAGATACACACCCCTTGGTTTCTCATGCAGTTCTTCCAGCAATTTTCTGTAATATTATTTGAACGCTCAGCCAGTTCCTTTTATGAATCTTTTTTTCCCCTTTGCTATCTTCATTATTTTTGCTCAATCACGTACTCCATTTGAAATCTTGACAGATCCCCCCCCCCCCCAAACCCAAAATAAAAACAAAAAAATAAATAAAAACCCATACTTAGATGAATTTTCCTATAATTAAAAATAGAGGTGATTAAAAAAATATTTATATATACATAGAGATAAAAACAAAGCTGAATAGATGTATAGAAATATTTTTATAATTTCTCATTATGGTTCAGTGGCATAAGATAATTGTACTGTTCTTAAGGGGACTCGGTACCTTTCATCTGGCGAAAACTGACGAAAGTATCAATTTTCTCATTTTTTGTTAAATTATACTTTATTATCCTTAGTAAATTCTGATGAAGTTTCGTAACAATCCAAGTATTAACGACCCACTCGCTAATGCTAATCGTATGGCAAAACACTTTCATTTTCGAATCAATGAAAAAAGGAAAAAAGAATATATTTAAAAATATTGAAAGTGACCAAGAAATTTCTTAGGATTCGTAGGATTAGCATGAGCGAACTTGTCTTTTCGTTTGGCTGAAGTAGCCTCTTAAAAGCTATTTTATTACATCGTTGTCGCTTTAAATTCCATACCCCACTTCACTGTTTACGTTGCGATTGCAACTGAACACCTATCATTTTCAAAAAAGCGCAGCTAGGATGAATTGTATATTTAGAGTAATTATTTTTGAAGTTGAAAGCTTAAACGTGATTTTTTTTTTCAATTTTCAATTTTTAGCTCACAGGCTATCATAGCCTGAGGAGCTTATGTGCCCGTCCGTTCTGTATGTACGTTCGTATGTTCGTGCGTAACGCGATAACTCATGATAAAAATATCGGATCCACTTGAAATTTTGTATATAGGTATATCCTGATAAGGCGTTTCCCTGATTAGTTTTTGGAGTTCATTCGATATGTATAAGAGGGGGAACGGGGGGCTCATGCCCCTCCCCTTAATGGATATAAGTGGGTTTTTCATGCAGAATTAAGTTTTTGTCCAAAATTTAGATATAGGATCATTCTGATGAGGTGATTCCGTGACTGTTATTATGTGTTCATTGAATAAGTATAAACAGGGGGAACGGGGGGTTCATGCCCCCCCACGTAATTGATATAAACGGGATTTTCATGCAGAATTAACAGTTTTCGTTAAAAATTTAGATATAGGATCATTCGGATGAGGCGATACCGTGGCTGTTATTAGGTGTTCATTGAATAAGTATAAACGGGGGGAACGGGGGGCTCATGCCCCTTCCCTTAATTGATATAAACTGGTTTTTCATGCAAAATTAATAGTTTTTGTAAAAAATTTAGATATAGGATCATTCTAATGAGGCGATTCCATGACTGTTATTATGTGTTCATTGAATAAGTATAAACAGAGGGAACGGGGGGCTCATGCCCCTCCTTAATTGATATAAACGGGATTTTCATGCAGAATTAACAGTTTTCGTTCAAAATTTAGATATAGGATCATTCTGATGAGGCGAGTCCGTGGCTGTTATTAGGTGTTCATTGAATAAGTATAAACAGGGGGAACGGGGGTTCTAATGCCCTTCCCCTTAACTTGCATAAATGGATTTTTCAAACAGAATTGTCAGATTTCTTTCAAATCTCTGAATAGTTTTGGAAGTTTAATGGTTAAGTATAAAAGAGGGAAATAACTCCTCTTAAATTATATAACTGCTAAATGGGTTTTTATTAAGAATTATCCGATTTGCTCTGAATTTTGGATATAGGTTTTTTAATATGATAAAGCATGTACTTGATAGTTTAGGAAGTTCAATGATTAAGTATAAAAAAGGAGAAAGGGGAGAGCTGTTTCCCCTTCTTAATTTTTTTTTCGAACGGAATTAACGAAAATACAAGGCTGTAATGTACAATTAGTATGCGTAGCCTGTGAGCTCAATGCCATCAGTTTAACTGGGCAATATTTTTTTTTATTTAACGAATTAACACGTTCAAAATTATGAAATTTTTGTGCATATTTTTCAATTGACTCCATTTTTAATTCTTCTCATCGCTCGTATGATCCATTTGATAAGACTAAGCATCGTATTTGCAAAAAAGTATTTCTTTTTACGTATAAAAATATGCAATAACTTCAGTTTTCAGAGCCATACCCTAACAATAACTGCGAAAGAAAATATTTTATTTTCAGGCTTTTTACTAGATTTCTGTAACGTACCGGAAGATTTGATCAAAATGAAATAATGAAAGTAAAAATCATTAGTGCTTTAAATGAATGTAGCTTTACATGAAATTGTTATTTAATACGAGATACAGAAATACATATTTTATTTTAAAAATTGCCAATGTCGATGAATAACTTTACGTATCTATTTAAAGATTTAAGTATAAATTTTAAAAGTATACACCAGCAGTGCATTAAAGCATAATATTAACTTTAAATACTGTAACTATTATAAACCAGAGACCTCATGACATGTTTTATAAAGTATTTTGTTTCTCTTTAAGTTCTGTTTCTTAGAATATTATTTCTGTTTTCCATGCTATTTTTGAAACTTTTTCGGTACCGTTTGTGCGCCTAATCTCATTAAATGTTCTAGCAAAAAATCTTATCTTGGCTTTAGCCCAAAATGCTCTAATACTCGCCATCCCAGCGGTAAGAAATCTACTTAGAAAATATAAAAAAGAAGCAGTGAAAAGGAAAAGAAATGGATAAATAAAAACTCAATTTTCTTAGAAGTGTCAGAATATTGCTCGAATTTAATTCTTTATTCTTAAGCCGATTGTCACTTTTGAATTGGATGGTCGTATTTGAAACTTGCTGTTTTTTAGTGAAAAATTATTTAAACTGGGCCAAACACTGTTGAACGAAGAGCATGCTCGAGCCGGCTACAACGATTAATATAATGGAATGATTCTGGGTCAGTCATAAGATTTCTTTAAAAGAATGATTCTTCCTTAAGCGTCGAGCCTCCGTTATCTTTTAACCCTATCAGAATTCGACATAACTTTTACTTGTACTTTGTTCACAGTATGACCCATAAAATATTAATGTTTTTAATAATAATAATTTTAACATTAGTAAAAATAAGAAGTTGCAAGATGATTATCATATAGCAAATTAATGAAACTGTTACTTTTACATTTTTAATAAATATTTTCACTGTGAAATGAGATGTGTATTTTATTGTTTTTCCTAATATATTTTTATTTTAAACATCGAACTGCCACTATCTTTTCACCCTATCGGAATTTTTCATATATTTTTATTGTTTTGTTCATAGATCATGACTGAAAAATAACAATGCAAAATGTTAAAAAAATTGAGATTTAGCATGATAAAATCTACATAAATTTCTGAGCTAATAAACGGAAAATCACGAAAATAAGTTTCGAACATAATTTTAAATAATTTTGATTGAGGATGAAACAACACCGAAAACTGGCGATAAAACACAATTAAATAATAAATCTCGGTACAAATCACCATAAAAATATAACAACACACAAGACGTGTTTCGAGTTCTCAAACATTGCGCGTACACATTTCGCGTAATGTTTTCTGATTAAATTATAATCCTCAAAATATACAAAATAAAGCCCTAAAATAATTGTAAAAACACCTTGAAGGCCTTATCAACTTACAGATGTACAAGCATATAAAAATTGGAAGTAGGTTGGGCTAATAACTTGGTCTGTCCTGGCTTCAAATGGTTGATTAACAATTAAGGAAAAAATTTGAAATAGAATTGCGTCCTTAATATTGATCAAAAATATTAATGAAAGTACTCATTGAGAATTTCAGGTTCTACAACATTTGCACTGATAATGTTTTTGATAGAATCAGCTGTTTTGAGATATTATTAAGTTAACTTGTTCTCTCCAGGCTTTAAGCTCATGATTAGCAATTATGATAGTATTTTGAAATAGAATTGCGACCTTAATTATGAACAAACATATTAATGTGGGCACTCATTTTATTAAAAAATTTAAGCTCTAACAACATTTGCAATCACAATGTTTTTGATAGTGTTAACTGTTTTGAGATATTATTCAGTTGTGGTCTTTTCTGGCTTCAAGCTCTTGATTAGCAATTAAGGCAAAATTTTGCAATAGAATTGCTACCTAACAAAAATACTAATGCGTGTACTCACTTTATCGAGAATTTTAAGCTCTACAACATTCGTACTGAAATTTCTTTTTATAGAATTGGCTGTTTTGAGACATTGTTAAAATAATAAAAAAGTGTTTTTCGAAAATAAATATGTACATATTTTTTAATGTTCACTAAATACGAAGAAGAAAATATAGTACGTTCATTTTAGAACTAAACCATAAGGATTAAAACAATTTCCAGTTTTACCGTAGTTAATTTTGATTTCCACCCTCTCACCACGATGCTAAAACTTAGTAGAATTGTGACCTTAATGTTCAACAAAATTATTAAGTATAAGTACTCATTTTACTCAGCATTTTAAGCACTATAGCATTTATATTGACAACGTTTTTGATAGAGTTAGTTATTTTGAAATATTATTATGGTATTTAAAGAAAAAATGTTTTTTGACTATAAATCTATAGGGGGAACTGGGGCACATTGATACATGGGGCACATTGATACACCCCCTCTACTGCTCACAGGGTCATTACAGGAAGTTTCACAAGAGCTCCAAAAGGTGATGCTAGTGTACACAACTACATACAGAAAGTCTTGGAATGATTCAGTTGTTTGATGAAACGGGATGGGTGATTTATTGTTTTTGTAGGTCAAAAGTAAATTTGAGTTGTACAATTGAAATGGTATTATACAACTGTTCTAGTGTTTTCAACCTAAAAGGATACTCTCTCTGGCAAATCTACTCTTTATCAGTTCCTCATTCTTTTTTGTTAGATAAATTATAAAGTATTGGATTTGAGACTCATTTTATTCAAAATTGATACATTGGCACATTGATACAGTCTTTGTCGGGGCACATTGATACAACCCTTTCTAGTTCATTTTTTCATTACCTTTGATTATTATTATTTTTATAATACTCTTTAATCCAACCATTTTTTGCTAAAATTTTCTAATATTAATTTTTATTGAAGTGAAATAGCTCTAATTGCTTTATATTAGAACATTTTATAGTATTCTTGCAAAGAGAAGACGTACAAACTTACTCAACATTTAGTGCTAGTAGAACTAACAAAAGAAAAGAACGGCAGCCTGGAAAATCTCAAATTTATATTGATTCTCCAGAGAAAAATGTATTTTCGACATGAGAAATGTTAAGTAAGAGAAACAAGCTGCAGAACTGCACAAGATAATTATATTATAAACAGGATTTTTAATATAAATATGCTTTATTTTCTGTTTATAAACCGATTTATAAACAGGAAACCTGGTAATTTTTTCATGTTTCCTAAGAAAGAAGATAATGCTGCACTGCCAGAAAAATTCGTCAATATACAATAAGTTATCGTTATTTTTTCACAAATAACTTCTGTTTTCCCAGAAAACGTATTTGTTCTGTGAGTTCATTCCGAACGTCGAAAAATGAGGAAAAGATTCCGTTTATATCTAGCACGCATGCGCATTGGGTCTGTTAGTAATAAATTCGAATTTATTTTTAAAATGAAAAACAAAAATATTCTATTGATTAAAATGTCTAATTTAGTCTAAAGACAAAAATGCTTTCGAATTTAAAAATAAATAACAATTACTTTCTTTATTCGTTCAAAAATGCTCACAATCTGTTATTCAAAGTTGGATAAGTTGAATAAAGTTCAATAAACTAAGTTATTTCTATGATAAATATTCGCATATAAAATATACTTTAAGTGAACACATTTAAAAAATATTTTAATTAAAAAATAAAATGCAAAAAAAAAAAAAAAAAAAAATATATTATTTAAAAAAAAATCTTATCGAATAAAAATAGAACATCCATGTTTTTTCTCTAACAATCTACGTAATATATTTAACATTCACATTTTTATACTATATTAATACTAAACGTAAAAAAAACCCAGCCACAGTTTCATTAAAGATGAAATCTTTCCGAGATTAATTGCAAAATTAAAAGCTTTTTAACGAAATACACCAAACCACACCCATATGAAATGAACGCTTCTATTTTAAAGCACAATCGTCATGAGCATAGAGGAATTCTTTAACTCTTTCGAATTCCTCTATTGCTTCTCATTGTTGGGAGGAGGGCCATAATTTTAATTTTACCTCTGCTACTATTATCCAAA
The DNA here is from genome assembly GCA_964019185.1 of Maratus speculifer. Classification (NCBI taxonomy): domain Eukaryota; kingdom Metazoa; phylum Arthropoda; class Arachnida; order Araneae; family Salticidae; genus Maratus; species Maratus speculifer. The sequence continues at coordinate 137,808,055 of OZ025299.1, forward strand.
AATGCACTACTCCGTTAGACTTAGACTTTTTCGAACCACTCCATATACATAAAGCAAAAAACTCCTTGGTTAATGATCTTTCAAGTATACCGTGCGTCTCAACTTTCTGGTTAGATTTATTATGTCATAACACCTCATTTCCGGTTTAATCTTATTGGTTGCTGAGGCTTGTGGGTATTTTGGTATTATGTTTGCGATTATTTGTGTCTCTGACTTGCTGTCAGTTGGGGGGGTTTTCTGTTTTTAACATTTTAACTTTTATACACTGAGGAAGCGAGCCCTGGTGCTCGCGAAACGTATACGTATGTGGTGTGTGTTTGTGTATTGTGTGTTAAACATTGATTTCAATTATTGTAGTGAATTAATATATCTGAAAATTTTCTTGTAGTAACGAAAATTGCATTACTCTATATTTGCTTTAAAAAAAATATTAAAAAGCGTCTTTTTTATTGTGTGTGTAAAAAAAGTGGAAGATTAGACAGAAATCATTTTTTTTTTTTTTTTTTTTTTTTTTTTATTTATCTACAGCAAAGAAACATGAGCAATGTGACGAATTATCAATTTTTTTAAAAAAAAGTCAAAAATAAATTTATAAAATGGTATAATTCACTAACATTTTATTAATAAATGTAAAAATTACATAGAACAATGTGGCGTATAATTCAGTCCAATGAAGAAGGTAATCGTATCGACATCTCTTATGAAACAATACTTGTATATAAGACTTGCTACAATTGAAATTGTTGCTTGCAAAAAGCATGCAACACTGCATTCAATAGCACCAGGCAATAAAAAGTATACAATGGCTTTACTAGAATATATAATTTCTATTTTCTATTCTATCTAGAATATATACTTTCTGTTTTTGACACAAGATACATGTGTCAAAAATAGTTGTATTTCCAATGTTTAGGCCATGTTTTCATCTGGCGAACACTGATAACTTTGACTTGTATTATCTTTTCGTATATAATTGTTCCTGCATGTGTGTTATTTTTCACGTATGTGCAGTTTTTATTCAATTTATGTAGGGCGGAGCTTGGTCAATCTCTATAATCTTTTGGTTCAAGACTTCAAAAATTCGTTTGGTTTTGAATAACATTCAGGAACTGTCCATTTAAAAGCACTGTGTAAGAAAATTTCGACTTATATTTAATGTTTATATCGAATTTTAGACTTTTTCAGGAACAGGTATAGGTTATGAACAGGGTGCAATATGTTATCAATCGCCAACTTATAATTTCTCAACAGTTGGTCGTATACATACAGTTCCAATTACAAAGGAAAAAAAAAACGCTTCAAATGAGTTAAATGTTCATCTTGAGGCACTGCTCAAAGTAAAATAGAACTTAAAAAAAAAATTACGAAATCTAACTTTTTATACGATCCCCCAATTCCTATACTTTGAAAAAGATTACACATATCATAACATATATCACACAAAAAGTTTGAGTTCTGTGCTACAAAAATTGACAAAGTTATAAAATTTTAAAGGTTGAGATTTTTGCACATGATTTTGTCTTTCACTGAGGGATCAGTTAAAAAATGAATTAAAGTGGAGATCGAAATAAGGGTGCAATATCCTTTTTACGGCGAAACACCTTTAGCCATTATCGCCAAGCAGAAATATCACCAAAGAGGGTTTTGTCATCTGAAAATTTTACCTAGTTTTTAGGGGTCGTATACAAAGCGAAGACAGAAATAATGAAATTAAAGAGAAAAATAGATTTGTCTTTCATTCAGGGGTCAGTGAAAAAAAAAAGAAATAAAGTAATTGGAGGTCGAAATAAGGGTGCAATGTTCTTTTTACGGCGAAACCACTATTAGCCGGTATCGCCAAACAGACGTATCACCAAAGTAAGTTATGTCATCTGAAAATTTTACCTGTCTTTTAGGGGTCATATACAAAGCGAAGAATCAAGTATTGAAATTAAACAGAAAAATGGATATCAGTAGTAGGAAAAGGAGAGTACGGGGACAGGAGCAGGCGGCACTGCGGCACCGTGCCGCCTGCTGTGCCGCCTGCGGTGCCTCCGGCTGTCCCTGCTCAGTCGCTGGGATGAAGGGACCGTCCCTGCTCCCACCATCTCACCACCGCCCTCCTGCGCCCCCTAGTGGAAAAAAGGAACATTCTATTCTAACAGGAGAGGTCATCGACCTTCCCTATTCAAAAATATTATCAATCCCATCTCAACTCGGAATCATACTATATGATGAAGATTAAATTTATATTTGAATTTTGAACAACCGTAATTTTAATGAGTATTATTAATTAAGCGAAACAATTAAAATCTCAGTTTTTAACCATTTTATTTAGATTTCTTCAACTACAAGATGAGATTATCAATTTAACACAAGAAAGTTAAACATACATTTGAATTTTGCTTGATAGACATCTTAATGAGTAGTATTAATTAAATAAAAACAATAGAAAATATCAAGTTTTATAGAAAAAGACTGATTTCTTACGATTTTTATCAACTATATGATCAATGTAACGACTTAAAAGTTGAAAGTTAAACATGTATCCTAGTTTTTCAACAGCTATAGCCTTAATGAGTATCGTTAATTAAGTAAAAAAACAATGGAAAATATCAAGTTTTATGGAAAAAGACTGATCTCTTACGATTTTTATCAACTTAAGAGAGAAAACTTAAACACACATTTCAGTTTTTCAAACGCTATAACCTTAATGAGCATTCATAATTAAGTAAAAAACAATGGAAAATATCGATTTTTATAGAAAAAGGCTGATTTCTTACGATTTTTATCAACTGCAACATCAGTGTATCGACTTACAAGTTGAAAGTTAAACATGCATTCTAGTTTTTCAACAGCTATAATCTTAATGAGTATCGTTAATTAGGTAAAAAACAATGGAAAATATCAAGTTTTATAGAAAAAGACTGATTTCTTACGATTTTTTCAACTCAAACTTCAGACTATCAATTTGGTAGAAAGAAATTTAAGCATGCATTCGAGTTTTGGACAACCATTTCCTTCATGAACATTATTAATTAAGCAAAACAACAGAAAATATTAAATTTTTAACTGATTTCTTCATATTTATTTATTTTTTATATATATATATAAAATCAGAATACACAACTTAAAATAGAAATTTAAACATATTTTTTAATTTTTGAACAGTCGTTACCTCAAAGAATTTCAATAATTGAACAATTAACAAAGGAAACTAATGATTTTTTAACGAAAAAGACGAATTAAACGAATTTGGTTAACTTTTACTCTAAATGGAAATTTCATCATACTTTTATATACTAACTAAGTAGAATTTTAATGCATAAACGAACACATTTCAGTAAATATTCAACGCACACGCAAATATGAAAACAACACCTGCTTCTTGTGACGTCATATTGAAACCAAAAGTTATTCCTCCGAAGTCCCTCACCATACCTTTTCACCCCCATCTCCCCCAATTTTTTTACCTTAGGTAGGGAAATGGACAATGCAATGACCTCTCATTCTTGTATATTTAGAAGTCTGGGAGAAAAAAAGAGACATTTTATACACTACAATTTCATAACAGTTACCGCAATATCCCAAAATTTGAATTTTGGAAGACATAATCAGTATAATTAATTAAACAAAATAATAAAAATATTATTTTTTAAGGTGAAAAGGTGAATTTAAGCGAATTTGATTAGTTTTACAATAGTCTTTTGAACAATAACTTGGAAATATAGATTTCTAACAGAAGAATTAAACGTATATTTTAATTTTAACAACAAAAACTTAACAAGTATCATTAATTCAACAAAAATAAATATCAATTTTAAAGAAAAGACGAATTTGAATAATTTTACACTAGTATTTTCAAAAGCAACATAGAAATATCAATACTTATTCACATATTTCACTTATTCACTGTATTCAGTACTATATTTAATAAATATGGATACAATTTAAGAATTTTCTAATCTATAATTAAATATTAGCTGTATATTTAATGTTACCCATGTTTTCAACATTAGTTCATAATCGTGAATTTTGTATTTTAAATACCATGTATTCAGGTTCAGATTATTTTCACTTGAAATCATACAGAATTTTTTAACAGAGTTTGTTTTTGAAATCATTGAAGCAACTGTATTTAATATTTTTAACACCAATTTTCTAACATTTTCTAACATTTTCCGATTATACATTCTTCAGAAGTACATTTCTAAATGTTACAATCACTTTACATATCGAAAAGATATCATTGAAGCAACTGTATTTAATATTTTTAATACCAATTTTCTAAGATTTTTTAACATTTTCCGGTTATACATTCCTCAAAAGTTATTATTACGTATTCTAAACAATAGAAAATATTAATTTTAAGAATAAAAAGACGAATTTAAACAAATTTTATTAGTTTTACACTATTTTTTCTCACCTCCAACACGGATATATCAATTTTAACAGAAGAATTAAACGTATATTTTAGTTTTTAACAACAAAAATGTAATAAGTATCATTAATTAAACAAAAATAAATATCAATTTTCAAGAAAAGACAATTTTTTACACAAATTTTCAACTTTGAAATACATTTGCTTACATATATTGTTACAGTATATTACTAAACTTAAACTTTTTAAAAAGTTTGAATGTCTTTACAAAGGTTCATACTTATATTTTTCACGTCTTGACTGCATTCGAAATCTTACAACAAAAGTATACTTTTATTATTATTATTATTATTATTCTAGAAAACCTAAAAAATCGTTTCTTGCTGCTTTAGACACTTGACATATTAAAACTACTCTACCCATATAATTAATCAAATTAGGACATGATTCATCTTACACTTCAAAATTTCTGAATTTTTACAATACTTATTTTCATCAAACTTTATTCTTGATCCTATATATTTTTATAGCACAGAATTTTAACATCTGTTTTTATCTACTTATCAAAAAATTATTAAAACACCCAACAACATTTTCCAAATATGAATATTATCTTTACAATTTAATAATGCAAAACATACACGAATACAAAGTTTAATTTTTACAAACATTTCATATTTCAAATCAAACTATTCGAAATTTTCACAACATAAGAGCAAACATTAGACGAACTTTTTAACATTAATATTGCTTACATCTTTTCATCATAACTTTTAACTATGATAATTATCCATTTTTAGGTTGATTGTCGAAAAACTGTAACTGAAATTACATAAACTTAATGTAAAAAACCATGTTCTCACACAATTTCTTGAAATTCAACAAAGAATTGACTATTACTCCAATACTTATCTACTTCAATCTCGACTCTCGATAGTATATAGATATTGCATCATTACATACTTACAACTCTTTTCAAACGTTTATCAGAAAATCAAGTCAATCAAAGTCTAGTAGTTATTACATACCTGTTCCTCAGAAATATTACTATCATATGAAACAGTAAAGAAAATTAATAGATATTTAATATTTAATAACTTCATACGTGAAATTACTGCTGAATAAGAATACTAATAATCAAAAAAATCAACTGTTGGACAAAAAATAGTACAGATTATCGAAAATTCAAATCATTTTTTCTACAAAAATTACAAAAATTAACAAATGAATGACAAGTTAGAGAAATAACTAAAAAAAAAATAATGAACATATTTACAAATTTATTAAAATCACACCTTTTTCTGGATTACAAACCACAATTTCTTGAAAAATTTAACACCGAATTTGTAAGATTTTAATCCTAGTATTACATACACTCAATAAATATTCAAAATTAACAAAAAATAATTTTTTAGTCTCATTAATAAGCAGAAATTCTATATTAAAAGAATATTTTCATAGTAGTACTTATAAAAATGAGAGTTTACAAACTGATTTTCATAATTTTATCACATTTAAACTTAATATTTTACATAAAACATTATTTAATCAAATTTTATGCTTTCTAATTCAGTAAAATTCAATACTTTTTTAGTTTTTAAACCAATACCACAATATTTATTTACATCAAACTTGATTCTTCACCTTTTATATTTCCACATTACACACGTGAGATAAATACTAACTTGGGTCAGGAGTTGAAGTCAATTGATTCCATTCGATTTTCATCATGTACGCATTGCTCCTACACGAAATTTCTTACTGCTATAATCATCTAATGTATTAAAACTAATCTACTCATATTTTTAATCAATTCATCAGATGTTTCATCTCGCACTTCTGAATTATCGTGCATCAAGTTGCTTAAAATATAAATACTATCTTTATAGTTTTAATGATATATAGTATACATGGTTTATCTTGAGTTAGCACTTCCATAGTATTAATCAAATTATATGTTTCATCTTGCACTTGATCTTAATGTTTTCATCTTGCATCTGAATTATCGTCCATCGAGTTTTTTAAATAATAATATATTTATAGTTTTTGATTATACATAGCATGTACAAATACAATCTTTAATTTTAACATTTCATATTTCAAATAACCTATTTCCAAAACCAAGCTATGTGAATTTTACCACAATGCTTATTATCATAGAATAATTTGTGTTTCACACTTTTCTAAAAATTATCAGATATGTACCCCTCAGAGAAATTACTATCATATGAATAAATGAAGAAAATTTAATTTATATTAAATGTACACGAAATTGATTGCAATATACATGTATTTAATAAAAATAAATAGGCGATTATTTATACATTAAACCTTTACTAAATATATATTTCTTTCATTATACAGATGTTTCAACAAGATGAATCAAAACAGCAGCAAACTTCAGAAATTAATGACCCGAATGATTCATCCCTAGCACATGTAGCGTTAACGAATAACACATATGTGAGTACTTATATGAGAAATACTAGAATTCGTATATGAAACGTAATTAGAGTAAATACAAAATGATTTGTCTTACTACCTACACTTTAACAAGTGCTTTTTACCTATATTATTGAAGAGAATCCTAACTGTGTCCATTTATTTCTACTACAGATGTGCTCTATTTGCTACAAACACTTCTTAAGTAAATGGAATTTAACAGAACATACAAAAATCTATACAGGTGAAAAACCTTACACTTGGAAAGATTACCATAAATGCTGTTTTCAAGGAGACGTGAATCAAAAATGCACACATCATCATATAAAGCATCATCAGATATATGTAAACTTAGCGAAGATATTCAAAAATTAGTCAGACTTTTGAAGAATTTAGAAATAAAGGAAGATATTTAGGCTATTTATCCATCATATTTTCACAACATTTACCACAATATCTCAAACTTAAAATTTGGAAGACATACACACTGCTGAAAAGTAATTTTGTGATTCCTCTAACCAGTATGAATGTATAGATGTTATTTTGCAGTGTATTCTTTAAATGCTCACATTAAATATTCTTTTATATGCATATATCGTTGTGTTTATTTTTCTAATACCTATTACATTAATGAAATACATAACATTTTAAGTGAAATAACACTCTCACAACTTAAAAAATTGCATAAGAACATACAAAAATAAACAGATGTATGAAAAAATATGCAAGTTTACAAAATATTTTCATTGTTTTCTAGAAATATTAACAAAAAATATTTACAATATGAAAAAATTGTAAAAGTGAAAAGAAAAAACATAAATGTAAAAACAAAAACCACAAAGTGAAAAACTCATAACAAAGTTTTTGAAAAAAAAAATATTTACAACAAAATTTTTTTTTACAAAAACCAAAACTTCCAAAAATATTTTTTTCAAAAATTTTTTTTTTCAAAAACATTTTTTACAAAAAAATTTTTTTTCAAAATAAGTTTTTACAAAAGTAAAAAAAAGAAAATCACAAAGTTAAAAAAATGAAAAATTTTTGTTAAAAAAAGTGTAAAAAAATTGCAAAAAAATGTTGCAAAAATTTCAAAAAAAGTTATGAAAAAAGCTTCAAAAATTTCGTTGGTTTTAATGCAGTATGCAATGGCGAAACCATTGCATTTGCTATTAGCATTTATGGTAATCTTTCCAAGTGTAAGGTTTTTCACCTGTATAGATTTTTGTATGTTCTGTTAAATTCCATTTACTTAAGAAGTGTTTGTAGCAAATAGAGCACATCTGTAGTAGAAATAAATGGACACAGTTAGGATTCTCTTCAATAATATAGGTAAAAAGCACTTGTTAAAGTGTAGGTAGTAAGACAAATCATTTTGTATTTACTCTAATTACGTTTCATATACGAATTCTAGTATTTCTCATATAAGTACTCACATATTTGTTATTCGTTAACGCTACATGTGCTAGGGATGAATCATTCGGGTCATTAATTTCTGAAGTTTGCTGCTGTTTTGATTCATCTTGTTGAAACATCTGTATAATGAAAGAAATATATATTTAGTAAAGGTTTAATGTATAAATAATCGCCTATTTATTTTTATTAAATACATGTATATTGCAATCAATTTCGTGTACATTTAATATAAATTAAATTTTCTTCATTTATTCATATGATAGTAATTTCTCTGAGGGGTACATATCTGATAATTTTTAGAAAAGTGTGAAACACAAATTATTCTATGATAATAAGCATTGTGGTAAAATTCACATAGCTTGGTTTTGGAAATAGGTTATTTGAAATATGAAATGTTAAAATTAAAGATTGTATTTGTACATGCTATGTATAATCAAAAACTATAAATATATTATTATTTAAAAAACTCGATGGACGATAATTCAGATGCAAGATGAAAACATTAAGATCAAGTGCAAGATGAAACATATAATTTGATTAATACTATGGAAGTGCTAACTCAAGATAAACCATGTATACTATATATCATTAAAACTATAAAGATAGTATTTATATTTTAAGCAACTTGATGCACGATAATTCAGAAGTGCGAGATGAAACATCTGATGAATTGATTAAAAATATGAGTAGATTAGTTTTAATACATTAGATGATTATAGCAGTAAGAAATTTCGTGTAGGAGCAATGCGTACATGATGAAAATCGAATGGAATCAATTGACTTCAACTCCTGACCCAAGTTAGTATTTATCTCACGTGTGTAATGTGGAAATATAAAAGGTGAAGAATCAAGTTTGATGTAAATAAATATTGTGGTATTGGTTTAAAAACTAAAAAAGTATTGAATTTTACTGAATTAGAAAGCATAAAATTTGATTAAATAATGTTTTATGTAAAATATTAAGTTTAAATGTGATAAAATTATGAAAATCAGTTTGTAAACTCTCATTTTTATAAGTACTACTATGAAAATATTCTTTTAATATAGAATTTCTGCTTATTAATGAGACTAAAAAATTATTTTTTGTTAATTTTGAATATTTATTGAGTGTATGTAATACTAGGATTAAAATCTTACAAATTCGGTGTTAAATTTTTCAAGAAATTGTGGTTTGTAATCCAGAAAAAGGTGTGATTTTAATAAATTTGTAAATATGTTCATTATTTTTTTTTTAGTTATTTCTCTAACTTGTCATTCATTTGTTAATTTTTGTAATTTTTGTAGAAAAAATGATTTGAATTTTCGATAATCTGTACTATTTTTTGTCCAACAGTTGATTTTTTTGATTATTAGTATTCTTATTCAGCAGTAATTTCACGTATGAAGTTATTAAATATTAAATATCTATTAATTTTCTTTACTGTTTCATATGATAGTAATATTTCTGAGGAACAGGTATGTAATAACTACTAGACTTTGATTGACTTGATTTTCTGATAAACGTTTGAAAAGAGTTGTAAGTATGTAATGATGCAATATCTATATACTATCGAGAGTCGAGATTGAAGTAGATAAGTATTGGAGTAATAGTCAATTCTTTGTTGAATTTCAAGAAATTGTGTGAGAACATGGTTTTTTACATTAAGTTTATGTAATTTCAGTTACAGTTTTTCGACAATCAACCTAAAAATGGATAATTATCATAGTTAAAAGTTATGATGAAAAGATGTAAGCAATATTAATGTTAAAAAGTTCGTCTAATGTTTGCTCTTATGTTGTGAAAATTTCGAATAGTTTGATTTGAAATATGAAATGTTTGTAAAAATTAAACTTTGTATTCGTGTATGTTTTGCATTATTAAATTGTAAAGATAATATTCATATTTGGAAAATGTTGTTGGGTGTTTTAATAATTTTTTGATAAGTAGATAAAAACAGATGTTAAAATTCTGTGCTATAAAAATATATAGGATCAAGAATAAAGTTTGATGAAAATAAGTATTGTAAAAATTCAGAAATTTTGAAGTGTAAGATGAATCATGTCCTAATTTGATTAATTATATGGGTAGAGTAGTTTTAATATGTCAAGTGTCTAAAGCAGCAAGAAACGATTTTTTAGGTTTTCTAGAATAATAATAATAATAATAATAAAAGTATACTTTTGTTGTAAGATTTCGAATGCAGTCAAGACGTGAAAAATATAAGTATGAACCTTTGTAAAGACATTCAAACTTTTTAAAAAGTTTAAGTTTAGTAATATACTGTAACAATATATGTAAGCAAATGTATTTCAAAGTTGAAAATTTGTGTAAAAAATTGTCTTTTCTTGAAAATTGATATTTATTTTTGTTTAATTAATTATACTTATTACATTTTTGTTGTTAAAAACTAAAATATACGTTTAATTCTTCTGTTAAAATTGATATATCCGTGTTGGAGGTGAGAAAAAATAGTGTAAAACTAATAAAATTTGTTTAAATTCGTCTTTTTATTCTTAAAATTAATATTTTCTATTGTTTAGAATACGTAATAATAACTTTTGAGGAATGTATAACCGGAAAATGTTAAAAAATCTTAGAAAATTGGTATTAAAAATATTAAATACAGTTGCTTCAATGATATCTTTTCGATATGTAAAGTGATTGTAACATTTAGAAATGTACTTCTGAAGAATGTATAATCGGAAAATGTTAGAAAATGTTAGAAAATTGGTGTTAAAAATATTAAATACAGTTGCTTCAATGATTTCAAAAACAAACTCTGTTAAAAAATTCTGTATGATTTCAAGTGAAAATAATCTGAACCTGAATACATGGTATTTAAAATACAAAATTCACGATTATGAACTAATGTTGAAAACATGGGTAACATTAAATATACAGCTAATATTTAATTATAGATTAGAAAATTCTTAAATTGTATCCATATTTATTAAATATAGTACTGAATACAGTGAATAAGTGAAATATGTGAATAAGTATTGATATTTCTATGTTGCTTTTGAAAATACTAGTGTAAAATTATTCAAATTCGTCTTTTCTTTAAAATTGATATTTATTTTTGTTGAATTAATGATACTTGTTAAGTTTTTGTTGTTAAAATTAAAATATACGTTTAATTCTTCTGTTAGAAATCTATATTTCCAAGTTATTGTTCAAAAGACTATTGTAAAACTAATCAAATTCGCTTAAATTCACCTTTTCACCTTAAAAAATAATATTTTTATTATTTTGTTTAATTAATTATACTGATTATGTCTTCCAAAATTCAAATTTTGGGATATTGCGGTAACTGTTATGAAATTGTAGTGTATAAAATGTCTCTTTTTTTCTCCCAGACTTCTAAATATACAAGAATGAGAGGTCATTGCATTGTCCATTTCCCTACCTAAGGTAAAAAAATTGGGGGAGATGGGGGTGAAAAGGTATGGTGAGGGACTTCGGAGGAATAACTTTTGGTTTCAATATGACGTCACAAGAAGCAGGTGTTGTTTTCATATTTGCGTGTGCGTTGAATATTTACTGAAATGTGTTCGTTTATGCATTAAAATTCTACTTAGTTAGTATATAAAAGTATGATGAAATTTCCATTTAGAGTAAAAGTTAACCAAATTCGTTTAATTCGTCTTTTTCGTTAAAAAATCATTAGTTTCCTTTGTTAATTGTTCAATTATTGAAATTCTTTGAGGTAACGACTGTTCAAAAATTAAAAAATATGTTTAAATTTCTATTTTAAGTTGTGTATTCTGATTTTATATATATATATAAAAAATAAATAAATATGAAGAAATCAGTTAAAAATTTAATATTTTCTGTTGTTTTGCTTAATTAATAATGTTCATGAAGGAAATGGTTGTCCAAAACTCGAATGCATGCTTAAATTTCTTTCTACCAAATTGATAGTCTGAAGTTTGAGTTGAAAAAATCGTAAGAAATCAGTCTTTTTCTATAAAACTTGATATTTTCCATTGTTTTTTACCTAATTAACGATACTCATTAAGATTATAGCTGTTGAAAAACTAGAATGCATGTTTAACTTTCAACTTGTAAGTCGATACACTGATGTTGCAGTTGATAAAAATCGTAAGAAATCAGCCTTTTTCTATAAAAATCGATATTTTCCATTGTTTTTTACTTAATTATGAATGCTCATTAAGGTTATAGCGTTTGAAAAACTGAAATGTGTGTTTAAGTTTTCTCTCTTAAGTTGATAAAAATCGTAAGAGATCAGTCTTTTTCCATAAAACTTGATATTTTCCATTGTTTTTTTACTTAATTAACGATACTCATTAAGGCTATAGCTGTTGAAAAACTAGGATACATGTTTAACTTTCAACTTTTAAGTCGTTACATTGATCATATAGTTGATAAAAATCGTAAGAAATCAGTCTTTTTCTATAAAACTTGATATTTTCTATTGTTTTTATTTAATTAATACTACTCATTAAGATGTCTATCAAGCAAAATTCAAATGTATGTTTAACTTTCTTGTGTTAAATTGATAATCTCATCTTGTAGTTGAAGAAATCTAAATAAAATGGTTAAAAACTGAGATTTTAATTGTTTCGCTTAATTAATAATACTCATTAAAATTACGGTTGTTCAAAATTCAAATATAAATTTAATCTTCATCATATAGTATGATTCCGAGTTGAGATGGGATTGATAATATTTTTGAATAGGGAAGGTCGATGACCTCTCCTGTTAGAATAGAATGTTCCTTTTTTCCACTAGGGGGCGCAGGAGGGCGGTGGTGAGATGGTGGGAGCAGGGACGGTCCCTTCATCCCAGCGACTGAGCAGGGACAGCCGGAGGCACCGCAGGCGGCACAGCAGGCGGCACGGTGCCGCAGTGCCGCCTGCTCCTGTCCCCGTACTCTCCTTTTCCTACTACTGATATCAGTTGATTGTCATATATGAAAACGATCTTATATATATATATATATACACCAAATGCCATAATTTACTAGAGATATACTTTTAGGGGTCGAACAACATTCAAAAATCAAAATAGGTAGTATCGGCATCTGGAAAATAAAACATACTCGCCGAGAACTTGATAAATGGCAGCGGAATGCAATCGATCAGTCGAGTTATAGCGACAATAAAATTGGGATTATGCAAATTATAATAATACCACAGCATCACACGTTCTGGTTAAAACACGAGCCATCTAGCCATGGAGGGGCTACTCAGCGTGATGGCAGAATACACGCAATATGACAAAATGATACTCATTTAAGACGACTGTAAAAGGAATGCCAGAGCGGCTCTGAGGGTTTATTCAGAACGTTTCCCTAGGGATCGACATCTAACGCATGAAACTATAATTGGTGTATTGCACCGTCTTAGAGAGACTGGCTCTGTTACACCACGACCCAGAACAATTAGACAGGCAAATGTTCGAGTGGCACCAGAGGAGGTTCTAGCATCTACTTTTTTAAATACACAACTGAGCACGACGGAAATAAGCGATGCATGCGTACACACGCGTCAGCATTTCTGGCATTTATATGCACATGGTGTGCATCCATACCATGAGACACTGGTGCAAGCATTGAAGTTGTATGACCAACCACAAAGATTTGATTATTGTAATTTTAGGCTGAAAACCTTACAGGAAAAACTGTCGTAGCTTGGTGACATTATGTTTACAGATGAGTAAACGTTTACACGGGTTGACATTATGAACGTGCACAATGTGCGTTACTGGTCTCTCGAAAATTCCCCCTCCCCTTCCGCGCAGTACGACACTAGATACGCTTGTAGACGAATATGTGGTATAAAGGGAACCCACATTTTTGGACTTATCTTCCATGATGGGACTTCAACGGGTTATCAATATCTGCACCTGATACAAAACACGGTCGTGATTGGTATGAAAAGCTGCCTCTCCAAAATGCATGCCGGGTGTGGTCTCAACACGAAGAGGCTCCTCTGCATAAGACATTAAATGCCCATGCGTAATCTAACAACCGAATTTGGTCAAAAGATCATTGGCTATGGTAGTCCGGTAGAATGGGCACCGCATTCACCGGACTTGACTCCCATAGACTTCTACCTCTGTTTTTATACCAAGGAAAAGTTCTATATGACTGCGCCTATTTCTCTGATTGATCTAAAGCAGCACATCATCCTTGCTTATCGCACAGTTACACTTGGTGTGCTCCAATGTGTCAGGATTCCCTACTGTTACACATTCAATTGTGCATAGCCATCATTGGAGAACAGTATCTCTAGCAGGTTCCTGCATTTGATGTATTCATTTTCATAGTATAATATATGGACAGTTTTCAGATATGATAATAAGTTTATATCTTTCTTTTTGTTTGTTTGTTTGTTTGTTTCATTTCAATATTTCATTCTTAGCTTTGTATGCGATCTCAGGAAAAATAATAGATGAAATAATCCTTTTGTGATACCCCGATTTCACAATACCGGCTAAAGGTGGTTTCTCCTTAGAAAGGATATTTCACACTGTTTTTGATTTCCAATTATCTTAATTTTTTCTTTAACTGATTCCTCAAAGAAAGACAAAATCATGTGCAAAAATCTCAAACTTAGAAAATCAATAAGTCTGTCATTTTTTTGTGTTGCGGAAGTCAAAATTTTTGTGTTATATCTGTTATGATACGCGTAAAATTTTACTAAATATAACTATAGGAATTGGTTAATAGCACAAAAAATTAGCTTTTGTAATTTTTATAAAATTGATTTTTTATTTCAAACAATGCCACAACATGAATATTTATCTCATTTGAAACGTTTTTGTAATTGAAACTAGGGTAGATGTGCCAGTAATGGACCACCTTCCAGTAATGGGCCACCTCGCACTTTTTTGTTTATAAAAAAATAATAAATAATAGTTTAGCTTTTATTATTTTTTTCTGAACTTCACCTTGCATGCTTTACAAGCTGGATTAATTTTTTACCCTTTTCGTCAAAACAATTAGGAAGCAGAAAATAAAGTTTCACAGTTTTTCTGTTTTTCACTGAAAATCTTAATGAACATGCTAAGAGCAGACTTTACTTACTTAGTTTATAACTTTTTTATTTTTCCGTAAAAATTGAATGTTTTTGTTTGGTTAGCAATATAAAACATTGAATTAAATGTACCAATGACCATTAACAAAATTTTATTCATTTTTAAGATTTTAGGAGGGGTGGTCCATTACTGGATTGCTTATTTCGCGATTTTCCAGTAATGGACCACCCAAGTGACCACCCAGTACAAAAAGTGTTATTTCAGTAGAGATAAAATATTTTGATTTAACTGAAAAAGCTAAATAATCAAATTGAATACTTAAATTTTACCTATTAGAATTTAATAAAGGCAATTTCTTTATAAATAGTTGTTTTTAAAAAGTCATCCGAAATTGGTACAAAACACAAGCAGAACATTTGACAAAATCTAGATGTGCCGTTGCAAAAGAAGTTGTTTTAAGCTGATTCAGAACTGTAAAATCATATTTGGAAGAAGATATTATTAATATTTTCTTCCGAATTCTAAAGCATACAGAGAGAATTTTCAATAAGGTTAAAACAAAGTTTCTTTTGTGCTCTTAAAAAAAGGAAATTTTTGGGACTAAAATCAGTTAAAGATGTGTATTATGTAGTACCAAATAATGAAAAAGAACAAATAATTGTTATGGGATTTTTTTCAGCAAATAATGAGATTGTTCCATTGGTGATAATATATCCATGTAAGCATCTCTGAAGGGAAATTGTGGAATCAATCTGTGCCAAATTGATGGGCTATATGATTATCTGAAAATGGTTGGATAGTACAAGAACATTTATCATTTTAAATGCATTCTAAAATTCCATATTGAATAGTTTGGACTATGGGAAAGGGATGATAAAATTGACGATCTGTTATTTATATTTCATAGTTGCACAGCACATCATTTAGATAATGATATGAATGCAGATTGGTGACTTTTTTTTAATGCCTTATTTTATTTAAACTTGATTTCAGTAAAACATTGTCTTTATCTTATAAATCCTTTAAATTTGAATATTTTATTTTATATCTTTATAATATAAATCCTTTAATGTTAGTTAATAATAAACAGTTAATAATATCATTAATATTTTGTTTTATATCCACATTATAAATCCTTGATTATAATAAATTCATAACTTAAATTTAAATATTTTGTTTTATGTTTTTTCATTACAAATCCTTTCATGTAATGAATTTCTAACTTAAGTTTTAATATTTTGTTTTATTAGTATGCTTTTATTAAGTTCTGGAACAAAATACAATTGAAACAAGTTGGAAATTGCACGTGAAGCGTAGCAAATGAAGTGCGTTCATAAGATAACGAAGTTTTTAAAATATACAGATCTTCCTGATATAGTAGACAATACTTCGGATACATATTTCATAGATTCATGTCAATTCTGTTATTTCAAATGAGTGTAACACCATTAAAATGCATTTGTAATTTTTTCCCCATTCATCGTAATGTAACGGAATACTTTTGATTGTCCCTGTAATTGATCTATCCATCCGATTTTCATAACATTTGAAATGACTGGACAAAATTATGTAATAATTATGTGTTTTAAATTTCAAACTATTAAAATACATTTTAAACTTTTTTCCCCATTGACCGTAATGTAACGGAATCCTTTTGATTTTCCCTGTAATTGATCAATTCATCCGATTTTCATAAAATTTGAAATGACTCGACAAAATTATGTAATAATTATGTATTTTAAATTTCAAACGATTCGATTCGATAGTTTTTGCGTTGTTATATGCGGACAGACAGACAGATGAACAGACAAACGGACAGACAGACAGACAGACGGACAGCCGGACGGACTGAACGACAATTATATGTGCTACGTATTTAGATAATTGCGAACGCACCTAAAAACACTTATCTGTTATTTTTTGTAGGGTGGCCCATTACTGGAACATAGGCGGTCCATTACTGGAACATAGGTGGTCCATTACTGGGCTTTTGGGTGTTTAGACATATTTCTATTATTTAAAATTAAATTTTTATTTCTATTGGGAAATGTAACTATGGGATTAGTTCAATATTGTTGAAAGATTAATATAATATGAAAAAAATTGGAATACAATAATTATAACTATTAATAAAAAATTATTTTTTAGAGAAATTCCTTAAGGGGGTCCATTACTGGCACATCTACCCTATATGTCTTGAGGAATTAAAGTTCGGCGATGCATAACATATTGCACCCTGTTAAATATTTTACAGTATTTTAAAGTAGTGCCACGAATATTTTTCATTTTATTTATAAAACTATTATATAACCCCCGTCAAAAATGACGGAATTTTCACTTGCATTTCATTTTTATAATACATCATACAAACAAACAGAATGGAGATTTCATTATTAAAGAGTTTGTATTGTAGAAAAGCACATTTTTAAAATAGCAACAAATTTCTACAAATACAAATAAGTTTTTTTTTTCTTTTAACTTGATATTTTTTAACAATTTTAATTTAAAAACAAATAGCAGTATTTATTAGAATAATAATAATAATTAGTAAAATAAAACTCAATTTCTGAAAATTTCTCAAAACATTAAAATTAAACATTGATTTTTTTTTTTTTTTTAATTTTAAAATACATTATCTTCATTAAAAGTTTTACTCGGTTTTAGTCATGGATATATGACAGATTTTTAGTTCGATGCTTTTATTCATCAATTACGAAGCTTTCTGTTTTGTTTTTAAATTTGGATTGGCGCCATCTATACGCAGTTAATATAAACAAAAATATTTTTTTTTCAATTGTAGTTTCTTATAGAAAATAGCAGAAGCAAGAGGCATTAATTTAAATAAAAATCAATTTTTAAAAACTTCATAGCTATGCAACTTTAAAAATTCAATCCGTAAATTGTGAAAACAAAAATTATTATTTTTATTTCTTTTGTAAAATTTTAAATTAAATGTACCAGTATTTTTAAAAGTTTAGATTATATCCATTCAAAATTTGCTTGAATTGTAAACGAAATTTATATTTTTTATCAAACGTCATTTAAATGTAATAAATATATAACATCATGCACTACATATAAAAATTGCATCAAAGCAGATAAAATTTTAATTTAAAAGCATGTGAAAAAATAATTTTCAGTTTTGCTAATGCAGTCATGATAATATCTTATATATCCATTACAAATGAAAGAAAAAAAATAAGCTTATTTTATTTATAATAGAAAACAAAATTTCAAAAATTAAGCGGATAAATGAATCCTAAAAAAATAATAAAACTAAATTTAAATTCAAATCCACAACTTTTGAGTAAAACAATGATTGAAAAAAACACGTTTGCGAGTCTTTTGTTTCTCATTCTTCCCAGGGCGAATGCTTAATTTTTTATAATATTATCAAAAAGTCTTCTAAAACAGTTCATAAACGGCAGCACTAAATTAATCTGATCAAATTGAGACAGCGCTGGGAGTCGATATAATACAATCTTACTCTACCATAAAAACCTTATCAGTGTACACTTCTGCTACCAATCAAGTCTGTTCTGTTTGAATTTTTTGAGAACTCAATTCAGTTAATTTCTCAGGTATATATTTTCTCTTTTTCGATGCTATTTTACTGTTTACTAACTGGCCCGCTCGGCTTTGCCCTGGCCCTTGACAATATTCTTTGATGAACATTAGATTTGTATGATTTTTTATCTTTGAAATAGACGAACGCTGACTATGTGAAAAATCGGTTAATAAAAATTAAAATCTGATATTTACAGGCCGAAAAGCTCGAAATAACTGCCCCGTGAAACAAAGAAACGGGAGCGATATATTTCCGATGGCAGCGTAATTTTTGTGCATTGCCGTGATGTGCGAAGTGACCGCGTTCGACGATCTATTTACAGAAAGGCTTAAAATTCATGCTTTAAAAAAATCAATTGCACTATCAATGAAAAAAATATTTCAGCTTTATGATCATATATTTGGTTTGACAGTACCTCTAAAATTGATTCTGAAGGGGCGTTGGCATAAGTGGGAAATCTTTTTCGGAAAAACGACTCATTTTGATTTTTTTTCCAATTGTTAACCGCAACATTTTTTCGAATTGATTGCGAAATTTGAGACGTAAGAGTAAGACCTTTCCAGAATACAACTCTCAATTTTAACCGTACTAAACATTTTGATCGTAAAACACAACTATAAAAAACACAAATAAAATCGAAAAATGTACTTCACTAGATTCTGCTGCGTAAATCGGTTTGTGAGTGCGCTTCAATGTTTTCTTTGACTGGAAATGAAGAGGATCACTTTTTGATGAGAGTGATTTGAGATTTTATATTAACAAGTCAACTAATTTTTAGAAATTTAAAATTCTGAGTCACAAATGCACCAGGAGACACTGTGGGCTAAACCCACACAAATTTATTATTTCGTACGTGCCGTAGCCCGTAGATATTGCTAACCATCACGAACAGACACACACAAAGCGAAACTCTTCTTTGTTAGTATACATAATATGCATAATTTTCTTTGTTAATTTAAATTAATAAAAATGTATAAATTTTCTATTATGCATTTATCGAGCAAAATTTAAAATTAGCTGAGAAATTCAAATTTCCAAATTATAACAATGGAAAAGCATCCATAATTCAATGAAATCATAGATTTTTATCAAATGGCTGAATTTTTCTTCGAAAACTAGAAACGAGGAAAGGGGTACAGGGTGTTTTCGAAAAAACGCTTTTCCACCTTCAACAGCTCGAAATTTTCCGATACAACTTAAGACACGTTTTTAAAAACAGAAACATGAAACTTGCTGAGGGGATTTTTGAAGAGACGGACAAGGTGCCGTGTGATGTCATTTTGCGCTCCATTCATTAGAATTTGATTTATGAACAATTATCTTCTCAGTATGACACTTTTTTTCGTTCCCAAATCTCCCGCTACGGAAAAATCTGTTCAAAATGCCGTTTTTGATTGCTTTTTTTGCAATGTTTTCTGTATTTATCAAAGAATCAACAATCACGGCATCTCGTGTACTTTCTAAATAAGACAATTTGCCAGTTTGATGCATATGAGAGCAAAAGTGAATTAAAAAATAAATCGGAAAATAAGCAGTTTGAATCGAAATACGCCCTTAAAGTAATTACAGCACTGCCATCGCAATAACTGTGCTGGGCTTTTTTTTTTTTTTTTTTTTTTGAAAAATTTATTAAAATCCACTCATAAAATCTCAATCTTTATTTCCGTCAAAAGGAACAGATTTTTGAAAAATCTTTCGTAATAGTCCAAGAACAGACAGAACAAAAACCTAAGGTATCCAGCACAAGAAAAAACCTAGTAACAGAAAAAATAGCAGTAAGAGAGAAATATAATGATCCATGTCTGCCGAAAATGAAGTGGTGCATAAGCCAAAAATTTATATCACTAGTGGTTTACTCGTTGCCGTACAATCAACGGTAAAACTATACATGATATAACTATAGTTATAACAAACTAAAGCTTATAAAACTAAAGTTATTTAAATAAATATTTTAAAAAATAATTCAACATGAAATATTTTTACCTTAAAAAGTATTTGACAAAAAAGTATTTTTTAAATTTTATTTCGTCACCAACCGGTGATAAATTGCCAAATAAACGAAATGTTCGCTATTTTTTTACGAACGTTCTATCGGGGTTCCGCAGGATTTTTTTTACAAACATATGTATCCACATAAGAAGAACATTCTGTATTTTTTTTCAGAATTTTCTGTGTATCCCCATATGGAGCCCTTCCTTGTCAGTGCATAGTTTTAAAGTTGAGTCTTGGACTCTTTCTACTCACAGCAACACCCTCATATTTTTATCTGGAACCAAGGGCCTTTTTTAAGCATTTACCTATATTTTGTGCATTTCTCTAAAATATTATTCTAAGGATTAAATCGTACACTATGCATAATTTAGACTAACTGAAGATCTAAAACCCTAAGTACAAAGACATTTTAATATTTTTTCATGTTGGGACCCTTCTATTAGTTCCATTTTTGGACCCCTTTGCTTTCTTAAAAATGGTCCGATTTACTAGCTTTTTTGTGTGGGTGAACCTTCAAATGTTTGGAGGCACATTCTTTCCCCGGTTTCTAAAGGGCTAATTTCGACGGGATTTGGTTCATTCTACTTAAATTACAATTCAGCTGCTTTTGCATTATGAAAGTTTAGCTTATTCTTCAGTTACCAATTTTTTTTAACATGGTGCATTCGTTTTTCGAATTCTGTGGGTTTGAATACTACAAGGTTTGGCTCACTCAATTTGGTTTTCAATTGTCTGCAGTAAGTGCGGAGCACTTTGGTACATGCTGCTTTATGTTAGCGGGACCCATGTCACAGGTTTGTTCTGGAAAAAAAGTTTGTTTCGAATCCACTAGATGCTGTACAAGGCAGTGAGGTCCGCGAATCTAAGTTTATTTAAAATATTTTCAAAAAATATAAAATTATGCATACTTGAGTTTTATAATTAGCCCTGGTAAAATCCAGGCAGGTTAACTGATATAAGATAAATTATAAGAGTTTAATAAGAATACTTGCATAGAATTAGAACTGAAAATTGTTTTTGTATTAGATTATCTTAAAATTTAGGTATATTTTAATTTTTTGTAAAAATAACAAAATGCTAATAACTTCTAAAGTTAGAGAACATATTTTATTAAAATTTACGATTCACTTTTACTTTTTTAAAGCATATCATTGTGTGAAGAAGCGTTGTTTAAAGAGATTATAAAAAGAGACCAGCTGTAGAATTACTTATTTTACCAGAATTCTAGATGTATCACAAGTTCAAATCTGTATATATATTTTTTAATACTTCAAAATATTTTTAGACTAATGTCATTTATGTTAATAAATTATTTTAATAGGGATATCGAATATAGATTTTTACAATTTGTTTAAAACTTTTTGAATATATCATCACTTTTTTTTACATACATATTTCCCTTACAACACTCGTGTTACTTGTAAATATAGGCAACTTTCAAATTCACTAGGAACTTGTCATTTATAAAACAGCATTTATCATTTCACTGAAATATAAAGGATTATTCACCAGTGATTAATACAGCTGAAAAATTATGTTAAGACATAAATTAATACACGTCATGATAAAAATATCAATTTACGATAATGTGAGACTCGCACGTTAAATAATTTATCTTAATACCAGCTCGTTGGCTACTTACACTCAGACCCGAGACTTAATATCCACACCTTCCGTTTTATTTATAATTCGTCGAGTAGAACTTGAAGAATGATGTAGTTGAATCTCTTTCAATCGCTTACATGCCGACTACAATTAATCATTCTTGCTGTGGCGTATGTGTTTCGTAAACTAAACAAACTCTTAATACAAAGCTTCGCTGGGTACGTTGCATTCGTAAGTATTATCTAAGTATAATTAGTCGTAGTTAAAAATGCATTATTGCATTTCTTCTGCTCTTTTGGAGCATTGCCATATTAACACAAAATCTTGTACTACTTTGTGAACGCCGGCGAAAGAAACATCGCTTTTGTAATCAAAGGAAAGTTTTCGAATAAAAATTTTCAAAATTTGGATTTAATATAGGTGTTTCATAGAATTTTTAAATTTTCCGTAGTTGTGTAACAAAGGTTGATATAATTCTCTATTTTGTGCAACGGCTTTATTTCTTGAAGCAATATTAATGATAAATTACAGAAAGAAGTTGAAGTATTCATTATTAAAGCTTTATTCCATGCGGTTGTTAAAAGTA
This sequence comes from Maratus speculifer, assembly GCA_964019185.1. Taxonomy (NCBI): domain Eukaryota; kingdom Metazoa; phylum Arthropoda; class Arachnida; order Araneae; family Salticidae; genus Maratus; species Maratus speculifer. The sequence continues at coordinate 137,831,003 of OZ025299.1, forward strand.
ATTTGTTTTATCAATCACTGAATAATTTTAAAACTAAATAATATATTCAACACTATATTAATAATTGTAATACAAAAACAGCAGTTTATAAATTAAAAACAATGCCAACAAGAAAAAAGAATTTTCTTAGTATGGATTGCAGTATTCTTGAAACAAAAAAAGTTTATCAAAGAAAGAGTTAACGCAATTGCAGATAAGCTTATTATACAAATGATAGTCATTTTAGTTTTCACCATTCTCAATGATAATACAGAAACTAATTTGCGAACGTATTTTTTTCTTTTACCAGACCCCAAATATTGATTTTAGCTACATATCTTACATAAGTATGTTTAAAGTGATATTCTGACTTTTTTTGATACTTTGTATTAAGGTATAAGAAGGAAATAGAAGAAATATAAGAAAATTTGGCTTGTACTCAAAAAATCTTAGCCGGGATGCATTGATGTAGATTTACAGCTTTTGATTTTCATTGGTATAGACCATCTGTGTATTTAGTGTGCTAATATTACAAAAAGCCTACTTATTAAATAGCTTACGTCAATCAACACAAGGAGCTTAGACAAAATAACTTTAATTATTATTCTAGTAACACAATAATTTTGGACAAATATTGTTTCTTTTGTCTTCATCTTGATAAATTTTGGATATATCATTAAAAAAGTTGGAAACATTGGCTTAAAAAAATGCTCAAAAATTAAAATGCTTACATTTTGTCAACACTGTTTCAATATAAATCTTTTTCTAATTTATTTTTCTTTATTTCCAATCTAAAGAAAATATTTCTGTAATATTGTTATTTTATTGCAATTATTTGCAATGCTTTGATTTGTTTTCTTTAATATTTCGTTTATCTCCATATACTTCTAATATGAAATGAATTTTATCTGTAAACACGTATATTAATTATACATGTTTGTAATATAAAACCAATATTTAGTCAACATCAGTTTGGAAGTTTTTCCAAAAAATGCCATATTGATATCGGTATAGTCAATATAGTCAATATTAGTTTGCTAATAGGGTATATTCAAATGTGTCATCTGTAAGGGTGGGGTAGAATTTTGCAATGGGGTTTGTTTATTATTATTTTTGATATACCTTAGGTTGCTGGATTGATACCAATTTTTGAAAACTAATATTTGACTTTTTGAATATAAATACGATAAATAATACTATCTTAAAATTCGATAGCTCAAATGCCACTCAATTACAGATGTGGTTGGGAGGGATGGGAGCTTTAGTTTTAAACTTGATAAAAATATTATTTTGTAGAGAAAGAAATTCAATATTTAAATTCAAATTCATTATTTAAATTAAATGAAAGTGTACTAATTAAATTTATGTAGTTGATGCTCCATGTATATTTGTAAAACTAATACTATTTTCATAATAATTTGTCGTATTCATATACTAATTGAAGCTTTAATTAAAATTTTTCATATAGAAATAAGTCTGCTAATAATGTGTTTCTGGAATAGGGCAAAAACCTTTTTCCATGCTTTGTAGAATATGCAAAAATTATTAGTAATTGTTTATACATTCTAAAATAATAACCATCAATTATTCAGACGATTTTAAATTCTCTAGATGCCCCTATTGAGGGTTTAATCGCATTTAGATAAATATGTATACTTTTAGGTAGCTTTCATTACAAAAAGTAAAAAGCTACCTATTGCAGCCGTCCGGAGGAAAGCACTTCCGGAAAATTTTGGTATATTTTCACCGATCATGACCCCCAGACCCCAAAACCACCCTCCGTTCAAATGTTGACATATATATATATATATATATATATATAACCATATATATATATATATATATATATATATATATATATATATATCTGATTTTTGTCATGCGATAACTAACGTATTTATGAACTGATTTGAATGAAACTTGATATGTACATAGTACATACAAATATCTCGACCGAGTTCGTTGGTCAGCATCATCCGCCATTTTGTTTCAAAATGGCGGCCATTTTAAATTTTTAAAAAAATTTAAATTTTAATATTAAATGCGAAAAAATTAAAAGTTGAAAAATATTTTTCTTTTACGTGTTAGAACTTAAAACAAAGATTCCAAAACACTTTTTATTTTGTCTATATCTTAAAAAGTGATTTAGTTATAGCACTTTGAATTTTTCTTATGGCTGATATTTTGAAACGATCTGATTTTTGTCACGTGATAACATGCGTATTTATGAACCGATTTCAATGAAACTTGGTATGTACATAGTACATACAAATGTCTCGACCGAGTTCGTTGGCCAGCATCATCCGCCATTTTATTTCAAAATGGTGGCTATTTTAAATTTTTAAAAAAAATTAAAATTTAAAATTAAATGCAAAAAAATCAAAATTTGAAAAATATTTTTCTTTTACGTGTTAGAACTTAAAACAACAATTCCAGAACACTTTTTATTTTGTCTATATCTTACAAAATGATTGAGTTATAGCACTTTGAATTTTTCTTATGTCTGACATTTTGAAACGATCTGATATTTGTCACGTGATAACACGCGTATTTATGAACCGATTTCAATGAAACTTGGTATGTACATAGTACATATAAATGTCTCGACCGAGTTCGTTGGCCAGCATCATCCACCATTTTGTTTCAAAATGGTGGCCCTTTTAAAATTTAAAAAAAAATTAAAATTTAAAATTAAATGCGAAAAAATTAAAAGTTGAAAAATATTTTTCTTTTACGTGTTAGAACTTAAAACAACGATTCCAGAACACGTTTTATTTTGTCTATATCTTAAAAAATGATTGAGTTATAGCACTTTGAATTTTGCTTATGGCTGACATTTTGAAACGGTCTGATCTGAACGATACACAATGTTGTTTTAAAATGGCATAAACTTTATGATATCGTGGAATTTGGTGACTCTCTAAATCGCTTAAAATAAAACCAGGTTGAATAAAAAATGACTAATTTCTAAAAATTCCTATTAATAATCAGTCTTGACAAAAACTAGTATTCAATCTTATAAAATCACTAATTTTATAAGATTATTTCCACTAATTTGAGCTTAGTATTTTTGAACAATGTAACTTACCTTAAAATAAATAAATAAATATATAAGTATATGAAAGCTACCTCTTCCTCCCGGCATTGCCGGAAGGACTTTTTATTTTAATCTTGTTCAACTCTAGAAGTTCAAAATCTTATACTACAATGCGAGCAAAAATTGTGTGTGTGTGTGTAAATTTTATCTCAAAAACTTGGATTTTACCATTTTCGGGCACGAGAAGACCATTGGGTTAGGTCACATGTTCGAGAAAATTCGATTATTGGGTCATTTTGGGTCATAATGGGTCAGGATCAAGCTATTTATATCTAGAGAACGACTGGATCGATTTTAAGGAAATTTTGTATCCAATCGTTTTTTGGAGCGACAAAACTACTGGGCTGGGTCACATGTTCGAAAAATTTCAATTAGTGAGTCATTTTTGGGTCATTATGGGTCAAGCCATTTTTATCTAAAAAACAGCTCTAACAATTTTGACCAAATTTTATATATTATCGTTTTGGATTATAAGAAGACCATTGGGTTAGGTAACATGTTCGAGAAAATTCGTTTAGTGGGTCATTTTTGGGGTCATTGTGGGTCATGCTATTTTTATCTAGAGATTTTCTCACGCAGTTTTGACTAAAAATTGCATTATATGGTTTTCGGGCACGAGAAAAACATTGGGCTAGGTTACATGTTCGAGAAAAAATTTTAATGGGTCATATTGGGTCACTAAGGGTCTCGGTCAAGCTATTTATATTTAAAGAACGGCGTGATCGATTATAACGAAATTTTGTATGTGACAGTTTTTTGACATGAGAAAACTAATGGGCTAAATCACATGTTTGAGAGATTTCGACTATAAGGGTCATTTGTGGGTCATGATGGGTCATAATGGATCATAACAAGCTATATCTAAAGAGCAGGTGGATCGATTTTAACGAAATTTTGTAAATAACATTTTTTTGGCACGAGAAAGTCATTGGGTTAGGTCACACGTTCGAGAAATTTCGATTAATGGATCATAAAGAGTCTGGGTCAAGCTATTTATATTTAACGAACGGCTGGATCGATTTCAACAAAAATTTTGTATGTAACATTTTTTAGACACGAGAAAACTAATGGGCTAACATGGGCTAGGTTACATGTTCGAGAAAAAATTTTAATGGGTCATATTGGGTCATTAAGGGTCTGAGTCAAGCTATTTATATTTAAAGAACGGCGTGATCGATTTTAACGAAATTTTGTATGTAACAGTTTTTTGACATGAGAAAACTAATGGGCTCACATGTTTGAGAGATTTCGACTATAAGGGTCATTTGTGAGTCACGATGGGTCATAATGGATCATGGCAAGATGTATCTAAAGAACAGGTGGATCGATTTTGACGAAACTTTGTATATAACATTTTTTTGGCACGAGAAAATCATTGGTCTAGGCCACACGTTCGAGAAATTTCGATTAATGGATCATAAAGGGTCATAAATGGTTTGGGTCAAGCTAATTATATTTAAAGAACGGCTGGATCGATTTTAACGAAATTTTGTATGTAACAATTTTTAGACACGAGAAAACCAATGGGCTAAGTCACATGTTCGAGAGATTTCGATTATGAGGCTAATTTGTTGTCATGATGGGTCATGCTAATTTTATGTAGAAAATGGCTCGTACCATTTTGACTATACTTTGTATTATATCATTTTCGGGAAAGATAAAACTATGGGGCTATGACACATGCTCGCGAAAATTCGGTTAGTGGGTCATTTTGGGTCATAATGGATTAGGGTCATTCTAATTATATATAATAACGACTCAATCAATTTTACCTAAATTTTGGAACGAAACGTTTTTTGTCACGAGAAGACTATTGGGCTGAGTCGCACGTTAAACAAAATTATATTAGTGGGTCATTTCGCTTTATTGCTGAATGCTGTCAAGCTAATTTTACCTAAGAAATAGCTTAAACGATTTTGATTCAATTTTACATTCTATTGTTTTTAATTACCTGAAGACCATTGAGCTAACAAGGAAGGTCTCCATACTGGGCATACTCAAATATTTTGAGAAAAAAAAATACGAATTAAACTAATCATGTAGGTAATAAAGAATCAGCCAAATTTACCGGCGGAATTATAGTAGGAGACATGTAAAAAAATAAAATACTTTGAAATAATTGGCGTGAAAAGCTGAAAGCGACTCGCGATTTGGCGAGCAGCGCATTTCCTCGCCAAAAGCAGACGATTTTAACGAATATGAAAATTGATTTTAATTGACTTGTAGAATGAGCAATATTTAATGAATTTAAACTTAAACATGGAAGAATTTGTTATTACTTTTGTTATTATTTTGTATTATACATGTTGCTAATTGCTACAGCTATTTAATTTTATTATTGAAAAAATATTTGTGTGTATTATGTTTAGCACATACCATTTTAAGTTATAGGCCAATCTGATATTTCTTTTCAATTATTCAATTTATTTCTTTTATATTTTGAAAGTTACAAAAATTTTCTTTCACTTTCAGTTAACTTTTAAGATTTTGTTTTAGTTTCTGGAATATTAAACCGTTTTCCGTTTTTGTTTAAAATAATGGTTTTGAGAATGAACATATTTAACCTCTTCAGACCTGAGCATAAAATAACTCTGCAAATATATATTTATTGCTTTCATATAATCGAAATGATACCATAGATGACAGAAAGAGTCATTTTTATAAAATCAGTGCTTTAGGTGTCTGGTAATTTAGGTTTATAAATATGGATACAAAAGTACTAATCCTCTTAAAACAACAGTTTAACTATCAGTAATATAAATTTACGCAATAACAAAATTAAGGTCTTTAAACAAGTAAATGATCAGCAAAATTTCAAATTTTTTTATTGTAAAGCATTTAAGTTAAATAATCATGAATATTTCTTACTTTTTTGGCCACAATGTCTTGAAGGTATTTTCGAAATTCCGATGAAAATAAAGTTTATTTTATGAAGTTATATTCATCAGTGCTGCCATTTTTTGGGTTTGTTTTAAAGCAAAAAACATTCAGCTGTATAGAAGTAAAGTAGAAATGCAAAAAATTCGAACAGTTTAGTTTTTATAAGGAAAAGAATGGAGGTACACATTTGTGTACCTCAGGTCTGAAGAGGATAACGTTGTTTGGATGCTATTTAAAGAATATATGGAATGGAATATAAGGCTGACAAATGTTACAGAAGAAGAAATTCAATTAAAATATCGCATAATCGAAATTTTAAAAGAATATGAATGTGAAAGGCATATTAATGTAAATCAAGAATCTATTATTAAAGCATATCTCACATCAAATGAAGTATTGCAAAATTCCGATGGTAGTGAACTCTCTAGCCCTAGCATACTATCTTATGATAAATCAAAGCATACAAATATAAAATCTCTATCGTTGGATTATAAAAGAGAGGCCGTAAATTTCTGGCGTAATGAGTATTCGGAAAAATCATATCGCAGTTTCAAAAGTATGCAAACGAAGTTTAAATAAGTAAAAAGTTTACGTGAATTATACAAATGGGAAAAGAAAATTAAAAATGTAACTTCTAGTAAGAAAAATTGGAAGGAAATAAAACAATTATGTATTTCAAAAGTTTCAGGAAGCAAGAAAACGTAAAATAAATGTACACGACCGTGACCTGCAGCGCTGGGCTCGTATTAAAGCTACTTAATTTAATATGCGGTTTAACAGCACCGTGCGAAAGGGGGGGGGGGGCGAAGGGGGCGGTCTCCCCGGAAGCGGAAATTTAGGGGGCGCTAAATTTATACTACCAACGTCTTTTTTTTTTTTTTTTTTTTTTTTTTTTTTTTTTTTTTTGCCTATTAGAAGAAAAGATTGGGGGAAAGAGGCGCCAATTTCTAACTTTGCCCCGTGCGCAATTTTTTTCTTCGCATGCCCCTACGGTTTCATGCTTCTAAAAGGTGGTTATAAAAATTCAAAAATGATTTTCATTGCTATTAGTTATAACTACTCTTATTCAGAATAGTTTCCATTTTTTGTACAACATTTTCAACTTTCTGAACATTTGCAGCAATATTAATTTAAAATGCTCTGTAAAGAAGGTTAAATAAGTATTCCATCTTCTTTTTTCTTTTTATTACTGATTTGAATGAAATTGCGCCATATTTTTACTCTCCAATTCACAATTTTTAAAAAAAATTAACCGTCTTTACCGGTTATAAAAATCACTTTTAAGGAATCCGTCGTCGTACATTTTCATTCCGAAAAAGAGGTTTCCATAGCAACAACCATCGTCTGTCTCATATTTTACAGTTTGGAACAATTTTAATCAATTTAAATTGTGTTTTAAATCGTAAAATATAATAGTTAATTTTTGCTATAAGTACATAAAAATGTATATGATTTAACTATACTTAAAGCAAACTAAAAATGCAAAACTAAAGTTACTTAAACTAAACTTATTTAAACAAACTGAACATAGAAATAATTTTCTTTAAAAAGTATTCGAAGCGTAAAAGTGTATTTTTCAAAATTTCGTTTTTTCGCCAACCGGAGATAAATCGCCAAACAAACGAAATTTTCATTATTTTTTTACGGGCGTTGTATGGAGGTTCCGCCGAAATTTTTTTATAAACATGTATACCCATGTGAGAAGAACATTCTGTAATTTTTTCAGATTTTTCCGAGTATGCCCGTATGGAGACCTTCCTTGTAAGTCACATGTTTGATCAAATTTGATTCGTGGGTCATTTTAGGTAATACGGGTCAGGATCACGAGAAAATTGCAACAGTCAATAAGTTGGCGATATTTGACAAAATATTGGCGAAATTTTGCCGAAAAATTGACTATTAAGATTACGAAAGCCACAACACGTATTTGGTGCCAAATGAAAGAATGTGAAGAATTTTTTTGTACATTCTTAATAGGATTCGAGATGCATGGTTAAATTAACTAGAGTTGAGCTAAAAAAAATGATTGGGATCGATGTCCTTTCGTTGTAAATTTTAAAATAAAGTAAAATTTATGAACATGTGCATACAAACATAGTTTTCTTATTGATTATTTTTATAATAACATGTTTTACAGTAATAATACAGAGTGGATGATACAGTGAAAATACTATATCGAGTTGAATATAAAGTTAATTCTGACCGAGCTTAGCTCGGTCACCCCTGCTAGTATTAATTATAATGAGTACGATATTGAAAAAATTAAATTATTAGGTTTACGATAATTGGATATCAACTTTGGGAACCCCAAATGTTGAGGTGGTGAAGTGGGCAGAAGCATGGACAAATATTTTTTTCAGTAATTAAACGTGGTCAAACATGGCTACGTATGATGATTATAAAAATGGTTGCGAATCAGATACATGAAGTGTCTAAAATTCAGACACATAAAGTGTCTGAAAAATTAAGACGTTTCAAAACGTTTGAAAACTGAACACTCCGAAAACTGAATTTCCGACATTGATTTATTTTGGAAGTATGGATAAAAGCGATTTTATGCACCCTTTAAATGAACTATCTCATTTTTTTTTTCAAAATGGACTTGGTCTACTATGCTTGTGAACATCTCTGGAGATGTAAGTTTCAATACACACCCTATTAAAAACTATTTTAAAAAATTAATATTTCTATATCCGTTTGTGCCTATCTATTGGTGGATTTGAATTAAAAAAAAAAACTATAGTGTGCAAATAACTAGTTTTTTCTGTACTAGCAGCCTTCGCCCGCCACGCTGTTCGGATTATCTTAAAGAATCTTGAATCAAACGAAATGCATAAAAACTTAAGATTTACACAAAAATCCATAATTTTTATCTTATTTTTATAATCTTACCATTATCAGCGGTTCAAAGTCGATGCTGACTACATAATCGACAAAAATCTCTAAAATCACTATGTTTAACTATTTTTTAAAAGATTTGTTACTTTGAATTTTCCGCTTCTACCTAAAACTGCTCCAAAAATATGGCGAAATGTTCTAAAAGAGCGACCATCCCTTTAAGGCTACAGTGGAATCTCAAAACTAATTTTTTTTAATTTTCAATGAACTTTTTAAAAAATTTCTGGAAATAGTCATAGTATATACATTTCTTATTTGACAATTTTTTAAAAATATAAATATTCAATAGTTTTTGAGATACAGATTTTTCTTTTTTTACATTAACGAAAAATGACAATATTTCAAAATGCTCCATGCGAAATTCTTTATGCCCGATTTTTCTGATTTTTTGTCTATAATGCTCTCTATGTATGTTTTAATAAATGTTACTAAGCATTTTTATCATATTACTTGTAAAACATTAAAAAAAAAAAAAAAAAAAAAAAAAAGGATTTTAACTTAATTTTTTTGTATTTTTCGTTAAAAAATCATTAAAAATTCCATATAACTAAAATTTTAAAAATTTAAATGTGTCTAAACAAGTTTATTTCTAGTAACATTTGTTAACACATACATAGAGAGCATTTTAAACAAAAAAATCAGAAAACTTGGGCATAAAGAATTTCGCATGGAACATTTTGAAATCATGAAAACGACGAAAATATTCATTCTGAGAAAAACATGTTTTACTAACTACAATGGTTATAATTTCTTAATATTTTCCTACTGACACAGTTTCAGCTATATATAAGGGATATAATATGATTTCTAGCTTATATGTGTTTTATGTTTTTATGGTAAATTCACATAAAATATGTGGTTTCGGCAGTAATTTATGCAAAGGACGTGAAGTATCTGAAGTTTAAAAAATCTTCTCAAAAATAAATTTTTGTATTTTCAAATGAAATTTTTTTTTTTAATTTTTCTAGAAATATTCATGGTATAAATACCTCTTATTGTACACATTTTTGTTAAATATATTAAATATTTTTAATATATTAAATATATTAATATATTTTTTTTTACACTAAAAAGATTGGGGACAAAAGACAATTCCTCTAAATACATTGTAAAACAAATGCTAAAAGAAACAAAAGTTAGTTAAAGTATTGTTTTACGAAATCACAAAATTAATAAGTATTCAGTGCAAAATAATATCATTTTGTAAGGTAAAACTAAAAACTAATCTAAATTTTACGCATGCGAATCGGCAAAAAAGTAAACAAAGAGGCGTGGCAGAATCAGCTGATTGGACAGAAATGCTTGAAAATACATGTTTAAGTTTGTTTTAGTAGATTAGCTATCCTCTAATTCATGCCTCTATCCAAAACAGATGCACAAGTATGGCGGAATGATCTAAAATTTTCGTACCTCTCGTTAATCGTTCTGGAGGGAATTAGGGATTTTCTAAAATTGATTAAATAAATGTTTAATAAATTATTTTAGCTTATTATCTTTCACGCATCTACCTAAAAATGCTGCTGGGATATGGCTAGTGATGGGCGATTCACAAAAATTTACCATTCGAAAAAAATCGAAATCGTAAAAATCACAATCGATACAGTGGTTGATTACTTCCGAGAATTTACAATCGAGATGTTCTGCAATTGGTTATTAATTATTATTGCTTTGATGTGCTTATAAAGTAAATTTTAGCAAATGCGCTGAAATTGAAAACAGTTGAAATAAAAAAAACAACAATCCGAAGGGAGGTTATAAGGGAGCCACAATAGTGGAAAACTTGTGTGACTTCTGGTAACAAAAAGTAAAAAAGACTCGAGTAAGTAAAAGAAAACAAGTCGGATGTGCCAATCCCAGAACTTTCTTCTATCTCATACATTTGTATACTTCCCAAAAAATGAAAAATAGCAGCATCATCGGTTAGGCAATTTACACCAAAATCTAATCTGCAACAACTTATTTCAAGTTCTAACTGAATCTGAAATTTGATGAAAATTAGTGTATCAGTATTTGAGATAGAATCATCGTAGAAATCGTAAAAAAAAAAGACTGGACAGAAACGTCACCTGTTGAGCTATTTACTTCAAAAACTGAAGAATACTAATTTATGTTAGGGACTAACAGAATCTGAAGTATGATGAAAATTCGTGCATTAGTTCCTGAGATAGAACTATTGCGATAATCATGTATAATGCCTTATAGCAAAGCCACCTGTTGAGCGATCTACTCCAAAAACTGAAGAATACTAAATTATATCAGGGACTAACTGAATCTGAAGTTTGATGAAGATTCGTGCATTAGTTCCTGAGATAAACCTCTTGCAATAATCGCGATTAATGCACCACAGCAGCGCCACCTACTGAGAGATTTGCACCGAAACATAATGAACACTATGTCAAATCAAGTATTAACTAGATACAAAGTTTTATGAAAATCGATATCTAGTTCTTGAGATTTCGCTATTGTGGAAATTGTAAATAATGCAGCCTTGTAGTGCCACCCATTGAGCGATATACACTAGAAAATAATCGAATCTAGTTTATATCTAAGTCTCACAGAATCTAAAGTTTTGGGAAATTCCGTGCGCTAGTTCTTGAGATAGAGCCCCCACAAAATTTTAGTCACATTACACACAGGCAAACAGACAGACTCACAGACAGACATTTTGTAAAAACATATTTTTTGGGTTCTCTGACCCCTAAAACGTGTAAATCCATTGGAAACCAGATTTAAAAAAATTTTGCGAATCCAATACTTTCTTCTTTTAAAGATAGAATAAAGTAAAAATATATTAATGCATAATTATAGCGTTACATGTTATTTCGCATGATATTACTTTCTTCTGTCTTTAAAAGAAGAAAATACTGGATTTGTGAAAATTTTCAAATTCCGGTTTTCGACAGATTTTCAAGTTTTAGGAGTTGTGATTCTGTCTGTGTGTCTTTAGGTGACACAAATATTGTGGAAAATCTATCGCAAAAACTAATGCACGAATTGAATAAAAACTTATATTCAGTTAGTTCTTGATATTAACTAGTGCTGATAAGTTCTTGTGTAAATCGCTCAACAGATGGCGCTGCTATACAGCATTTTTCACGGTTTTAGCAGTCCCTTAATCTTCAGAACTAATGCACGGATTTTCACCAAACTTCATATTCTTGTAATCATTGACATGAATGGATACTGTTTACATTTTGGTGCAAATCGACTTACAGGTGGCGCTGGCATGCTGCCTTTTTCACGATTACCGCAATATCTATATCTCCAAATCTAACGCACGGAATTTCATCAAACTTCAGATTCAGTTGGCCCTTAACATGATTTGACTTTTTTTTACATTTTGTTGTATATCTGTCAACAGGTGACACTGCAAAGATACATTTTTTTACGATTTTCGCAATAACTCTATCTCAAGAACTAATGCACGAATTTTTCATCGAACCTTCGATTCAGATAGATGCTGACACAAGTTGTTGCTGATTAGGCTTTGGTGTTAATCTCTCTATAGGTGGCGCTGTTAAGCCGTATTTTGTAGGATTTAGACATTTTTGTAGGATTTAGTGACAGTCATAATTCAAGAAATAATGCACTGAATTGCATATCTTTAAAATCTGCACGATAGGCGCATATACTGCCATTTAATTTTTGCTCTGGTAACGAATTTTGAAGTATTAACATTCATGAGATAGAAGAAAGTTTTCGGATGCCAAATCAGACTTGTTTTTAAATGGAAACGTATATTTCCATTCTTAAAAATTAAAGTTACAATGATGATGAAAACGACGTCATTCTTCAGACGCAATTTGTCGTGTCATCAAGCATCAAGTTTTGCTTGAAAAGAGAAAGGGCGACTCTATAAAGCCAGTTGCTTTACCACTGCATGTAAAGACTTAAAACTCTTTTTATATAAGCTCTATCTATAAAATACAGCACTATTAGACAAATGAAGCGGAAGATAGGCACCGTTTAGAAGCAATTTGGCATTACACTGCAAGCGTCTTATAGAAAATGACATTATATTTAATAAGTTATTTCTTTCGTCATAATTTTTTTCATAAAATTGGAGTGTCTCTTTGTTGTGGATCTTTTAACCCTCCTACCCTGAATGGGTCTAATCGACCCATAACTATAATTATTTTTATACGATTCGAACCAGAACTTTTTCCATAAAGAAAGTTAAATAACAGATTCAGAGAAATAAGTCAATTAAATATATTTAAATGTTTTAAATAATAATTCTGGTGTGAAATGTTTTTATCAAGATTGAGCAAAATTTGAACAGGGTAGGAAGGTTAATTCCAAATGCATTTAAATTAAGATATTCTGTCATTTTAAACTACTTATAGATTTTTTTTTTTATATATTATATACATATGAAAAATGCTTTTTCAAATATGTTCTGAATGACATCAATTGTGAGGAATTTGCGGACGGGTCTGAAGTTTTATTGGTTTATAAAGTACAATTTTAACATTTCTTTTGTTTCATTTTCCCCTCTTACTCTTCTTTTAGTGCATGGCAACAAGAAAATAGAAAGGGAAATACTATTGCATAAAGAACATAGACGAAAACATTGATTTATATATATTAAGATCTAGATTCGTGTATTTAAAAATATCAAATTTTTTATTGTTGTTACTATTCGGATAGTTAATGATTTCAATAATACGACATGTAATTTAATTAAAGAAAGACAAATACAATTAATCACTATTTAATGGTGCTAAATATAAAGAGCTTGAAAATTATTTGTTGTATAAGTAAGTACCAGTGGAAACGACTCTCAAGCGACAATAAGATTAATTCTTGCTTTGAATAATAAATTAATATCATTAGTATAATTGTGTGTTATTTTATCATAAAATGAGTATTCATCTTTATATATAGATATATAAATATATATATATTAACAAAACATGTAGAAAATTTAAAATATATAATATTTAATAAATATTATTAGAATATCGCTCTTTTAATGAAAATCACGTTCGCAAAAAGCATTTATTTAGTAAAAAAAAAAGATTGTTTTTTCATTGCAAATAATTAATTAAAAATTAACCAAACTTATTTTTGTTTAAAAATTAAGTAAAATTTAGTAAAAAGTTTAGTAAAAATATCTGATGCCAGTTTCACTTTAAATATTGAAATAAAAATTAGTTATAGGAAAAATTTCTTAACAGTTATTATAATACATTGGCCTCCAAAAGTTAAGGTACAACATGTTTTTCGCAACTCACCAGAAAAATAATGGCAGTTAGATTAAACTTCATAGTTTATATGAATGACAATAATAAGCTTTAAAAAAACTTAAGCAAAAATTACAGCTACCACTTTTATTTTATAGAAAAGAATAGGTATTTGTGAATGGGATAAAAATATGCAATTACGAAGCTTCCGTGATTTCGCTTGTAAGTTTTGTTGCAATTTAACTATTGCTTTCATTTTTGTTCACAATAACCAGTAGAGTCTAGATATGTCTAGAAGAATTCGTTTGCCCGATTCATTAAGGTGACGGGCGTTAGGATGGATGGAGATGGGGTTATCACAGGCCGATACTACTAGACGGCTCAATGTGTCTCGCATTTTAGTCTTTCTGGTCTAGTATACCGATTCTGGGATCAGTATGAATCCAAAGATTCTGTGTCCAGAAGATATGTTTCAGGCGGCCCACGTGTTACGACACCTGCAGAAGAGCGGTTTCTAGCTCTTTCAACCCGAAGGAGAAGACGCACTACTGTATCGTAACTCATTGCAAATCACTTTTCAGCATCAGAGAGAAGAATCTGAGCTAGTACGGTGCAAAGACACCTCACAATCCAGGTCTCTATGCAAGGCGACCAGTTGTGTGTGTCCCCGTCAAGAGACAACAGAGAAGGGCTCGCTTATGTTGGGCAAGCATTTCCTGGACCAGACAACAGTTGGCTTCTGTATTCTTCACAGACGAGTCTAGATTGACACTGGAGAGCGATTCAGGACGTCTTCTGATCTGGAGAGAACAATGCACTCGATACCCTTCATCGAACACATTCGAAAAACACAGGTACATAAATGGTGAATCATGGTTTTGGCAGGGATCTTACTCGGAGGCCACACTGACCTGCATGTGTTACATGGAGGAACTCTGACTGGTGCGAGATATCGGGATGAGATCTTTGATTCATATGTGCGCAAATATGCCGGTGTAATTGGCAATGGTTTCATTCTAATGGATGGTAATACGAGACCACACAGAGCTGTGGTTGTTGAGGATTATCTTGAGGATCATAGTTTGGAGGGAATGAAATGGCCTGCTCACTCTCCAGACTTGAATCCGATAAAAAATCTTTGGTACTATCTTGTAAGATAGGTTGCGGCTTTAAGTCCTCCTGCGAGGACATTAAATGAGCTGGAACAAGGCTTACTCCATGTCTGGTCAACGCTACCTATTTCAGTGTCCGACAATTTAATTGAGAGCATGGGAAATTGATGCCGCCAATGCATTCAAGTCCGGGGTGCACACATTCCGTATTAAAACCAGTTTTTTAATGTTTCTGCCACATTTTACGGCGTAATAGTGGGATGTACTGATTTCTCCAAGAATGGAATTTTCCACCATGACTGCTTTTTTGTTGTAATTTCATTTATACGTTTAACTTAACTGAATTTCTTTGTCACATTTAATAAATAACAGTTAAGCGCACATTTCCTCCAAATTTGTTGTTTCTATATTCATTCATTTGAGAATTTAGACGTTAAAAACTGGTTGTACCTTAACTTTTGGAGGCCAGTGCATATATTGTAATATATTATAATTTATAATAGATATTATGTTTTATAACAGTTATTTTTTAATTAGTAAAATATTCATTCGAACCCGCTTAGTGTGATATATGTCAATGACTCAAACCGCAGGAACATAACGCAAGAACATAATAATATTGAAGAAATAATTTTACTAGATATGTATGGTACTGGATACGTCTATCTCCGACTGGGAAAAAGCAGCTGTTGTTACTTGTTACCCATCCTTTTTAGCTCACAGGCTATCAAAGCCGGAGAGCTTATGTGCTCGTCTGTTCTGTATGTACGTGCGTAACGCGATAACTCTTGAAAAAATATCCGATTCACTTGAAATTTTGGATACATGTATGTTCTGATACGGCGCATCCCTAATTAGTTTTTGGAGTTCATTCGATGTGTATAAGAAGGGGGAATGGGGTCTAATGCCCCTCCCCTTAATTGATATAAATGGGTTTTTCATCCAGAATTATCAGTTTTTGTTCAAAATTTGGGATCATTCTGATCAGGCACCTCCGTAATTAGTATTAGGTGTTCATTGGATAAGTATAAAGAGGGGGAACGGGGGCTAATGCCAGTCCCCTTAATTAATATAAATGGGTTTTGTATGCAGATTTTTCAGTTTTCGTTCAAAATTTAGATATAGCATCATTCTGATGAGGCGCATCCGTGACCAGTATTGGATGTTCATTGGATAAGTATAAAGAGAGGGAACGGGGGGAGGGGTAATGCCTCTGACCTTGATTTATATAAATGGGTTTTTCATGCAGAATTTATCAGATTTCATTCAAATTTTAAACATAGGATCATTCTGATGAGGGCACCGCCATGATTAGTTTTACGAGTTCATTGGATAAGCCCAAGAGGGGGAAAATAGGAGGTTTAATTTAGGTTAATGGGTTTTCCACGCAGAATTTACCGATTTGCTTCAAATTTTGAATATAGGTTCATTCATATTAGGCGCTTCACTGATTGGTTTTGGGAATTCATTGGATAACTATAAATGGAGATCAGTGGGATCACCCCTCTTAATTTAAGTAATTGTTTTTTCTTGCCGAATTAACCCATCTGCTTCAATTTTTGGATACAGGTTCATGGTGATAAGATGCTTCCTTATTTGCTGTGAGATCTTTTGTTGAGTATAAAAGGGGTACTTGCGATTACCCTCCCCCTTAGATCCGGTAAATGGGTTTTTCTGTAGAATTATCCGATTTGCTTTTAATTTTAGATGTAGATTCTTTCTGATAAGGCTAATCTCTGAATAGTTTTGGAAGTTTAAAGGTTAAATTTAAAAGAGGGGATAACTCCTCTTAAATTACATAAATGGATTTTTATGAAGAATTTTTCGATTTGCTGTGAATTTTGGATATACAGTGGCGGTGAAAAGTTTCCGGCCAGTTAGTTTCTTCGATTTATTTACCAAAAGGTTTCAACAAAGAACAAGCACAATTGCTTCAAAAGTCAGTAATATGTGAATGACCTCTGACCACGTGATCATTTTGAATGAATACTGAAGATGCTTCATGCAAAGGGATAAAATTCGAAGTTCGCGTGTGCAAAAGTTCCCGGCCACTTATCATTCTTTACTTTTTTTTTCTATCGGTAAACTGTTTTTTGGTTGTGTTTATGAATGAATCAACGTGTATAGCATAGTCTGAATTCAAAATTGAAAAGTTCAACAATTATTGTTCATAAATGCGTGATCAGCTTGTCGTTAAAAAGCCAATCTTCTCGAGATATTGAGGCAAAGTTATCGATCGGTAAAATCGACCGTAAACGATATTTAAAAATTACATAAAGATGGCCGTGGCCTTCAGGACTTTCAGAGGTCCGGGAGATCCCGGGAAATTTCTATTCCTGTGGACAGAATTATCAGGAGAAAAACAATTGATAATCCGCATAAAAATTCCGCTGCAATATACTGTGATTTACAGAATGAAAATATTGCTGAAATAAGTCCGTATACCGTATCAACATGCTGACGTGATGCATAACTTTATGGAAAAGTCGGTGTTAAAAAATTTTCAGAGTTAAAAAGAATACAAACGTACCCGGCTGGCGTTTTCCAAAAAACACAAAGTCTGGTCAAGGGAAAACTGGAAAAAAGTTCTATTTTTCCATCAATCGAATTCGAAACAGTTTTGGAAGTGATGGCAGACACAACGTCAGATGACGTAACAACAAAAGATATGATTCGACCTATGTTATTCCCACAATGAAGCATGCGGAAGACACGTTATGCCGTGGGGAGTATTTTCTTCAAAAAGTGTCTGTCCGTTATTTGAAATCCACAGCCAGGTGAATGATACAATCTATAAGGATATCTTGCAAGACTATTTTCTGCCTTATTAGAGAAAAAAATTTGGTCGCATCTATTTTCTTAACTTGATAACGACATAAATAATGTATGCAAACCTCGATAAGCAATGGTTTTCGCACAAAAAATTTCGTTTTTGAAATGATCAGCCCAAGCGCCCAACATGAATCCAATAGAAAATCTTTGAAAAGACGTTGACAAAAGTCTGCGGAACTATAAATATTCCAACTCAGCCGCAATTTCGCCAAATTTGTAAGAAATGTGGGAAAAACGTACCATACACGATCTTTAACCGTTGATTGTATGAATGTCACGTTGCTGCGCCGCAGTATTTATTACTAAAGCTAATAAAATATAGTAATACGATAAAATGCTTATTGTAAATGTTGTTGATCACTGTAATTTTCTATTACAATACCACTTTTTTACAAACTTGTGAAGGTGGCCGGAAACTTTTGAGAACATGCGTTTTCCTTTATACTTAATTTTGTTAGTTAAATTTATTGATATTTACATGTTCTTCTATAAGTAAGTTCCTAACTATTATGTCAATAAAATGTATAAATATCACTTTGAGATTCCTCTTCATATGGGTATATTTACAAATTAACTGAAAATTTTTTGCTGGCCGGAAACTTTTGACCGCCACTGTAGATGTTTTATATGATAAAGCATATCTCTGGTTAGTTTAAGGGGTTCAATGATTGAGTATAAAACGGGGAAATGGAGGAAGCTGTCTCCCCCTTCTCCCCTTAATATGTTTTTCGAACGCAATTAACCCTTGAAAATATAAGGCTGTAATGGGCAATTAGTATGCGTAGCCTGTGAGCTCAATGACATCAGTTTAACTGGACAATATTCTTTTTATTTTTTAAGGGTTCATTCGTTTTGATGTTGGCCACTTACGTATTTAATTGGAATTCAAAAATAGTGTATCTGTCGCTGTCGGTCAGTTTTTCTTTTTACTTCCTACGGCCATGAAATTGGAAAATGTTATTAAGAGACTCGGTATTATCTTATGTTTGCAAAATAGTCATGGCATCCTGCAGTTTTTAGCTCACAGGCTATTAAAGCCTGAGAGCTTATGTGCACGTCCGTTCTGTATGTATGCATGTGCGTAACGCGATAACTCATGATAAAAATATCCGATTCACTTAAAATTTTGGATATACATATATTCTGAAAAGGCACTTCCCTGATTACTTTTGGGAGTTCATTTCATAAGTATGAGGGGGGAATGGGGCTAATACCACTTCCCTAAATGGGTTTTTCATGCAGAATATTCAGTTTTCGTTCAAAATTTAGATAAATGATCATTCTTATGAAGCGCTTCCTTGATAAATATTAGAATTTGTTTGGATAAGTACCATACCGCAGGGAGGAGCAATTGGGGGGGGGGCTAATTCGCCTCCCTTAATTTCGATTAAAGGGTTTTTCTTGCAGATTTATCAGTTTTCATTGAAATTTTAGACATAGGATCATTGTGATGAGTGCAACACCATGATTAGTTTTGAGGGATCATTGGATAAATATAAAGAGGGGTACAGTTGCTAATGCCACACACTTAATTTCAATAAATAGGGTTTTTATGCAAACTTGTCAGATTTCGTTCAAATTTAGACATAGGATCAGTCTTGTCAGGGCACCACCATGATTAATTTTGCGAGTTCATTGGATAAGTCTAAGGAAGGGGAAATGGGAGGTAACCCCCCCCCCCCCATCCGCTTTAATTTAGTTTAACACGTTCGCTGCCGCTTACGTGAAGATGTGATGATGGTTAATGCCGCTCAGTAGAAGTGGATTTTTCCCAGAAGCCAATTTACTTTTTATGACAAAAAATCAGTGAAAGATTTTCCCGCGCCAGCGCGTGACTGGCTATTGGACATCACTCCACACCACGCGCTGGCGCGTGAGTGTCCCCTTAACATTGGCGCCATATCACGCGCTTTCGCGTGAGCGGCAGCGAACGTATTAATGGGTTTTTCACGCAGAATTTACCGAATTGCTTCAAATTTTGGATACTGGTTCATTCTGACATGGCGCTTCCCTTATTTGGGGACTTATCCTCTCAATTTAGGTAAATACTTTTTCTTGCAGAGTTAATCGATTTGCTTCAGTTTTTTATACAGGTTCATAGTGATAAGATGCTTCCCTAATTAGCTGTGGGGTTCTTTTGTTAAGTATAAAGAGGGTATGGTCAATTACCCCCCTTAAATTTGATAAATTGGTTTTTATGCAGAATTATCCGATTTGCTTTATTTTTTGGATATAGGTTCTTTCTGATAAGGCGAATCTCTGAATTGTTTTTGGAAATTTAATGGTTAAATATAAAGGATGGGGATAACTCCTCTTAATTTATATAAATGGGTTTTTATGAAGAATTATCCGATTTGCTCTGAATTTTGGATATAGATGTTTTATATGATAAAGTATATCCTTGATTGGTTTAAGATGTTCAATGATTAAGTATAAAAAGGGGAAATGGGGGGAGTTATTTCCCCCTTAATTTGTTTTTCGAGCGGCATTAACCCTTGAAAATATAAGGCTGTAATATATAAATAGTATGTTTAGCCTGTGAGCTCAATGCCATCAGTTTAACTGGGCAGTATTCGTTTTTATTACTGTGTTTAATGCCAAAAATGTGATTTAAATTAAATGAGAGTAACAATGAAATTTTATCTTAAAAATACTTGTTAATCCATATCACTTTCCATTACAACACACAAACTGGCATATTTTGAAGTCAGATTTTTTCCTCTGTAATTACTTGTTCCCAGAAGATAAGGCAAGTGCGTTAGCATGATTATTATTTTTTTAATCAGTCATAATTTCGGAGAATTAAATAATTTTCTCTTTTATTATTTGTTTGTGTGCAAGTATTTGAATTTTAATTGATCCTTTTTATATAATGCAATTTTGTTATTTAAAATTAGTCTTTAATTGAATAACTTACTATTTAAAATCATAAAAAGTTGGTTTAATTATTGCATAAAAAATTCACCTATTACATACTTATCAATAAAATTTTAAAAATAACTAAGCTACAGTAAACTACAACGTTTGATTAGATTTAAATTCAATAGTAACGATTACGGAGATTTTTTTTTATTATTATTTGATTTACACATGAAAAGGTAAAAAAAATGAGGGGGACACAAATAACGTACATTACAGGAATAATTAAAATACTAAATATAACTTAATAGGTATCTGAAAAAACAAAATAATAATATTAACTGATTAGATTTCGGTTAATTACTTGCCCTTATGGGCATTTTAAAACTATCATATATTTAAATGATGACCAATGAAAGCAAATACAAGGGATAAAGTTTGAATAAAATACTTTAATTTATTTCTGTTAGTAATCTAAGACTACATTACTGTATCTTTAAATAAGTTGTATCTTAAAAGTTCAATTAATGTTACAAATGTTACAAATTAATTGAATTAAAATAATTAAAATAATTAAATTAAATAAATATTGTAAATAAAATATTTTATTCCTGTCTTTACCACGCTTTTGCATTTATTTTCATTGCAAGCTCTAAAAAATTCGCTTGTAAACTGTCCATAAGAAGAAGAAGAAGAAGAATTTACTACATAAGAAATGAACATTCATTCCTATGAAAGAGTGACAATTCACTCCAACCAGGGGTTAAAAAAGGCACTCTTCTAGCAAGAGGGAACAGTCACTCCTCCGAAAGAGTGATTATTCACCACTGTTTACAGTGAGTATTCACTCTTTGAAAGAGTCAACAATTCTACATTTGGTCAGAGTGAATAATCACGCCCAAGAGATTGGTCATATTTTGTCTCTGCAATAGAGTGACTGTTCACTGTGGAAGTGAATAATTACTCCTTTTTTATTTAGAGTGTAACATTCGTGAACTAAAGATTAATTTAAATTTAATGAAGAGGAGGTTGATTTTTATATATTATTATTTTTTAAATATTAATAATGTTTATCAATTTCAGGAATCTTGTTAAAGGATCAATGGATATTACTTTTCGTGCAAGATGTGATTAAAATTGTGTTTGTGATAAAGTTCAACTTAACAAAGGTAATGAACATTATTAATTTTTGTTTAGATATTTTCATTAACAAATATTTTATTTTTAGGGGTTTTTTTTGGCTGCATTAATACATGTATATCTACATACATGTATGTATATATTTACTAAAACAAGTTTTGCTGTGTACCCTGAGAAATTGTGAAAGTATGAACAAAGATATACATAGCGAAACCATTAATTAAACTAGCATATGCATTTTTAAATAATACGTAGGATAACATATTTCTGAGAATAGTAGCAAGATAAATGCAAGATATTGTATTTTCGTTTTTTTTTCGTTTTTATTTATTTATTTATTTATTATTTACGATTTGCCAAAATATCTTTACGTGATAGTAAAAAATGAAGGTCAATTTTTGACTCAGTGATACAGAATATGTCAGAATAAATTATCAAAAGCTAAATAAACATGACCTAGCCCATCGTTTCCAGGCTAGTATTATCTGATAATATTTTAAAATATATATTATTTTGTAAAGAGTTGCGAGGCTGTTAGTTTTCATCATTTTATTTAACAAAAACTCTAATTATTCCCTCTTATATGTTTATCAAAATTATATGTTTTGCATTAATATTTTAGAATGATTAAATACTTAAAATTCATATTGCAATATTAATTTAATTTTCAAACTTTTTTTTAAATATCTCTCACGAAATTATATTTCTACTAAATTTGTGAATGACCTCTAATTTGCGGCAAAAAATATGCTCCAAATTTAAACAATTGTTGGTCAATTTTAATCGTAGAATAACGGGACTTTTTTTTGTCTTACTTGTCAGTCTAACAGAAAAATGTTTTTAAATATAACTTATAGGATCGGTGGGTAGGTGGGTGGGTGGGGGGGTGTATAAAAATTTAAGTTTCGTATTTTTTTAAGAAATGTTTTTCAAATCGCTTTTAAAATTTTTCTTTACCCCATTTAAAACATTTTTGTATTTAAAACTATATGGGTATGACTGACGGTTAAGGAATTAGTCATTCACCACCGTTGAGAGTGGGCATCCTGTATAGTACTTATATGAGAAGTCTGTGCGGTTGAAAGACACATTTTCTTATAATTTAAAAAACTGGTTCTTCTGGGAAAGCATTACAGAGATTTCCTATGCGTAAATATTTTCAAATGTAATATTTTGGAACATATTTCATGGAATTATCCCTTTATTGCTATCCTTCTGTCGAGATACCCTCCATGTATATAATTCAGGGTTCCAAATATAATTACTCACTAAAATTTGTCTTTAAGCATCTCATTTTAAAGAGATTCCGAGTCGTTTTTTCTATTATAAAATAACCATCATTTGCTACTTTTATAACTTTAACTTAGTATACTTTAACTTCACTCCATTACAGAGGGAAAATCAATTTTTAAATTATTTAAATCAGAAAAATGCTTTATTATCAAAGAACACAACAACCATAATAATGATGCTATTATTTCTATTATTATTATTACCATAATTATACTGTCATTCCATGGTAATATTTAAAACGCTCGATATTTACTCTCAAATTCTGTGTTTCTAATTTTAAAACCTTTGAGAAGATTTATTGCGAAAATAATAAAATGTGTTTGACTGAAATAAATATCGGTATTGATAATAATAATGAGAATGATATAATCATAATCATTATCATTCTCATTATACGTGGGGAATGCTCCATATTTATTCTGAAATTCTGGGTTTCAAATATGGAATAGTTTTGAGAATGTCGGATTGCTAGAAGATAGGTATATTAAGGTATAGATCTTTTAATGGTAATAGCCGTGGATATTCATCTTAATGAATTTCCTCTTATTTTTATTTCTTATATATTTATTAATTAAATTATTTTAATTTTATCTCAATTAATTAATTAATTTTATTTTAGTGTTTTTTTTTTTTTTTTTTTTTTTTTTTGAAAGAGGGATGGGTATTTTTATTTCTTAGACAAATTTCACTTTAGCTCTTGAAGACGTGTGCATTTAAGTAAAAAATATAATAACGGCTTTATTTTATGTGGATTTACTTCTATATCACATTGATAAAAAGTACGTTTAAAAATGCTACTAGTTGTTATTATTATGGGGACAAGGAACCTTGAAATCCTTAAAAATAATTTTTTTTATTTTTTGTAAATTTCCCCTAAATATTATTCAAGGGTACATTATATGCATTATAACATGCATTTATCACAAAAAAAATGCAAAAAAAAAATTATTTTTGACAAAAAAATGGCATTTTACGCAGGGTCTTCGAAATCTTCGAAATGCGCCCTGAGCATTCCATATCAATGAAAATCCCCAATATTTTTTATGAAAGTTTGTTTTATATATGTAAACAAAATTGTGCATCGAATTTTGAATATTTGAATTTAAAAGTTAAAAAAAAAAAATTGAAATTTTGAAATTTTTTCGAAATTTTTTTCAAAATTTTCAAATTTTTTCAATTTTTTTTTTTTATTTTTTGTAAATTTCATCTTAAATATTATTCAAGGGTGCATTATATGCATTATGGCATGCATTTATCACAAAAATATTTTTAAAAAAATATTATTTTTGAGAAGAAAATGGAATTTTACACAGCGTCTTCGAAATCTTCGAAATGCCCCTTGCGCTTTCCATATCTATGAAAATTCCCAATATTTTTTTGGAAAGTATGTTTTATATATATATAAACAAAATAGAGCATCGATTTTTACATATTTGAATTTTAAGATGTAAAAAAAAAAAAAAAAATTAAAATTTTGAAAAAATTTTTGAACAAATTTCAAAATTTCAATTTTTTTTTTTAACTTTTAAATTCAAATATTCAAAATTCGATGCACAATTTTGTTTATATATATAAAACAAACTTTCATAAAAAATATTGGGGATTTTCATTGATATGGAATGCGCAGGGCGCATTTCGAAGATTTCGAAGACGCTGCGTAAAATGCCATTTTTTTGTCAAAAATATTTTTTTTTTTGCATTTTTTTTTGTGATAAATGCATGTTATAATGCATATAATGTACCCTTGAATAATATTTAGGTAAAATTTACAAAAAATAAAAAAATATATTTTTAAGGATTTCAAGGTCCCTTGTCCCCTTAACGGATATAAACTAAAATTATAGGTGAAAGCTTTTTTAAATAAAAATAAAAAATACATAAAATAAAATAAAAATAAATATTACATGTAATCTTAATATATACCAACATAGCTATTTAGTCATAAAGAGTTTTAATTCATATATTTTTTTAAATATATTTATTTTTAAATAATTATAGGGAAAAACTTTTGTAGAAATTGAATTTGGAAGATAGGTAATAGATACAAACAGTCAGTTTACCAGAGTTGGTGGTAAGGTGTATAGGGAACCTGATGAAACTTATGACAAAACCCTCCAACTTTTGCTGCGAAGAAAACATAAATCAAGAAAGTCCTTCCGGCAATGCCGGGAGGAAGAGGTAGCTTTCATATACTTATATATTTATTTATTTATTTTAAAGTAAGTTACATTGTTCAAAAATACTAATCTCAAATTAGTGGAAATAATCTTATAAAATTAGTGATTTTATAAGATTGAATATTAGTTTTTGTCAAGACTGAATATTAATAGGAATTTTTAGAAATTAGTCATATTTTATTCAATCTGGTTTTATTTTAAGCGATTTGGAGAGTCACCAAATTCCACGATATCATAAAGTGTATGCCATTTTAAAGCAACATTGTGGATCGTTCAGATCCGACCGTTTCAAAATGTCAGCCATAAGAAAAATTTAAAGTGCTATAACTCAATCATTTTGTAAGATATACACAAAATAAAAAATGTTCTGGAATCGTTGTTTTAAGTTCTAACACGTAAAAGAAAAATATTTTTCAAATTTTGATTTTTTCGCATTTAATTTTAAATTTTAATTTTTTTTTTAAATTAAAATGGCCACCATTTTGAAACAAAATGGCGGATGATGCTGGCCAACGAACTCGGTCGAGACATTTGTATGCACTATGTACATACCAAGTTTAATTGAAATCGGTTCATAAATACGCGTGTTATCACGTGACAAAATCATATCGTTTCAAAATGTCAGCCATAAGAAAAATTCAAAGTGCTATAACTCAATCATTTTTTAAGATATAGACAAAATAAAAAGTGTTCTGGAATCTTTGTTTTAAGTTCTAACACGTAAAAGAAAAATATTTTTCAACTTTTAATTTTTTCGCATTTAATTTTAAATTTAAAATTTTTTTAAAAATTTAAAATGGCCGCCATTTTGAAACAAAATGGCGGATGATGCTGACCAACGAACTCGGTCGAGACATTTGTATGCACTATGTACACACCAAGTTTAATTGAAATCGGTTCATAAATACGCGTGTTATCACGTGACAAAATCATATCGTTTCAAAATGTCAGCCATAAGAAAAATTCAAAGTGCTATAACTCAATCATTTTTTAAGATATAGACAAAATAAAAAGTGTTCTGGAATCTTTGTTTTAAGTTCTAACACGTAATAGAAAAATATTTTTCAACTTTTAATTTTTTCGCATTTAATTTTAAATTTAAAATTTTTTAAAAAATTTAAAATGGCCGCCATTTTGAAACAAAATGGCGGATGATGCTGACCAACGAACTCGGTCGAGACATTTGTATGTACTATGTACATACCAAGTTTCATTGAAATCGGTTCATAAATACGCTTGTTATCACGTGACAAAAATCAGATCGTTTCAAAATGTCAGCCATAAGAAAAATTCAAAGTGCTATAACTCAGTCATTTTTTAAGATATATACAAAATAAAAAGTTTTCTGGAATCTTTGTTTTAAGTTCTAAAACGTAAAAGAAAAATATTTTTCAACTTTTAATTTTTTCGCATTTAATTTTAAATTTTAAATTTTTTTAAAAATTAAAATGGCCGCCATTTTGAAACAAAATGGCGGATGATGCTGACCAACGAACTCGGTCGAGACATTTGTATGTACTATGTATATACCAAGTTTCATTCAAATCGGTTCATAAATACGTTAGTTATCGCATGACAAAAATCAGATATATATATATATATATATATATATGGTTATATATATATATATATATATATATATATATATGTCAACATTTGAACGGAGGGTGGTTTTGGGGTCTGGGGGTCATGATCGGTGAAAATATACCAAAATTTTCCGGAAGTGCTTTCCTCCGGACGGCTGCAATAGGTAGCTTTTTACTTTTTGTAATGAAAGCTACCTAAAAACAGAAGAACCAGTATGACTGTTTAGTATGACTGTTTTTTAGTCATAAAAAATATTTTGACCTTCAAATTTACACATATTTCTTATATATAATAATCTCATACTTGTAATTTTATTCTACAAAATTTCTTCTATTAATTTAGTTAATTTTTAACTTTTATTTTTGTTAGTTTTAATGTTAATATATCTGATAATTCTTCATTCAAATGTAAAATGATTTCAATTGTCTGACATACTCCTAGTCGGATAGTTAAAAAATAAAAGCATTGATTAAAATATTTTTATTTATTTTTCACCATTATTTGTCATCAATGCTTCCTATCTATACAAAGATAATGAATAAAGATTTTAACTGATACTTTGAATAGAAATTAACTTAGATACTCAGTATAATAAAACAGTTTTATTTCAAAAAATTTTAGAATAATATTTATTTTTGAAAAAGTTGAAATTATTTATTTATTGTTGCTAATGTGGAGGTGCTATTGTGGTGGTTTAAATTAACAAACAGATAAATAAAATTAAAAGAAAATCATTTTTCTGTCAGAATTAATTTTAAAAAAGTCATTCACTAGGTATTTAAAGACGCTTATTATTTTTTAGAATTAATTAATTATCATAAATTAGTCCAATACTAAAAGTTTTTTTTTAATATATTTAAATATATTTTTAAGAGACAAGCATCGATATTGAATATCATAAAACTTTTTGTTTATTTTATTTATTATACATATATTGCATATAATATGTATAAATTTCGAAGCTTTTATTTACTTTTTTATGATTGCACAAACTTTAATTTAAACAATTAAACAAATTTATAAATAAAATTATTTTATATCAGTTCGCTTTAGAAATGCATTCATTATGAAACACATGAAAAAGTAAATGATTAAAAATTAAAGGAATGTATCAATGAGAAAGGCAGGAAAATTATTAGTTTGAAGTATTTACATACATTTAAAAAAGAAACATTTTTTTCATATTATTTCAATTTTAAAAAAATGTAAAAAATTGATGTTCAATTCGACTTTTAAGGTTCTTTAAGGAAAAGTTTATTACATTTATTTATTTATTTTTGAATTTATTTATTTTATAAATTATTTAAATAAATAAATACATAAAATCAAATTATTAAATAAATATTTCCATGAGACAAGACTTACTAATTAAATTATTTTATATGGATTGACTTTAAAATTAAATTGTTTATAAAATATATTTAAAAATTATTATTTTTGACATTATTTGTTATGGAGACACAAAAATGTGATGCCTTATTATAAAAGAAAAAGAAGTAACAGAAACCGTATTACTATTATTATATATATATATATATATATATATATATATATATATATATATCCACTTTTAAAATGAAAACAATAATGTCTGCTTATTTCTTCAGAAAATATTAAGAAAACATTTAATCATAAAATGTAAATCTATAAATTTAAAAGTTTTAATATAGCATATTTAGAAAACTAAATGGAACTAAACATATATATATATATATATATATATATATATATATAACCAATATTTCTTTATTATTAAAAGTAAAGCGAATAAGGAAATTTTAAGCAATATTTAATTAAAATCTTTTGTGTCTAAAAATATAAAAGTTTTAATTTATTCATTTCGTTATTTTATAAAATGTTGGACTTTAAGTAAACAAATTACTAATTCACATAATTTTATCAGAACTTATAAATTGAAAAGATAATTTATGAGGATTAATAAATACAAATTGACTTAAAATCGCATTGATTACAGCAAATATTAAAAATAAATCAATAGATCTAGATATTACTTATTACATAAACAAATAAATAAGCGGTGTAAAATTAAATTAAAAAAAAAATATTAAATGAGAAAGTTGTTTGAAAAATGTTTGTAAATTCAATTTGCTTAAGAAAATTGAATTTACAAACATTTAAGTCTACTTTTTTCTTACAGCAAATACTGAAGACAAGATTAAATAAATTATTTAAAACGTTTTGAAAGTAATATTTATTGAAAAAATCAGAAAAAATTATTGTCGAAAAAACTTCAGTACTTTTAAAGATTTATTTAAACTTATATATTTAAATAAAATAAATATATTTACATATCTATTCATTAATAATTATTTTCAACGCTATTTTACATTTTTGTATATTATATTTAATATTTATTTATGTTAAATAATTAAATTTTAAATGTATTTTTTAATTTTCACTAAATTTAATTAAGTATTTTTCATTAGAGAGAGTCGTGATATAGCAGTATCATTGATCTCCCCCCCCCCCCTCCAAAAAAAAAAAAAAAAATTAATAATGTTGGAATAATTCTACATGATTATTAATGGATTCAACAACTTAGCTTAAATATTACAAAGCATACTCCCCTTCGGAGAGCTTTCTCTATTCTTTTTAAGCGTTAAAATGAAAACAAAAATTTTTGACATTTGAAAAGAAAAGAAAACAAATTAATAAACATATTTAAAATTATATATGCATAACTATATTCAGACATATCAAATTGCTATGGCATTGAACAAAATCAAATTTACTGATAAATAAAATAAAAATCTGCTCTATATACGATCCCAGATTTGAATTAATTCCATGAAACAACAAATAATCAATAAAAACGTTTCATTTTTTCAAATTAATTGACATCATTATCTCTGACTGGCAATCATCATCATTGACAATTGATATTAATAAATCAATAAATTAACTGTATTTGGGGAACCAATTGATAGATGAATAAGCAACATTTGTTTATTTTATTTACTAAGGGAATTTTAAACAGTACTCTCCTCTAAAAGCATATATCTATAAGTTGAATAAAATATGCAACAAAAAGATTCTGCGCCGGTGACCAACTTGTTTATCATGCAGATTAGTTAGTTGCATATAAAACTTGATGTAACTTCTAAAACTGAATCTTGGTCACGCAGAATCGAGCGCGGGCTTGTTTCGTTATTTTTTTCACTTTTGATTCGGAGTGAATCTTCCACGGTTGGAAGGGAGAGAAAGTGAGTGAGAGCAAGTGAGAGAGAAAGAGAGAGAGAGAGAGAGACTGTACCTGTTTGAGAGGGGGGTTCCTTTTTCGGGTAGTTCCCACCCCTCTTAAGAAGGGGGCGCCACTGGGATCTCTGTGTACAGTGCATGTATGCGAGCAGCCCCACACAAGGCAATGGTCGGCTAGCAGTGCCGGGCTCTCACTCTCTCTCAGTCTTCTCTCGAGCGAGTCCTAGTGTGTGTGTGTGCTGTCTTTTGGGTGTTAAGGAAAGCTAAGGAAAGCAGAACTTTTAATGCACACACACACGC
The DNA here is from genome assembly GCA_964019185.1 of Maratus speculifer. Taxonomy (NCBI): domain Eukaryota; kingdom Metazoa; phylum Arthropoda; class Arachnida; order Araneae; family Salticidae; genus Maratus; species Maratus speculifer. The sequence continues at coordinate 137,861,562 of OZ025299.1, forward strand.
ACGCGCTGCCGCATTTCAGGTGTTTTGGGCGCGCGCACGCCATATTGCCGCGCAATGTGTCCCCGCTCATCGATCATCCTGGCGTATGCTCTCCGGGTCATCGAGACGGCGCGCGGTTGGCGGGCGCCCGTCACGTGATATGCTAATGCTCTCCGACGGGCGGAGTCAGCGCTCAGTTAAACGACAACCCCAAAGAAAAATTATTTCCATCCAATTCATCCAAAAATTAATGATCATGAGTTCGTATTTGATGAACTCTCCTTACAGTGATCCCAAATTTCCGCCGACTGAGGAGTACTCGCAGGGGAATTATATCCCCAGCCACGGCGGGGATTACTACACGCCGTCGCATCACCACCACCACCATCCACACCATCAGCAACATCCACACCACCAACACCACGCGCCACCGAGCCACCACCACCAGCCTACGCCGCAACATCCGCCACCACCACCGCATCATCATCATCCCTATGCAGGGTATCCGATTTCAGGCCCGGTCGGCTATGCTCAAGAAAATGGAAGTCCCGTTTACGGTACACCCCCGCAACATTTTTACCGACCTCCTTGCGGCATGGGGCCTGTGTCGCCCCTACCAAGAACTCCTGTCGATCCCACCGCAAGCCTCAGCCCCGTACCAGGGCCACCGCCATCGCAACAGCCACAGCGGTCGCCGGTGTCTTCTCCGACGCCGCCCGGAATCTTGTCACGGAGTCAAGCGCCGTCCCAGCCGCAGCAACAACTTGGAGGGCCCACATCGCCGGACTGTGCGGTCAGTGGTGGTAATGGAGCAAACCAACCTGTCATCTATCCCTGGATGAAGAAGGTCCACGTCGGTTCAAGTAAGTCTCTCAAAAATTACAACTCTAGGCCCAAAATCGAATTTTTTTGCCTAATAAAACACCCAAAAATACACTAAACACCCTTTAGATATTAAAAAAAACAACAAAAAAAAAAAAACAAGCTGATCTCCAGAATGTGTGACCTAATCTAAATTCTCTAAACAGAAAAATATACAAAGTGGCCATCAAAATCTGCAGCTGTAAAGGTATTTCATATTTTATAGCATGCCTTGTTAAAATAAGAAAAAATAAAAGTTAATATTAAGATTCAAAGATAAATTTGAGTAATATATTATCAAAATACCACCAAAATGATGCAACACATTCTCTCTATATAAATACATATATATATTATTATTATATGAATAATGTTATGTAAAAGCATCAGCAGATAATTTGCTGCAAAATGTACATATATATATATATAAGTACTGAGTCATTATTTACACATTAAATCAATTTTTCTGCGTGAAATTTAAGCTCTAAAACAGCTATTTCTCATTTTATATTCAAGTACTACATTTCAAATTCTTTAAGATGCTTTAACATTTTTATTTCCTAGCTTCTCTCTTAAACAAATAACATAATTCTTTAATTAAATTTACTTTTATGGAATTTCTTATATTTATTTTAAATTTTATTCTTACCAAAAAGTAAACAATATAAGTGATTATTTCTGAAAATAATATAATTTAAAATTTTCGCATGCAAAGATGCAAAGCATAATACATGTAACTTCTCTTTTTACTTTAACATGCCACTAACAATGTTTTTTCTACTTGCTGTAGAAATCCACATTCAATTCATTACTTAAATTATAAAGAAAATAACAACAGCAAAATATTTAATGTCTTGTTTAAAATCAAGGTTATTTCTAACTAACCCATGCCTGTAAATTTAATCATATAATTCAATTATTAACCTTAAATTTATCACTCAATCAGTATTTAATACCTATATGTGCCCTGAAACTACACAGATAGTTTAAATTTTATTTAATAAATTTTTGTTTACTTAATGTAAACTTGAAAGTTATTGAACATATTCTTTATTTTTAACAAGTATCTATATCAAAATAATAAACGAAATTAAATTTTTATCTGATGCTGGTTTTTGTTTACGTTATGCGAAGTTTACAAGGCAATCAATTTGCTCCTTATATCTTTTTGCTGACAAAATTTTACTTTCTGTATAGGAATTTTTATTTACATAAAACTTGCAAGTCCCTTCTGATAGTAAGCTGAACTGCAAAAGAACGTGCAACAGTGATAAGAAAAAATTATGAATGAACCTGATATCTTTTGTTTATGTATCATTGAACACATAAATGCTCATTTATCACATTTTCGCTTATAGCATCTTTTGATTGCCACGATTACAGTTAATCACATCGTTTTTCCCGCTCAGAATCTAATTAAAATATGCTCGTCTAAGAATCTCGAAATCAGTGTCAAAGGGCAAACGGCCTGAACCAATAAAACAAGCAAGACTAGTAATAGAAATGCTATTTATTTAATAGGCACAAAATGGGAGCTATAATTCTCCAGCATAAATTAGCCATAAAAATTTCAAAGCACGGAACAGGTGATTTAATCTGAGAATGGGAAAGAACGGTTTACTCGAACTAGCAATTGAACACTTTTTTATTGCCCTATCATAGATTTTTATATTCGGTTTCCGTCTAGGAAGTTATGCTAGTAAAGCTGATAAACGCGATATTTATTCCAATGCGCCGCATTAATACTCGGTTTTAATTCTCGCTCGATTAATTATCCTTTTTGTTTTATTTTGCAAATAACTAATAGTTCCACTGCCTAAAGTAAAAGTCTCTCAATTAAAGATTTGGTGTATATATATATATATATATATATATATATATATATTATACTGAGCAATATATGAAGTTAGTTTTTACTTTTAGTACGATATTTATTTTCAAAAATAAATAAATAAATAAAATTAAAAATTAAAAAAGATTTCTCTAATAATTTTTTTAAATTTTCTCGATATCATTAAATCATAGAATAAATAACAATGCAGATATCTGTGATATGCATTTCTTATTCAGTAGTGTAACTAAATTTAATCAAATACCATTACAAAGGGAAGAGAAAAATTTCATTAAATTTCTTTCTGAAAAGTCTGCCAAATTTTAACGATGTTTAAATGAAACAATGCTTAATTAATTTGAAGATGTATTTTTAAAAAATAAAAATAAGCAATGAAAACTTAAACAAAAGAAAATAAATAAATAAATAAAATAAAAAATCCTTGTTTATTTTGATCATCCATATTATACGTTCGAAATAAATAAATAATAACCTTTACATGCATAGATGTTTCATGTTACGTTTGTACATGCATTAATGCATAAATATTTTCGCAATGTATTTTTACTTAAGTGAGCAATTAAAGTTTAAACGATCTCTTAAATCATTTGTTTACATAATTCTCTGGGGGGGGGGGACTAAAATAACAGTCATTCGATGAATATATTTGTTTACAGCTTTATATGCATTAATATATAAATAATTTAAGAATTAAAATAAATAATGAAGGTGACCTTTTAATAAATTAAATTAAAGTGCCAGTATTACTATGAATATAACAAAATGAATTTCATGTATTGGACATATTTAATATTTATACATTATTTTTCCTGTACTCTTAAGTATGACAAAAAAATTTTTTATATCATTTCAGTCGGTCCATATCATTGCTCTTAAACATACTAAATCAATTAAAAAAATTAAATGCTCATAAAATCGAAAAAAGAAAAAGAAAATATTATCACCATTAGGTGCTTAAAATGTGAAAATCAGTTAAACCCAAAAATGGCTGAGGAATGAAATAATTTGCATTTTTAGAGGTTAAAGGAGTATACAGACTCATGAATTTAAATTGTTTTTATTTATTTGTATAAACTGAAAAAATGTTAAATTTATTACGGTTTTTCATAACAATGACTTTCTACTATTTGCTAAAAGAAATTAGTCACATCAAAATTATTTCCAAATTCTAATTCAGATTTATTTTAAAAGTTACGATAAAATATCTCATATAATCTGTTTTCAAATATTTTTTTCTCTACAAACAAAGAAAAAGAAGAGAGAAGTTCAGAACACAAACATTGTCAGAATGTGTTGCTCGGACTTAGCAGAGAATGAATTGCGTTGCTTCCGTACATGCATTCATTATGTTCTCTGTTTACAAATAGGATGATACAGCTATTATGAAACATCCAGTACATAATAAAATGAATCTCGCTGATTTTGTATGAGAAAATAAGGCGGAAACAACTAAATCAAAATCACTTTTAGATAACAGTATAAAGAAAAACAGAATAAATAGTTTTTAGAGATAAAAATTATGTTGATAATTGTACTTTTTTTTTTTTTTTTTTTTTTTTTTTTGATAATATATAACGACTATTAGAAATGTAATGTTAGAAGTGTAACACAAGTCAAATAACCTTTATTATTATTATTTTTTCATTTTGTTTAAAAAGAACCGTGTAAAGATTAGAGATATTATATATCTCATCACAGTTATTTAGCTGAAAATTTTTAAAAAAATTCAAATATTTGAAATAAAATTGTAATAAAAATCTTAATCTATTTATTATAATTCCAATATCATAGAAAACAAACGAATCTCAAGTATTTCATATATTTTTTAAAATTTTTAACATGTTGCTCCATTCATGGTACCATTATCTTATCATCTCTCATTTACATATTCAAAAAGTAGTGCACAAAAAACTTTTAATGTGTTATAAAACACACAGTTACATAAAGTTTAAACTCAAACAAATAAAGTTTTACGTTGGATCGTTATTTGAATGATAAAATTTAAATTTCGATTATAAACAAATAATAATTAATATTACAATTTTATCAAATTTAACAAAAAAACATTTTCATGAATTATACAACACACATATTATACAAAGTTAGATAGTTCTGTATCACTTATTAATTTTCATAAATTTGATAAATTTTAAGTATATTAGTTGATTATAATACGTTTTATTAATAACGTTTTGAGTTATATTTTACACATATGCAACTTTGAGTAATGAAAGAACTTTTAGTTTGAATACATCATAATATATTTTGTCATGTTCTCAAATCAAAAGTTAGGATGCATGGAAACCCCGACAATAATTTATGGATACCCTGTTAATCATTTCATAAGCAGTAAGCAATTTCTATATTTAATACCAACACGCAAAACAACATTTTCTAATTATAAACATAAAAATACATTAATAAATATAGCATAATTGTAATAATGTTTTTCCTTGCGATTTGAATATTTCCATTGAATATTTCCATAAAATATTGGTGTTTATGCTGGAAAGTAAGTAGTTTTGCGTATATTTTTTATGTAATTTCTCTAAGAATTTTATACTAAACTACACTACATTGAAGTATGCAAATGTTTCTTTATAATAATGGTAACAATGTTTAAAAATCTTTAATAAAATGTTACTGGATGCTAAATCTAAAAAAATTACAAGTTACTTTATTTATTTATTTATTTATTTATTTATTTATAAGTTTACTGCTTACTGAGCAGATATTTGAAAACTAAAATTCCGAATTAATAACACAAATAGCAAAAAAATATTTTTCAATTATAAAATGTATTAAATTCCTTTCCTTTGACTTTCGTATGTTTAAATTAAAACGCAAAATATAGCAGTAGAATTATCTCTGTACATAAATTTATCAATAGCAATGTGATAAAGGGCAAAAATATCTATTTTTTCTTCCTTTTTTTTTTTTTTTTTTAAATCAGAAGCACGGGAGAAACAAATATTTAACAATAAGTTTCGATGATAATCCTTTTACTAAAATTGCTTTTAAAATGTATTAAAAGTGCATTATTTAATATTTCAAATTGTAATTGCTTAGAAGGCGAGTGAAAACGGGCCCTAGCCGAGATTCAAACCCTGGTCATCGAAATAGCGCACTAATGGTCTAGCAACGGAACCACTTGGAAAGATACCCAGGGCCGGTTCTTAAGCACTTTTTCACTCTATTCGCCGATCGCCTTTTAAACAATTTGCAAAAATTTCCAAAAAATATATCTGTGCATTGTTTCTTTTTTAAATGTTGTAAAAATACTTTAGAGAAAAAAAAAATCAGTGTGTTACACTTTACAAAACATTGATGAGAGATGTTACTTCGTTCATGCAGCATTTTCAAGTGAAATCTTTGCTTTATACGATCATTATGACATTTGTTGATGGCCGAATAAGCCGTTGAACAATGTCTTAATATAAGGAAAAAAACTAAGTGGGAAAATTTATACACTATGTATTAAATAGAATAATTGGCAGAAAATTCCGTTTGATCATTCTAACATATAAATAAATATATATTTTATTAACTTCAAAACGTTTAGCAGACATAATGTATTTGCACACATGTGTATAATACAAAGTATTTCTGGCAATGGATATTTAATTCCAATCTGTTAATAAGTGAAAGGTAAAAATTGTTTAATGTATCATATTAAAATAATTATTCAAGTTGTGAATTTTGTTACATTCGATTCTACATTTCCACAGATTCAGACATAATTCTTTATGTGTTTATTGAGGGGAAATTATAAAAGCTAAAAATAAAACCATATTTAAGATCATTTTCAAGAAAACTCTAAAGTAGGAAATGCATTTTTCTTGTAAATAACTTATTTTATTTTGTTATTAATATTACTAAATATTTTTTTGTCTTTAATATTTATAAAAAGATATGAATAGGAAGAACAACAACATTAAAGACGAATCTTTAAAACGTTAATATTTTACGATTATTTTCATAATATGTCATTGATCATATATTTTTCAAAAAATATTCAATTAAAAAATTACACAATCGCTTCGATATTTAGGCTTTTCAAATACATATACACTGCCTTTGTTTTCACAACAACTTAGCCAGTATCCTGGTTGGATGAATGTTAACAGAGATCATTTATTAGCTCCCCTCCCTTATACTACCCTCCCGCATTTTGCATAAAAACAGGTTCTCTAATTCTCTGATCATTTATGAACCCCTAATCTACCTTGACATGCCAGAGTTTGTAGTTGTTTTCATGCTCATCACGGTTTTTTTCTTTTTGTTTTCTAACATATTAAGATAAATGTAACATTAAAAAAATACGTAAATATATTATACATGCATGGACTTTTTTTTGTTTGTGTGTATGTATATATCGAAAAAGCACATGCAGATGTTGCTCATTTAAAATTTTACTTTTTGGTCAAAGAAATAATAATAATAATAATAATAATAATAATAATAATAATAATAATGCAAGAAAAACAGAGGGAAAAATAAGGACAAGGTAAAACTATATGGTTACATATTCATACAAAATAATTCATATAATCACATCAAACAATTCATACCAAGATAAAGAAAAAAGAAAAAGAAAGAAAAGAAAGAAAAGGAGAGGAAAGAGAAAAACACATATGAATTTTATTCTATTATAAATAATATGTAAATATATACAAAAAATAAAAACATTATCCTGGAAAAGATCTATCATAAATTGTATGACATAAATTAAGAAAAAAAACTAAAATTTTCAGTTGGCATACAATTTTTAAACTATCTCTATTTTGCTGAAATATAAATCGAAAATTTTGAATTGTATTTTGAAAAAAAAAAAAAAAAACTTTTGTCATTTGGTATTTTTTAAATGCTCTTAATGTAAATGCATTTAATAATCTACACTAAGTACCCTTTTTAAATATATAGAGTCCCAAAATTTTCCACACTCCATCCAATTAGGAGCAGATAAATAAATTTTCTGTTAACTAAAACCTTTTTCTATCCCAAACAGCTTGAAATACTATGCCCCATTTAATAAAAATCTCTTTCTTTACAAGGAGAGCGTCTATACATCACTAAGAAGCTGCAAGAGATTTGTTGCATCCCTCGGAAAATAACATCAAAGACGAAATAATATATTCACACTTACACCACTTGATAAACGCTTAACGCTCTCGTAGAAACACGGCTTTTAATACTCTCGCTAAACCACCTATTTGTTATAAAATACCTCCCACAAAGCCAAGCCAATAAAACAGATCAACAGGCTACATTACACATAGTATCTTAATCTTACGATGTGCTCCCGGGGTCCCCATAAATTTATTTAATGTCTTTTTTACGCATGGGCCGCCATAAAGCGGAGAAAACGTCGACCGCTAGCCGCGTCGATACGTTACTCGAAATCGGGGAGAAAGAGAATGGGGTGGTCGCTTTGTTTATGTTTCTCTCGGCAAGATATGTTCGTTGTTTAGAAACATTGATGGCAAACAAAATTGCTTCTTTATTGTTTGCAGGACAAAATATGCATGGAATTTTAAATAGCGCCGCGTTGCTTGTTACATTTTACTGATTGACTCTCTTAGAGTAAATTGTCTTATATGGGTGAATTTCACATGAACTGCCAGTTTGATGTCCTGATGTTTAAATTTAAATTTCATATGAATAAATTTATTTTTTGATATTCTAAAATCAGGTAGTAGCACATCTTTTTATGCTTAATTCAATACATTCATTAGATTTTTTCAGAGTTGTGAAACAGTGATCTTTTTTTTGTACTTTAGTTAGCAAGTAATAAGAATTTACTTGTCCTGAATGAAAAATTCTCAAAATTTCAATCTTTTTTTATGCTTCCAAACATCTTAAAATTTTTATATATGGATTAAAAGTAAAATATCCTGTGTTAATTAAACAAATAGATAGTTTATATGTTTAAAATTAGTATCTAAGAATTAAAAATTTAAATGTATTTTGTGTCCGCATATGCAGAACATGAGTGTTACTTTAGGGAAGTTAATATTATTTGTATTCAAAATATTTGTATATTGCAGTTGGCAACGGTAGTGAGAAAACGATGTTGTTTCTTCTTTACAGTGCGCTTATTTAGAACGTGATAATTTTGTTCTATAATTGCTATTTATCAGAATGTTCATTTCAACATGCTGAGTATTTTTATTTTCTTACAGGAGTGTTACCAATTTATTTATTATTATTTTTTAACGTATAAAAATGTTCAGTTCGGAAATGCTGTATTTTTGTTCAGGAATCAATAGGCCCAACTAAAATTTCAATAAAACAATTAGAATTTATTTTAGTGAAGAATTCCTTAATAAATGTCATGAGTGTTACCGTACATGAGTGTTACCGTACATGAGTGTTACTTGGAAAAAGTAACACTCATGAGAAAAGAAGTTAAGTAATTCTAAAACTATAAATCACGTGTAAGATTTAAGTTATGATTACAATAGATTCATGATTCAGGGATATATTTTGTCATATTATACATATTTATAATTATTTAAAAATTGTAACAGGATTTTCATGTCTGCACACGTGTTTTGTAAGTGCTATTTAAGATTCAAATTTTAATTCTTAATAAATAATTTTGAAAAGACTATCTATTTTACACAAATCATAGTTTAAACTTTTAAAAATCTTTTTTTATATATATTGTTGCAAAAAATCTGTTTGCTGCAAGATGAGTCTTATCGCTTGTCATGAGTGTTATCTTACCACTTTTCATGAACGTTACTGTAACTAAGAATCAGAATTTCATTAATGCATTTGTTACTTCACTTAGATTAATTGTTTTGTCTATTAGAACTTTCTAATTCTTTATTATAACTGCAATGAAAATAATTAATTTTTAATTAAATTTGTTTTTAATCAGACGTTATACCCTTTATTTAAGAAGCAATGTAACACTCATGGCATAAACAACTATTAAAATGATTTAAATTTATGAAATAAATACTATTACATTTTTGATTTATTAATACGTATGTAAGAACCTTAAGCAATTTTTTAATTAATTATTGATACAAAAAAATCAGAATGTTTTATAGAGGTCACACTTATGCGAAAAATAGTGACTGGGCAAGACATTTCTTGAAATTTCTGAAATATAAATAAAAAAACTCGCAAATAATCTACTGCTTAGAATGTTGTAAACTATAAGCAACTCATACCTGAGTAAATTTTTATATTTAAACCAAATTATTTTTTCAAATTTTGTTTCACCTAATACGGCAATACATTTGAAAACCACCCATATCAGTATATGTATTAATAAAATAAAATAAAATAAAATAAAATCCATTTATGACTACATGTGGAGAGAAGGCTGTAGATTCCACTAATGACGTCTCATTTGAGGAGTTATAAGAGAAGAATTAGAAAATTACCGAAATTTACTTATGCTAATGTATATGTTATATTATATTAAAATATTAAGAGACACTTAGCCATACATTTTAATAATAATTTAATGAGATACGGATTTATTTTTTAGCCATATAACAATATATATAAATTAGGTACATACACAAACACATACATACAGTATTCTCGAGCAATGAAAATTAATACTTAAAATGAAAATTCGAGTGAATAGAACATCGGTATCTTTCTTTTAATTTATACGGGAATATAAAATGTGTTCAACTAAATGTTGATTTAGACTGCGTCGTGTATGCATAAGTATCAATAAGTTGAATATAAAAAATACGTAATAAAATGCGTTAAAATAATACGTCAGAAAAATACGTAAAAAAGAAATTAATTACCGAAAGTGAAAACAGAAAGTATTCATGTAATTGCATAAAATCACAATGCTTTGAAATGGATGTAGTTGGATCCTTCCATGGTAACGTACGTTATATTTAAAATAATTATTTCACTAATTTTAGTAATATAACACACACAAAAAAACCCCTCTAAATTTGATGTGATATTTATTATGGTTACTTACATTAGTGGAAAATAAATGTAAGTTACTGTAATAATTATAATTACCAGAGTTTAAAAAAATGCACTGTATTCAGACTATTTTCATCCAAATTGAGTTTTGAATAGCTTTAATTAAAAAATCACCTGAAATTTAAATTTTTAATATTTTCTAATATTATAATACTAAAATTGCACAAGAAAATTGCTCTAAATATAACAAGTTACCACAATGACCCTTTTGCGAAAAGAAAATTCCTTGGGTTTGCATATTAGCAAGCAATTGTGATAAACTTTACTGATCTAGATGGTGATCTACTCATATTTTAGGAATTTATTTGAAAATATAAAGTTCCACAATATACTTTTTTATTGCTAAACGATGTAAAATAAATTTTCAAAAATAGTAAAAGAAAGCTTTATTAGAGTTTTTGCATATTTCTACTCATCGAAGCTATTATCAAAACAAATAAGAAATTTCTAAAATTGCGCGGTTTATGGGTTTTAAACTTAGTACCAAAGTAATATGCCGCCATAGTAAAACAGAAAGATGATATTACAAGAATAAAACATGACCTATTAAAGACTTTAATCACACCAGATGACAGAGTTCTGTTTAACACTCGGAAAAATATAGAATCTTCCCTCTCAAGTCAAAGTAATTTCATTATATATCAAAGTGCGCATGAATACAGGATTTTACAATGACGTTTTGAGTTGTCAATTAACTTTTGACAAAGCGAGAAATTAACTATTCCAAAATTTAAACAAGCTAAAAAAATAATAAGTTCTTATATTCTATCAGAAGAATATCTTACACAAACAGGCTCTTGTCGAATTGCTATCAGGCTATTCTGGCATGATTTCTAAAAAGTAAGTAAAAGATTTTAGAAACAATGATAATGAGATTTCGGGGAAAGTTTTGCTTTTAAGCGATTAAAGTTTTTCAGAATAAGAAAATAAAGATAATCGATAAAAGATATGGAATTAAAATATAATATATATGTTATGATATTAATAAAATACAGCGGAAAATTTAGGTATTATAAGAATTTGGAAATAATTTAATGGCAAAAAAAAATATTTATTATATTATACATATTCAATACTAAAAAACTTTCGCCTTAATTGTAAATTAATTCCAAATACTTATAATATCTAATTTTTCCCCTATCTTTTTATAATATCTTAACATATTTATTTCTTTTTAATTCCATCTCTTTAATCAACGATTTCTTTATTCTATTTTATTCTAAAAAAACGTTAATCTGTTAAAAGCAATACTTTTCCTAAAATCCCATTTATTACTTTTATTCTTTCATTTGTTTTATAATACCCCTTAATTTACGTCCCCAAAAAAACTTTCTATTACTCACAATTCTCTACTAGCGACACCAGAGCCGGAATGCATCACTATTATTCCAAGCGACTGAAAGAACTTCCTTTTATCCCATGAAATTTCTTTTACCCCATGTTTAAAATTTCGCATAGGTTAAAGACACGTTTTTTAGTAAATTAATTGGCAACATAGAACGTAGCTGTAAAATCCTGTTTTCGTACGCACTTTAGGATATAACGCGATTACTTTGACTGGCGAATGGGATTTCTACATTTTTTTGTTAAACAGAATCTTGTCACTTGGTGATAGAAGTCTGCAAATGGTGCAGTTCTATTACGATAATAAAACCTTAATCTTTTATTATGACAGAATCTTACGGCGGTACGAAGTATAAACTGGAGCATTAGTCAAATTGTTTATTATGCTATGAAACACAAATAAATGTGTTTTAAAAAAGTATTTCGTTTATGTCTGATTTAAGTGGGCAGTATCCAAGGTAATTCATTCTTTATCTTGACACCGTATGCCACACGACTGCTGATACTGCGATTGAGTGTTCCTTGTAAATGGTTTAGAGCAGCATTTTACATATATTCAACCATTATAGAATATTAAAAATCATCATCTATTTCAAATATAATGCCAAAAAAAAATCGCAAAGATAATAATAATAATAATTAAAACTAGCGACTTTACAGTTTCTTTAGTAATGAATCCAAAATATACATTACATGAAAATCTGTTGATTTCTCAAAAGTATCATCTGTTGTGTGCTCTACATACGAATATATAATGTATACGAAACTCTGCGTTTATATTTATGAGTTTATATATATTTGTTATTTAAAGAAATCACAAACATAAATATCCTTAAACAATATTAAAATACACTATTTATCTCAAGTCTTAAAAAAAAAAAAAAAAAAAAAAAAAAAAAGAGCCTGTAAGAAACTTTATATAAATCGGGGACGGAGGAAAAAAGATTTCCTCATGCAGCTCAAGACAGGGGGGCTGCCACAGCGACTGGTATTTTCAGTCTTACGTATTCGATAATTTTTCTCTAAAAAGATAAAATTGTATACATAAAAGAGTACTTAAAATACTCATTAAGCTTTTATGTGTAAGTCGTCAGATTGAGGTCCTCAAGTCGCTCAGCAGGTCGCATTTCCATATTAAAAAAGGGGCTTCCGGGTGACTTTATAACATGTTTGTTTGATGCCAGCTAACAACAGCAAATATTATTTTTATATAAAAAATATTAATAATGAATTTATATAAAGTTTCAAAATATATTAATAAAGATTCAAAATGCATTCATAGAGGTTTAAAATTTTAACAGTTTTAAAACTAATGTATGCAAATAACGTTTAAAAATTTATTAAAAGCAACTATTTCGTCAGATAAGTCACATTCCAGGAGTAAATAGACAAAAAATCGTCAACGATTTTATGGCTTACAGCTATCATTTTAATTAAGGAATTTCAATTATTGAAGCACGTAGTTCAGTTATATGTCTGTTAAACTTAAGTTTTATTTTATTTTACTTATTTATTTACTGATAAAGCTTTGTTTTTGTTACGGCATATTTGCCGGAAACAAATGCTGAACTATTTATATTGTTTTAAGTGTAAGCGATTTATTCATTTGTTATCAGTGCGCACGAGATGCTTTAAAAAACAATGCTTGAAAATTAATTTTGAAATCATAAAAATAAACTCTAAATTTAAATACACTTTCAAACAATTTGAATTAGAAAGAACATTTGTTTTTCTTTTCGACAGATTAAAAAATTAAATTTTGATCTTAAGGAAAATAATTTGCAGTTAAAGCGAAAATTTTAAGAATATGACGTCATGAATGGACACACTGTAAATTCTCAAACACAAAAGTAAATACATTTCGGAACACTTTTTGTCCCAAAATTAATAACACATTATAAATACCACACGATTTAGAACACTATAAAACAACGCATTAAAACAACACATGTAAAACTCTTTCAAAATATTTTCTACGTGATGTCTTTAAAATTACACAATTTTAAAAAAGAATGTTTTGAAAACACATTTGCCTCTCTTGTAATCTTTAACAACACTTTTTGCACAATTTTTTTTATTTCGTACAACTTTTTGCAACACATTCAGAAAACAATTGAAAACGATTTTAGTTAGATGTGTTGATTTTTATGTTCAATTAGTGTTGAAAAAGTTTTCACGCTTTTGTAATGCATGTTTATGCTTTAATACATGAATTTGTTACATTTAATATTTTATAATCTTGAATCACTTGTGTTATTTCTGTCATATTAGTATTACTATGCAAGATTTCAAGTAATATATGAAGAGAAATATCTCTCATGAGTTGTAACCTTAAATACGATTAATTGATTAAAAATGATACGATTAAAAGAATTTTTCTATTGTGTTAAAACTACTTATATTACGAAGATGAGAGGAGCTCATCTCTCAACATTCCTTCTTTGTCTCATAATTTGATAATCAGAACTCCGTACAATTTTCAAGAATGTTAAAATTTCTGTCTTGTATAATTAAGATGCCGATTTTGTGATGATGTCGTTAATAAACAGGTTGAAGAATCAATTTTTCTCATACTATTTAATTTAATGTTAGTTATTTTAATCGTTTAATTTATGCGAAACTACATGTTTGAGATCTCCCTCTCCCCGCACACAATTTTTTAATTGATAAACCGCTGATAATAATTGGTAAAAATTGTGAATGACTTTTTTTTATGACAGTTCATATGCATACAATAAATATATACGTATAATTATTTTATTGGGTAACAAAACAAATGTTGAACACTGGCGCAACGAACGTGGATTTTGGGTTGAAATCTCTTCCAGAAAAGTTAGAAAATGGTGCGATGCATACAAAACGCCCTGCATTAAGATAATGATGTATAAAATCCAAAGTAAAGAAATGCATGAATTGCTCATAAATTTAAGCATTCAACTAGTATTTCGATGCTTTATATTAAGCGCCTTTATTTTAATATAAAATTAAAGAAAAGGATTAAGGAAAAACTAAGAGCAACAGCAGCAAAGTATCGTGCGTATATATTAATTACGCTGCTATTTCTATTTCTCTTCTTTCTTTTTTTTTCTCTCTTGAGATTGAAGGGGATGTTTTTTCTGAAACCTTACATATAAATGCTAAATTTGCGAATTTCATTACGTCGGTTTTTATATGCCACGTAATTTACTAAACACTACTTTGTGGACATAAAATACAACAAAACTGGTCATTTTGAGTAACACTGGTCCGAAACAGCTCCATTTACATGGATCCTAGGTGAGGTATTGATGCTTATACGTTTGTTATGCATGTATGAAGCGTTTGAAAATAGTACAGTTTTAAAATCTTTGTTAAAGTTTCATTAATCGCATACAAACAATTACATATTTTATTTAGCCTTCCGATTGACGATATTCTGAATTAACTTATTTTCTTCGATCAACAGAGCAATTTTTTATCGCGTAGTCACAAATTTATTTTCCTATATAAATGCATAAAATTTTCAGATATTACTAGATACAAAGAATCTAAAAGCATTTTTCTTCTGTTAGACATGATATAAATTGAATTATAATCGAATGTTTCCTCGTTACGACATTTCTGTGATTCTGAGTCCCGAAAATTCGATTAAAATGCCAAATTTGACACTCCCTCAAAACGTCACTTTCACTAGTTTGACTCTCAAACCGATAAAAGAAAATGAAATGTTCGATTCCTTGGTATTAAAATAAGAAAACCTGAATTTTTCAGGTATTTATTTATGAAAATGGCTTTTTAATGTGTCAGTAGAGCGTTTACATTTAAGAACATTATGGTTACTCTTAGAAAAAATATCAATAAATCTCTTCATGTTATTCATTTCACAATCAAACCATTTGATTCAATTAATGTGAGATTTAGAATTTATTTGTTTTTTTAAATTGATAGCTCACCTTTTCAATATCATACTCTCTCATAGCAGGATCTTCACTTCTTTGTTATCTCTTTATTATCAGCAAGATCTTTTATATATCTTCCCAACATCATTTTTTGATGCATTGAAGCCCAAATTCTTGTATCTTACACCGTATAACGTGAGAACTCCAGCACTTCGGTCCGTGGAAATACATCTTTCACATCATGAATTGACTGACATAAATAATCCATATGTTTATCTTTCGAGGCGCCGCTTCTGAAACTAATTATTCAAAGGATTAATACATATTTGGATATCGTTAGTCATTTATGTTTCAATCTATTGGTGAATTTTATCATACATCCAATTGTAATATAAGGCAAGTTCAGAAAAGAAGAAAAAAATAGAAAAACAAAGCAAAACAATGGCCTCTACTAATGTATGAACATTTTCGTTTTCCTTAGATGTGCGTTTTGGGATAGCTTTTGGACATGGAATTTTGGAAATAACTTCACATCTTATTTTTAATAACAAGAATATAGAAGAGGAATAAAATTGGAAACAATACAAATCTTTAAACTAGACGTTGGAGAAATGAAATGGATGCAGAAAATTACTCCGAGAAATATACATTTTAAAAACCTAAACTTGCATTAAAAACACCACTAATGGAACGCAAGAAATATCTTATAGTTTCTGGACAGTAATTATTCAATGGATTCTTTCATATTAGGACATCTCTAGTTGTTTAATTTTTTTTATATTTAGGAAACTATACCTAAAAAAAAACTATCTAAAAAAACTATATCTAAATAAAAATATAAAAAGTAATCCAAAAGCGGGAGGGAGGGAGGGTTCCATATATTACGCATTTCTATTTTTATTTGTGCCTTTAAAAACAAAGCAAGAAAAAAAATTATATTTGATTTTACAGTTTATGTTTAATAGTCAAAATATACATACTATAAAAAAGTGAAAAGCGAAATCAATTCAAATTTTGCAGCAAGGCATAAAAGAAAGTATAAAACGATATAGAGAGAATTAAGGGAAAAAATGCGTACTCGATAAATTTGCCTACTCCAGCTGACAATCCTAAAATGCGTACTCCAGTCGATTATAAATTCAAACACCACTAAATTAATGAAAAATAAAATAATAGGTGAAAAAATCCACGAGGTTAGATATCCGTAGATATTTTAATACTATAAAGCAATTTATTAAATGTCTTTAAAAGTATGAAAAATGATTCTTTAATACTTTATGGAAAGACACGTGAAAGAATCTTTGGTTTTCATCTATTGATGCATATTGAGCGAAACATGTGACCATGTTAAAAATGTATTAACTCTCGCCATCTACGCTCTTACATATTTTTCGCATCCGCTACTTACACACACAAAAAAAAGGCCCCTCCCCCCCCCCAAAAAAAAAAAAAAAAAAATATATATATATATATATATATATATATATATATAAATACTTTTATAAATACATCCAAAGTTATTCAGACAATACCAATAAAAGAACCAATGAAACCAGTATTTTTACATTCATATTATTAAAAACAGTTGAAGTTTGAAGAGAAATAGAAGGCAGATTACCAAATTACTAAGAAATATGTGGATAAATGGACATTATATAACCAGAGTAATTCATATATTACCATACAATAAACCAATGGAACCAGTATTTTTACAATCATCTTATTGAAAACAGTTGAAGTTTGAAGTGAAATAGAAGGCAGATTACCAAAATAATGAAAGATAAATGGATAAAAAGGCAGTAGAAGGCTTTTCCATTAAACTACTTCATCAGGGGTGTATAGTTTAACAAAAAAGCAAAAACATCCAACCAGTTTCTGTTATGAGTCGTGCTAAAAGCTAAGAATTCGACTCACAATACACCCGACTGGCTGGAAGCTATTCAGATGACAAATTAGTAGAAAGATACACATAGAAGAAAATAAAATCAATATGACAAAATAACAATAATATATATATATATATATATATATATATATATATATATATATATATATATATATATATATATATATATTCGCATATAGAACATAGTTTAAATAAATGAAATTGAGTTTAATATTCTCTACAATTTTAATTTAGTTTAATTTAAATTATTTAGCAAAGCTCTTCTAAACAAATTATTATTATTATTATTTTCAACGGCGTTTTTTTTTTTTTTTTTTTTTTTTTTTTTTTTTTTTTTTTCAGCTGCACTATGTTTTAGCTGGTACAGTCCTCCCCACTTAATCGGGTAACGGATAATCGAATACCCCGCTTATTCGAATAGAACTCTCCGGAACCGAATTTATCGTCATTGGTTCTATGTTATTTTTCCCCGCTTAAACCGAATATTTTTCGCGAATTTCCCCGCATAATCGAATAACATCTGGATGACCAATGTTTGAAAACAGGCGCGAAAAACACGTTTCAGCTAGAATTTTTCCTCACCTTTTGTTCATTTTTGGCTCATTTACACTGAAAATAAATTTTCAGTCCTTCCTGCAATGATTTCGACAGGCAGATTTGTAATGACAGGTCAAATCATCTTCTGCTCCTTTTTCTGTGAATAGGTGAAATAAGTTGGCTGATGTGGGTTATTTTTGCGTTTTGTATCTTTAGTTGCGTTTTTATGAGGAAAAAGGCATTGTTATGAATTCTAAATGGAAAGCTTTCAACATTTCTGATGAACTACTGTTTTGGAAGTGTAAGAAAACAGAAGTCCAGGTAGCAAAAGGTTTAATAATATCACAGACGAAAGTTTCCAATATGAAACGCAATACAGAAAAAATCCAAAAAGAACAGAGATAAAATGGAAATTAGAATCGAAAGGGGGAACATAATTTCAATCTTGATAACATTGGTCAGCATGCGCTGGAATGGGTTTAGCTAAAAGAGCAAAAGTTTCGTTAATGAATGGCGCTATGATTATTCAAAAACATGTGCTAACGCAAAAAAACGAGGAAACCTTTTTTTGTGCGTAATTCCAATAAACGCGTAAATTCCATGTAAAAAAACCTTTAAACCACGTTTTTAGTCTGTGTTGATAACGTAAATTACAAGTAGCCAAGTTTTAACCAGATTCCAATGAAGTACATGAAGTGTAATCTAAATCACACAGCTGTATGTACTGATATTAAATTATTACGTACTTACTTTATATTAGTTTTTGTATTTATTTTACTAATTTACGTTATTATTATGCTGTTAATTAGTTATGCTGTAGATGGTTGTTTTGCATTTTTATTATGCATTAAATATTACATATTTATGGTCCCCGTTTAATCAAATACCCCGCTTAATCGAATATTTTTTCTGGAACCATCAATATTCGTTTAAACGGAAACGACTGTAATATAATTTATTCTATTTCATCAACTTATGTGATACATTTGTGCTTTATTTACATTTGCAAGATTTTACATTCGTGATATATTGCTCTGCTTAAAAAAGGGAAGGCGGTTAGAGCTTTTAGAAAATCAAAATTGAATGAATCTCATATTGGTTAATAGTTCAGAAAAAATGCACTAAGAAACGCTATTAAAAGTATTCAAGTAATTTGTGATGCTAAATCTTTAAAATACATCGCAATAAGTTTATGCTTATTTTATACTTGAGAGGAAAAAATATACATATTTAAAGTAAATGGTTAGAGTTACAAGAAATCTCTTTAACATTTCCCCTGTAATTGTTAGCTTAATGAGAAACATTATTTTCACAGATTAAATAGTGCTCAAGATTCTTTCTCTTTTCGTTAAAAAACAATCTGCGAACAGAGGAACTTTATATATATGATCATTAAATGCGATGCAAATTACCACATTAAAATATGGAAAATAATTAAAAGGAATATAATAAAAATTTGTCAAACCAAAGTATAGATTCACCAGGCCCACAAATATTTTGGAACTACAAATAAAAAGTGTGGTTTCATTTTCATATTAATAATTGCATTAGCTTCGTTTTAGCAATTTTATATATATATATCTATATTAGATCTGAATTGCTCTTTAAATTGTCGTCATGTTATAGAAATTTTCTTTTTACTATATACGCTTTCCTTTAAAAATAAATAAATAATAGCAATAATAATAATGCGTATATTTTTCTCAACACCTTACAATTATTCTGTTTAACTGTAATTTAATAGAAAAAACAACAGTAAAGTGCAAAATTTGTGAGAGTAAATACTATAGATAACCATTTTAAATATCAATAACTGCCACTCAATAAATTTCCTAATAAATAAATAAAAATCTTTGTAAAAATTTACTTTAATTATGAACTTTATATTAAAATTAAATTATTTATAAAGATATAAGTTATATAAATTATTAAATGCCTATTGAAATTTGAAACATTGCAAATTTAACTTTCCAAGGGAGAAAAAATAAGAAATACTTCAAAACGTGATGCATTTCTAAAAGCTAAATATTCCTTAGAATAGTTTCGTGTTTATAAATATTTCAAATTTCAAGCATTAAATTATAATTCACTTAGACTGAAGATGATAGTTTAATACTAATCTGAAATCTTTCATTTCTCTTTTTCGAAACAAAGATTTCTGAATAAAATTTTGAGACAAATTACAAAATAATTTTTTTGCTGGCATTCATAAAGTTCTGATAAATAATCTGATTCACAATTAAATATGATATAGTTTTCATTGCAGCTGATTATTTATCGATGTCTAATTATTTACGGTTTTTATGTTGAGGCATACATTTTATGCATTTTTTTTTTTTTTTTTTTTTCAAGAAAATGAAAGTAAAATTTTTCTTTTTTACTTGTGTCTTTAGGAAATTCCTCTCATAAATAAAAAACTTTTGTTGCAATTCTTTTAAATAAATTAGTTTCCTAATCGACCTTTTACTTATGTACCTCATTTTATTATCATTATTTTACTTTGAAAGTTTATAAAGTATTTTATTGCTTTCTATTCTTCAGTATATTAAGCATTGCCGTTGCATGTATACTATTTATTAGTTATCATGCATATAATTATGTCTATAATTTGAAAATAAACATTTTAAACATCGAAAAAGAAAGAAAATCCTGTATGGTCTACATTAGACTTTTGTAAACAATTCTTTCTTGAGCCCTGATCAACATCAGTAGCTGGCATGTTGTAAGCCTCAGTCATCATATCGCATATTTTTCTAACCACATGCTTTTATAAGTCAGAAGGTTAAAAAAAGTGAAGATTTTTCATTATGTATTTGAACTAGTCACTTAAACAGTTTAAATTCTAGTTTCCGGAAGTATTTGAAATTGGAATAAGGAGTAACTGAACTTATAGAATTTTATGTATGGTTTCGGTATTATACTATAGAATATATATGATTTCAAAGATCTTTTTAATAATATCGATTTATTAGATTTACATAATATCATAAATGATATTTTTAAAAAATATCAACATGATTTAGATCTATCAACGAACATTGATACTGATTATTTTCTTACATTAATTAATTTCGTTATCTATAATGATTTTATCATGCAAGATAACATTATATATATTCAAAAGTATACCACAAGTGGTAGTACATCTAGTATGTTATCAGACTTATACTTTTATCATTATGAACGTAAATATTTTAATAATAATATACATTTATATCGATATATAGATGATATAATTTTAATTGATACTGATAATACCAGTATATCTCAATTACTCGTTGATTATCCATCCAATCTAGAAATTAAAATAAACCTGCTTTTTAATAATACCATTCCTTTTTAGATCTTAAAATAATATTAAAAGAAAACAAATTAATAACTGATATATATGACAAACGGAAATAATTTAATTTTAAAGTTAATACATTTACAAATTTTAAATCCTGTCTTCATAATTCTGTATATCGTAATATAATCCTTAATCATTTATATAGAATAAAATGTTTATGTTCTTCTCATTTAATTAATACTTATATTAAAAAGCTTGTTTATGATGCTATAATTAATGGTTTTTCTAAAAAATCCATAGATTATTTAATATACAATTAGTAATTACATGATCTAATAATTAATTAACACTTTGCGTAAAAAAGTACAAAAAAATTATTAAAACATAAAAAATAGGAATAAAAAATTAAATATGTAAAGAATATATATATATAAATGTATATAATAGGTTGGTTGGGTGGGTAAATGCTAGAATACGGAGGGGGGCGTTGTTGTCTGGATAATACGCAAAGGCTAATTTAATATATTTAAAAAAATTGAGAGTGGGAAATTCATTTGTTAATTTGGTACAAAATTTCTATGGAGTTTAAATAACACCAATGTATGAATTACTGTTTAGTTATATCTATTATATTAATAATTTTAATCATTTACATTATTAAATTGCACTTCACTTTTAATAAATGAGTGTACTATATCACTACTAAATGTATAGGGTACATTTCTTAATAAGCTATTTTTTAATCTTTAATCTTCCTTAATTAAGATATTGAGTTCAGCCTAGCATAGTAAAAATAAATGTTATTGATTTAAATAATAATAGGGTAAACTATGGTGTATGGTTTAATTTTTCTGTTATTACATTATTCTGCTTTTAATTAATTTATTAATTTAGTATTATGATGTGTACGATAAGTCGTTTTTTGTTTTTATTATTTTATTATCTCCATTTTCTGTCATATGATATATGAATACTTCATGTTTTAATTTACCACGTGCGATATCAGGGTTAAGGTAGTGCATTTGGGATTCATTCAACTTTATAGCTCATAACTGTTTTATTTTCTTTTTTCCTTCCATATTCAATGTGCTATACGTTATTAAATTCAATGGTTAATATTGTTTACTATTAATGGTCTTATATATATAGCTTTTATGAATTTTTATTGTTTTTGTTTAATTAATAATATTTTAACAATCATAAAGTATACTTTTAAAATTTTTTGAAATAATAAAACCATAAACACGTTCGTTAATAAAATATGGCAAAATCTGTAATTTAAAGATGGCGTATAATTTTATTATACATATGCCTGTAAAAATGCTAACAAGTTCGAATAACAAAATGTCCAAATCTATAATTAAAAATTTGTATGTAATAATGCTTAACATAATTGTTAAAGCAATATATATATATATATATATATTGAAAACATCTTTATAAATGTAATCGACCAGAAAACCTTAATAAAATAAGAAACATAACGATATTCAAATATATATGATCCAAAATGAAGAAGAAATAATTAGGATCTAATCATAAATTGGAACCAGAATGGAATGCAGAAATCAAATGACGATGCACTTGCACAATTTGAAAAAATGACCGAAAGATACGTCCGGTATAGCTCAGAGGGTAGAGTAATGTCTTTTTCAGGCAAAAGATCCTTGTTTCGAACCCTGCTCCGAGCATTTTTCACCCATTTGAAAATTTATATCTCATTATTATTAATTATAATTACCTTTCGAATTTTGAGCTATTACAGTCTTTGCATGTATAATTCTTTCGGTGTCGATTGGGGTTTTTTAATGTTTTTTAGATCTTACAAACAACATCTTTGCTATATGGAATGAAACATTATTTTTCTTGAGTTTAATCATCAATTATTTTTTAAATGTAAGATTGCGTCTAGTGCATCAGTAGATTTCTAAATTTAAACAACATTAGAATGAAACTAAAATAATAATATTATTATTTCTCTATGGCATTAAAAATAAAATCTGACAGCGTTAATATGAAATATTAAAATTTCAATTCTGGCGAGGATTATTATTTATTTATTTATTATATTGTAAGTTAATAAACTATCTAGTTTATTAATTATATTGTATTAATAAACTATCTTCTAGCTAAAGAAAAGCGAGAAAAGATAAAAATGTTTAAAAAATAAAATTAAAATAATGTTTAAAAAGGAATTCATATGCAATTGTTTGTTGCATTTTAAAATTTTAGATATTTCCGATTACATATTTCTTGCAATTCAGATGAAAGGTTTAAATATAACAAAATTTAATTAGGTTAATAAAATTCTATATTTAAAAGAAATTTAAATATTGAAAAAATATAAAGAAAATGTACCACAAATTTCATAGTTTACTTAAAATAGAAAAAAGATTATATAAGGGGAAATGGGGAAGTTTGGCATACTGTCTTTATTTTATTAAAAAAGCATATTTTTTTAAATATTAAGCTCAAATTGGTCAAATTATCAATTTTTTCTACAATGTGGTTTTTAAGCCATTTGTGGTAATAATAAAAAATAAAGTAGAATTTTGCAATTTCCCCCAAAATTGTCAGTTTAACATTCCTTTGTCGTAAGCTTCTATAAATTTTAAAAGTAAAGCAGAAGATATTTTTTTTATTTATAATGTACCTTATTTATTAGTCTAAAAGGTAAAATAATTAATCAGAAATTGGTATAGTTAATTATAATGCGTATACTTGTATATACTTCATATACATTAAACTTTTCTGTTTCTTTTTTAGAAATAAAAGTTGCAGGTTGCCTGCCTCGTGTAAAATCTACCCTTTTTCATTTTTTTTTTCTTTTTTGGCACTAACACTTTCTAATAAATGGATTTTACTTTATAATAAAATTAATTAATTTATTTTATTAATTGATAGCGTATTATATATATATATAATATTTCAACCGAAATAGAATGTAAAAATATTTGTTAATAAATGATACGAAATATAAATTGGAATGAAATTGTTTTGCATTTCTAAACAATTCAGAATACAGCTACATAAATCTTAATGAATTGTATTTCCTATAATATCAATATAGAATATTTTGTGAATTTCGTGATAAAAATATTGCGTTCTTATTCATATTCTTATTCTTATTCTTATTCTTATTCTTATTATTTTATAATTTTCGGAAGCTATCACATAAAAAAATCACTATTTGTTGTTTAAAAAGAGTAACTTTAAAAATAATATTTGACTCTCTTGGTTATGAAATATTCATTATTTTGTAAAATTGCGAATTGGATATTACCATATTGAAAATTATCATTTTTATCTACACTATTAAAAGTTTTGCTCTAATTTGAACCAAATTTTGGTGCTCAGTAGCTGCAACAATAAGATGGTGAAATCGCGTACTAACATTTGGAGCTTCCTATTTCAACCTCCTTCCAACTATTGGAACAATGCTTCAACAGGAGCTGCAATAATTGGTTAGTGATTTCACCGTCTTACAGTGGCAGCTATAGAGCACCAAAGTTTTGTTCAAACAAGGACAAAATTTTTAACAGTGTAGTGCCACATTAGATGATATTTTTTTGTGTAATAATTATATTAAAAAATGTGTAGACATTTTATTTAGAATATTAAATTAACATTTCTTAAAATATAAGTTACTTTTCCTTAAATAAACTTTCTGGTTAGGATATATTAAAAAGAAAAAAAAAATACTAATGAGTCAAACCTTCCATTCAGTGGGCCAAACTTCCCTATATTGGGGAGGTTTGAATTAGCTAACATAGTCATTGGAAATAATTTTTTTTAAGTCACTTAAAGCCTCTTCAAAAATTTCATGTCGTAAAAAGATAGCATATACAGTCGAACCTCGTCAAGGGGAATCAAATTTTGTTCATATTAACAATAATTCATGTTATCAGTATTAAATCTTTGTATTCTTTTTTATGTGATTGTGAAAAGAATTCATGTTAAAAGTAATTAATGTTAATTAATAATCGATTTATGTACGGCAAGGTAAAATGCTGCTGTATTTTACCTTGTAAATGATGAGTATTTTAGTAAAAAGTGGATTAAACATCCTCACTATCTCCTTTATATGCGGTGTTCTGGATGCATCATTATTATTATTATTATTATTATTATTATTATTATTATTATTATTATTATTGAAAAAGTACATTTCAAAAGTAACTTATTTGAAGCTCAAAATAATTTTTGTAACTATGTTATCTTTTTGAAAATATGCATTTGCGGACGGTAAAAAGCTTTTTTAAACAAATTACGAGTATTTTAGTAAAAATCGGATTAAATAACTTCAGCCTCTTCTATATATGAAGTTCTGTATCATAGTTTACTCAAACAAACAAATAAGTAATAAGATTAACAAAGAAATTACGTTACCTTTTAGAAAAAATACATTTTAAAGAATGACATTAGTTTACATGCAAATTTATTTTTGTAACAAAATACGTTATCTTTTGAATAAATAAACATTTTTTACAAAAAAGTCGAAATTTTGTTAACACACAATTTTTTTTACAGCTTGAAAATAAAATCATCGACGAAACTATCCTACTATGGGAAATAATTTTACCACAAGACTTACTAGTCAAATTGGTTGTAACTTACTTATACTGATTGATAAAATTTTCAAAAAATAAATAAGTAAATAAAATCTCAAGTTTGTGACATGATTTGGATTAACTTTTTCGGGTCTGAATTTTTTCCATTTCGAGAACCAAATTAATTTTATTTTAATAGCGTTATTCAAATAGATTTAATAAAGTTTAAAAAATGATATCATTGTCTGAAATCTCAGGAATGTACTTCTTTTGTGTACTATTCAATTCATATTCATACGATAATAGACTAAAGAAAAGTTTTCGAAGACGTTTAAAAAATAACGTATTACAACAGGATTTTATAGGATATTACAAATTTCTAATGATTTTTGCATTTTATTACATATGATTGTTTCAGAAAAGTAACTTGTATTTTTAATTTAAAGAGATAAATATATAGTATAAAATAAAAGATTCACCAGCGGTGCAAAGATAATTAAATAAACTTTTACTATTATTACCAAATGTCAAAACATAAATGAAGTTATAATAAGAAATACGTAGCCATATACTATCATTTCTATATGTGGAAAGTAATTAAGTAATTGTTAAGGCAAAATAATATTCGATGAAAAGTACATGTACTATTTATAGTACACCGAAACTGAAAGAATTAAACAAGGATTTTTGCAAGCATTTTAGCTTTTAAGATTTTGAAATAAAAGTATCGTTCAATAGAATTTTTACATGGACGGGTTAAACAAAAACAGAAAAATGAGATCTGAATTCATTTTTAAGTGATTTCGTTTTCCAGATGGTTGCCCATGATAGAAGTGCAAAGAGAGCCTATTTAATATCATGCATCTTCGGAAATATTTATAGCTATTCTTTGCGCTTGAATGACAGAAATGTTATTGAAGAAATGCATGAAATCATCTAATTATGCTTCGATGCAAATCGCAAAAAGAAAAGTTTTTAAAATATTTTTAAAAGTACATGAATAATATTATTTTTATCTAAACTAAGAGATACTATCCAGGCTTCGAGGTTTATAGAACACGGACGAAAATATATTTAAAAAAATTGAAAACCAATAGGTTTTTCACATTAATTATATTTTTTAGGTTTACACCAAATGATTACACCAAAGTGCAGTTTTAGATGAAAAATGTCAATATTGTATTCATATAAAGTTTTGAAATTTATTAAGAGTCATGCTTTTGTACTATCGCTTGCCAGGAATTAGTAACCGATCGAATCACGAAAGATAGCTATTTGCAGCAGGAATTTTATTGCGATAATTTCAGTGATTTAAGAGCGCATTTCGGTTACATATCTGTTAAACTTGTGTGTTATTTACATTATTTCATTATTTCATTTATTTATTGATTAAATTTTAACTTCGTTAAGGAATATTTGCTGGAAACAAATAATGAACTATTTATATTTTTTGGAACTGGAAAATGGTTAATTATTCATAATCGGATTACATGCAATAAAGAGAGATTTAAAAAAATCCTGCTTGAAAATAATTTTAAAAACCATAAAAAACAGTTAACTGAGATGCATTTTTTAACCAAAT
Source organism: Maratus speculifer (assembly GCA_964019185.1). NCBI lineage: Eukaryota > Metazoa > Arthropoda > Arachnida > Araneae > Salticidae > Maratus > Maratus speculifer. The sequence continues at coordinate 137,889,314 of OZ025299.1, forward strand.
TGCATCTGAAAGTAATTTTGTATCCTACTCGATGATGTGAAATTGTGAAATTGTGTAATGTTTAAAAGTTTTAAAAATGCCTTAAACTCAAAATTTATTGATCAGATCGTTGTGTTCGTCTATAACACGTCAACGATATTTTCGGACATATTTTGTCTTTATAATATAAGATTCAACTGAATAAAAATCTTTGATGTATTTCAAACTATCAATTCAAGTGGTTTTCTTAAAAATACACTGAAGGAAAAGCATTTTCTTCATCATTTATTAAGAATACATATTTAGATATTCAAAATTACATAAAAATAAAAACTTTCGTAAATTTAGATCCGGTGTTTTTATTATTGAGTAAAGTATTCCAAAGTACTAATTTATTCCTAATTAAGAGAAAATATGTCATAGGTAACATAATTATAATTATCGATGCTGCTTACTTATGATGAGGAAGATGAAGTTTAAAAGAGATTTAGCTTACAGAGAGAAATGTAAAACCGAATTTCGCCATTATGCTTTGAGGAATGAAAAACGAAATTACCTATCATTACATAACAGTAGATTTGTACACTATTAAAACGAAAGAGTGATTTTGGCTTCTCAGGAAAGAGTTGTAATTTATTTGATCATAAATGAGTTGTTTTTTAAGCGTTTTTCTCAACTTGATTAAAATTGCTTAAAAATAATTCATTCACACGAGTTGTTTCAAATCTTTAATGATAATTTGACTTTCAAATCGGGAAAAAGGTGAATTTTGGTTCAATTTGAGTTATTTTGTGGTTGAGGTTTTAAGAGAGTACTAGAGGTTAAATAAAAAGATTAAGAAATTAACTCTTTTATTATTGTTTTTTTAGCTGTATATTTGTTTTGTTATTACCTACAAATATTGAACTACACTTACTTTCTTCTTTCTTCGCCCCCTTTTCACTTTTCCTATAAGAATGAGAAAATTCAAATTAAACTAGAATCTAAACATTAATGCAACGTATTGTAGGAAAATAAAATATGAATAAAAACAAATAAAAGCTAGATTTTTTTAATTTCTTATGTTGAAATGAAGAAACATAGACTATAACCAAAACTCTAAAACAAAATACATACTATTACTAAAACAATATCTCCCCACATATCACAAATAAGTTGCTTCACCTGATATTTCAAAGTAATAAAGGTCTGGAATTCTCCAAACTGCTCCAGGTAACAGATTGAACTATGTATTTTAACTGAATGTATCAAACAGATATTTTCCTATTTGTTATTTAAATAAAACATTGCAAGACATTTCTAGAAAACATTTCCCTTCGTTATGGAGGGAAAACTTAAAAGTCAAAAAGAGCTTAGTAGGTCATAAAGGTTCAAGGGATAGAGCATTTTATTTTCGGTTCAGGAAACATACGGATTTAGTTAAGTAATTGCTATTTATTTAAGGAATATATCTTTCATTTGTGAAATTAAAAAAAAAAAAAAAAAAAAAAGAACAATGAAATATACCATGCAGGCGTAAACAAGAATAATAACAATAAAAACATAAAAGACGTTTAAACGAAAATGAAAGATATTTTATAACAAAATGATGATCAATTTAAAAAACAGTGACTAATATAGCAAGATTATTGTTACAAAGCATAAATTCTTTCATAATTTCGCAATAACAATTGTACTTGCTTTTTTCAAACATTGTAACAGAAAAAAAAACTTTTAATTTCTCTCTCTTTTTTTTTTTTTTTTTTTTTTTTTTTTTTGCTATCTAATTAAACTGATTTAAAACACTTTTGAAGATATTAAGCAGGAGAGTGCGAAGAGAAAACTGCTACTGGGGCAAATTCTCAATTTGGTGTCCCCACCCCGAACTTTTTCTTATGACAGGCTAAAAATGACGTTTTAATATAAATTTGGCGCCCCGTAAATTTCCGCCCCCGGGGCGACCGCCCTTTCGCCTCCCCTTTCGCACGGCGCTGATATTAAGTAATTCTTTTACTGAATTTATTCAGACTTTTGTATGAAAACACATAAAATGCAAAAGCTATGCATTTAAAATGAGTTACATATTACTCTTTGGTTGCACTTTATTAGCATATTTATATCATTTTCATATTTTTTTTTCTGTGTTTTCTTAATCTGTAACACAAATATGCATTAGAATAAACGAAAACAATATATCATGAAAATTTTCTATTTTCTGATTGTTTGTATGTGTATTACTTCTAAAAGTGGCATAATCCTTCTGGTCCGTTCTTTAAAAATGCGAACGATGTAGTCAAAGAAAATAAATTTAAAAATAAGTAAATGGACAAAATATGAAAGATTTATTTTCAACTACCAATTGCTACTGTTACTGAAGAAAAAATTTGAAATGTGACTCTAACCAAATGCAGAAAATTTAGAAACATAATACAATTATTAATTTGTACAAAATATACATCTTTTATATTTTTTAACGTTGATTTGTTAAAAATAAATTGCAAAAAATAAAATATAAATTTTTCTTTGATTCTTCCATTTCCTTCCTCTTATGACACTCAAAAAAAGAAAAAAAAAATCTTTGTGAATCACTCGTTTAAGTGAAATCTCGAAGTCAACTACGCTTCTCAAATCTTGAAACAAAATGGAACGATCTCGCGCATTTTTCATCAAAGCGAGATTTCACTGCATCTAAGTGCCGTGTAGTAACGCTTCCAGAAAACTGTTTACCCTTGTAAAAACAGAACCACGTGGAAGCAGCGGCTGCAAGTGAAGAATCGATTTTTCCTAAACCCCCATTGAGTTAGATTCCCCCTCCCACCTTTTGGGCTAGATGCGTTCGCCGCTACAATATTTCTCAGTAAAAGGTCTTTCCATTGATCCCCTTTGGCAATACGTAATAAAAAAGTAATCGAGAACCGTTCGTGGCGGTAACTGATAACAACACTTTGGAAAAGACTGGGTCTTTATTTGAAAAGAATTATTCCTGAAAATGCTGTTAAAGCTTGTTTATAAGTGCAGAAGAGCTTTGGAAAGAACTGTGCGTGGGAGGATTGTCTGTGGAGAAATAAGAGAGATTTTTCCTTCGAAAGAAGGATTCGTTAGGATATATACATTAGGCTTATGAGGACACTTACAAAAGAATTATTCATTGTTTCTATTAAACATTAGTTTTCATAAACAAATGCTCAGTAGAAAGACAGATTACACATGCATTCAATTCATATTAATTACTTTACGGTGAAAGAAAATAATGGTCCATAATTAATATTATAAAAGCTATTGAAATAATGCTTTTAATTTTGGTAATGATAATTCAATATAAAAGTGTTTTTAAAAATACTTAAACAACTTGTTTGGTAAAAATTTCCTTTAATATTATTAAGGATTCCTCTCCGTTTTATCCTTTTATTACATTATGTTTTTTCTAACTGTTTGAACTAGTTCTTACTCGAAAAAAAAAATCTGTATCGCATTGATCTTCTGTTATCCCTTAACGCATTCAATTTTAAACTACATAATTAATATGAATTGAATTTTTAGATATATTTAACATAAAATTGCTTAAATTTAAAATTGTTTCATCAATTGTTGCATTTAAAATGATCAATTACCACTATCATATCGCTCACCTGCATAAAAAGTGACACGTCTCGACAAAAGTAAATTTCACAGAGAGGGAAAAGAAAATTTGCCTGAAATTGCTGTAACATAAATTTACAACTCTTAAGTCTGCATGCAGGAATAAAATCTTGCACGAAGGTTTAAAATCCTTACAGATGAAGAGGTAGGATAATGTTTGGAGAGCTGTCTAATTTTACCTCCCTACACGATCCACCCCTCTTCTATGCTCACAAATAGATACATATCTTAAAAAAGAGATTTTCCATAAAACTACAGTTTCGAAACTATTTGTGTGCTAGACATACCTATGACAGATTTATTAGAGGCAAATTCAATGCAAAATGAATTTTTGCAAGATGTGTCTCTTTTCTTGAAGGTGAGTGGTATATAGAAGACTGCTCTCTATATATCTTAATTGTCCTTGAGTTTTATTATGTGAAATATGCTACAACTTATTCAGTCCTATCAGTATGATGTCCATTTAGTGTAGTAATTATGTTTATACTTAGCCATTTTAAAATTAATTGACGAATTTTTGCTAAAATGCAAAATGAAATAACATTTCATGAAATTTTCCAGTATATGAGCTTAAGGTTGGTTGATTTTGGTTTTATGGCGCAAGGTCCTCATTAGGACATGCTGCACCAAGACAAAGTCAAAGAGAGAAAACCAAGAGAGATAAATTAGTTGTCAGTACTAAAAAAACCCAAGTAAAAACAGTAATTATAAAACAAAGACATAGCTAAAAAACACTCAGTGTCAATTAAAACTGTAAAAGTTGAGAATAAAAGTTAAAATACAAACAGTGTAAAAGTTGACATATAATACTACATAAAAACGGAGTTAAAAATCAGGGATGTAATGCATCGATACATGTAAATAAAATATAACTGGTTAAAATTGGAACAAACAATAAAAGAAAAATAACATAAAAGTGTAAATAAAAATATATTTAAATACAGAAAATCAATCAAAATGATAAAATAGCAGCAATAATAGTTTATAATATCTTTGAAAAAACCATGAAAACTGTGCAAATCAAAAAATGACTGAAAAACCAGTGACATAGGTGTAAAAACAATGCAAAAGAGTAGCCAGGTCTCTTAAATGTATAATAAAACCAAAATATAATTTAAAAGAATAAATACTTTAAATAAAAAATAGTAAAAGTTCTTAGAATATGACTGTCTTAAAAAAACAGAGCATAAAATGTTAAAACGTTAAAATGTTAGAACAGATACTAAAGTACTATGATGACGGCACATATTCCTCAAAAACAGTGTTTGTTTCATCATCATCAGACTCATAACTAGAGGAGTCCATAGCCTCTTCAGCATAACTGAGCAACTGTTTAGGGTCCTTTATATTTTTTATGGCTGAGCTGAGACAAGATTTTTTGCCTTTTTTCTTCACAGTTTTCCACTGTGAAGAGACTTGTGTTGAGGGTTTATTCCTATCTTTCTGTGTGCTAGATTTTCTATTTGGTTTTTCACTTGGACATAGGCTAGAGTTCAACGAATTGTTTTTATTCAATACTGGCGTATTCTGTGTCTCATGGTCGGTAGATTTTATAGCTTTGATTGATGAGTTTTGTGTTCGTTTATAAAGATATTCTATTTCGACAGGTTCTGATGATGGTGGCCAGAGCTCTAATTTTGACATAAGTCTTGTACTAACGGAACAGTATACATTACGGGTTTTTTTCTTTAAATTGCTAGATGAGGGTGAGTCAAATGGAGTGGCAGAATCAGTCTGAGTGCTTATGTGCCTCACAGAGTTTGTTTGACGTTTGAGTAGGCTAGAATAAGAGATGCCAACTGATGGGGTTCTGGATTCAACAACTTTCCGGGCATCAGGATATGAAAGATTTTGTGTAATTTTGACTGTGAGAATTTCCTTTTCACGTTTCCAACTAGGACATGAGCGAGAGTAAGCAGTATGGTCACCTTTACAATTTGCACAGCGTTCGGATTTTTCACAAGATTTATCATCGTGGCCGACTTCTGCACAGCGAGCACAGGTAACATTGCCACGACAGTTGATATTATTGTGGCCATAACGCTGGCATTTAAAGCAACGGAGAGGGTTAGGTATATAAGGTCGGACAGGACAGCTTAGATAGGCAGCTTTTATTCTTGTAGGTAGATTGGGACTATTGAATGTCAGAATGATGTGCTTTGTGGGAAGCACTTTTTCATTCCGACGAATTGTTATACGCCTTACATCTATGACATTTTGATCTTTCAAATTTTCCAAAAGTTCTTCTTTTGTAGAAAATAGAAGTTCTGGTTCAGATATTACACCACGGCTATTATTTAAGGTTTTGTGTACTTGAACGGAAACTGAAAAGGGTCCTATTGTGGTGCAATTGGAGATAAATTGAGATTGTTTGGGAGAGCTCACATCCACCAACAGATCCCCAGACTGCAGTTTTTTAAGTGAATGACCATCACCGAAGACAGACTGAAATTTTTTGCGATTAGAAAAGGTGAAGTATTCTTAAAGGAACAATTAGAATGACTATCAGTGCATTTAACCAGAAAGAAACGAGTAAAACTTTTCTGTACAGTTTGTTGCTCTCCACTGGGGAGAGACATAGAAGGAAATGAAGTTTTCCCATCCATGTTAAAAATAATAAAATTCGGACCCCGGCCGCACCACCCACTCCCGAGCCCAACAAGGGGATGCACATTCGTGCACCAGTGCTAACCAGGGTCTATACGGTCACAAGACAATCCTATGTCAGTCTCCACCCTTAACGAGATGACTAGTAATTGCTCGCTCGCTTGATCCCTAAAGCCAGTGACAAAAGTCAGCTGACCAGCCGATTGATACATACGGGACCAATATGCACCTCCCGTCTACCTGAAGCAGAGGCCAAAGCAGTGTGTTGGTTTCCCTCAACTGCCAGGATCCCCTTTTCCAGGGACACGGGTCGCCACGCACGGCCAACACGTGGGTGGTTTACAATTCTCCATGAGTCGATATACAGGATGATATCGGCTCATACAGAATTGCCCTCACCTCCGAAAAGGAAACCACAACGAGAGTGAAACAAAGATGAAAGGAAGACAAGAGGAGTAAGAGGAAATAGAAAGGAGAAAGATCACTCGGGTGCCCCGGGGTTGTGAAGCCCGTGAATACCTAAAGAAGGTATCCCCCTGGGGGGATATGAGCTTAAGGAAAGAAAAATAAAATCTGTGTTTTATATTTTTCTGTTCGTCAAAACATGAATTCGAAGGAATGACATATTTTGTTGTTGCTGTTCGTAGCAAGTTTTAGCAACACAACATAAACTAAAATTTGCTCAGTACTTCGTTACTTTAACTAGCAGTGTTACTTTAACTAAGCAGCGTGTAAAAGTAACACAGCGGGTTTCCAGGAAACCCGTTGTGTTACTTTTACATTGGATCAGGTCTTTCAATTATTTATGCAGGAGGGAGGAGGGGGGATATGTTTTTACTGTTTATTTCTAATTTCTAGCCTTAACAATTAAAAATAAATCGCAATTTTAGAAAGTTTTTTGCCAATTTCACCATTTTAATTTCCGATTTATTTATTTATTTATTTTTAATTGTTATTTGAAAGAATTTGCGATACTAGAAGCAACCACGATTAAAATTACAAAATTTTATCGTTAGCAGTATCACGGAAATTGCAATTTTATTATGTCTTTGATCCTTTACCATCTTAAATATCGAATTCCTTAGAATTTGCGAATATTTACGTCCTCAAAATACAATTATGCCAACTTTCAAGTTTCTAGTTTGGATAGTTCCCAACTAATCGTACATATTTTGCTCATTTCCCCCTTCTATTCCTTGTTCTTGAAACTGTTCCTTGGGAGCATTACATTATTAAAACTACTACCATGTCAAATCTTAATTTTTTATCCCCTATATTATTATAGAGATATCAGTTTTAGAACTTTTTTACTACTGCACACTTTTGCATTTCAAATTTTCTTAAACTTTTCTGTGAAAGCTCTAATATCTTAAAAGTAACAACCATGCAAAATTTCAAGTTTTTAGCTCAAATAGTTCCAAATAAATCATAGTTCAGAACGTTTATGGAACATTTTCCGCCCATTTCATCCTTTTAAAAATTAGTAGTGAATTTAAAAATTAGTATCTACACTTAAAACTAACCAGAACCACCAAATTTCAGAAATTCACAGAAATTGTATTTTTAGATCATTTTTTGTTCCTGCAATTCCTTGAGGGTAATTGTATCGATATAGTTTGAGTGCAGATGCATACCCACTTTTTGCCGCCACTATTTTTTAAATTGACTTGGTATTTCCAAAGATGAATCTCTACAAACAAACGCTTTTTCTTTATAATATTATAGTATAAATGGATGTAAGTTTTAAGGATGTTAAGGATGTAAGAATGACAAATTTAAGTAAGATGGCATTTTAAGCTGTAAATTCATATATTTTTATTTTCAACAGTTCATATATTTTTATTTTTAATAGTGTTTTCTACAATAAGGTTAATCAATATTTTGCGCTCTTTTTTTAATCTTAAAAAATAATTAGAGCTTCATTATTTTCTCCATTTCAAATAGGTGTATACTGAAGATTGTTTATGATGGTTATATAAATATCTTGATATCTTGTGGAACTGTAGATTAAGGCTTTGTCAAAACTGTTTTGTGTTACTTCTCGTACATTTCCAATGCAAATTTTCACTTTATGTTTAATGTATCATAAATCAAAGTCAACATTTTTAAAATAATTTTTTTCATTAAAAAATAATATAAAAATTGTAAAGAACGTACATTGAAAGCGCACTGTTTTCCCAAATCTTTCATTTGCGCATTCGTAAAGACGCAATTGTCAGGTCAAATGTAGAAGTTGCAATAAAATGAAGCAGGAGAAATCAAGGTTTGAGATAGAAGAATAAGATTTTAACGGATCAAGTTTTCAAGTCTATTTGTTAAAAATTGGAATAATGCCTAAAGTCTAGAGTAGAAAATCATTGTAGATGCGGAAAGAACGACTTATATCTAGATAAGCCGTAAATTAAGAGAAAGAGTAGCTGAAAAAAATGTTACTGGTATGATTTCAGCGGTAGAAAACACGAAATTTCTTTGTACTTGTTTGGATTTTTTTTAAAGGTTCAAATTAATTCTACAATTATCAAACTAAACAGATTAAGATGTATGGGATAATAAGCTACTTTTGTTCTGGCAATGAATCAGATTTCAAGCAAAGCAGGGTAAATTAATGAAGTTTGAAAAGGATGTAGAGCAAAGAGAAGTACATTTAAAAACTGGAAAAAAAGATAATGAAAAAACAGCAACAACAAGGAAGAACAGAAAACAAAAGATTAACGAAGGTGTGCAGTATTTTTGGCTCTATATTTGATGCCAGAAACAACGTAAAAGTTTCTAAACAAATGTGCCGTTTTTCTCTACTAAAATGTAATGCTCAAGTCTTTTTCATTTATTTTGATGAAAATAAGTTCTGTGTAAGATTAAAGCTTAATTACACAACTAAAAGCTCAAAACAATTCTATAACAATATGTTTAATATACTTGAGGATCCCATAAGCCAAGGGGTAATGTAACAAAATTGAAAAAATTGAACTAAGTGCACAGACGATCTGGAAATAATGCTTTTTCTTTTTAGATAATCAAATATACGTGATTTTCTAATTATGTGCTGGATTCAGAAAACAACCATTATTGCCGAATAATTATCAGTACTCTTTCAATATAAATTTAAAGAAAATTGTACCCTACTTTTTTCTCAGTTATTGAAATAAGAGTTCAAGGACCACAATGAAACAAGCAGCATTTTCCTATTTCAATTCAGACAATTATTATTGATGCTCAAATTTAATGTGAATTATCTTTGAACTAACTTTATTCCAAATCGAATTTTTGTCACTTGTCTCACTTGTCTCCCTTGGCTTCTGAAGTCCTAATTTAAAATAAAAAATTAATGATATCTAGTGTAAAATCTTCTTTAAACGTTCGTGTAAATTATATATATTTGTTTAAAAATGGCTTCTTAATAGAAAAATATAAATATAAATTTTTGAATTCATTGATACGTATGGGTTGATACGTTGATACGTTGATACATTGATACGTTGATATGAATGATAGATTCATTAGGATTAAACATATGTAATTCTTTGAATACGTCGCAGCTGAAACCAATCTAAGACGTCTCATCCAGCTTCCATTTTTTAAATACATATATTTCAATATATATTTATCTTCGTGTTATTTACTCGCAGAGTTTCTTAATTTAAATAAATGAAATATAAAGAAAAATAGCGGTGTCGAATTTAAACGAACCGTGCAAACGATACGAAATCTGCATAATTTCAAACACGTACACAACATACGTGACTGTAGTAAATGAGCTTAGAAACTGCTTACAATTCATGAAACTCATTAAAAGTCTTTCATATTATTAAAATTTTGCTGTTTTTTGATTATTTTTATGCAGTTTAGAGACTTAATGCTTCAGAAAGACAGGCAATTTGATAAACGAAACATTATTATTTTTCGAACAGTGTTCGGAATTTCTATTGAGGTTAAAAGTGTACAACTTTATTAAAAATCTGTTAAAACATTAGCTGCTTGAAGATGATAATATAATCCACGATGTTTCATCGGTTTGTAAAACACTCATTACAACTACAAACATTTTACACAGTCATTTTTATATTTAAATACGAACAAATTTATAGATTTCAGATTCCGATGCTAAGATAAATAATAGCCATTATCTATCTCTTTGTTCTTTTTCCATAAAGACAGAGGATCTTTCAGAAAATAAGTATGAAATAAGGTGTTGTAACCCATCGCGGTATTCTGGGAAGGGTATTTATTGAGAATTTATCGATTACAATTTAAAATGTATGTCATTTTTGGGGAAATGAAAAATACTACTTGATTTTTGATTAATTCAATTATCATGTTTGGAAATATCATGTCTTTTACATATAAAAATCAAATGTGAATGTGTAAGTTTGTGCGTTGTTAAGTTTGGAAACATATTTTTCTCATAGCACAGCCACAATGAAAGTTAGGAAGAATACAAACGAACAACAAAAAACAAATGTTTTTCATTAAATTATCAGATTTATTTTACTTTGAAGATATCTGCAAATCATCATAAAAAGTTCGAAAATCTAAAGGATGAATTTTTGTAGTAAGTAAAATGAAGTAATTTAGTGTTTGTCTAATTAATTACTCCGGCTCTTTATCTGTTTATTTTTAGACAACAACTAATTAAATTATTATCGTTTACTACATAATGAAAATTGGTTTATTGTAATAAAAATCTTTTAAGCATAGTCGGCTATTGTAATCTTAGTTCTATTCTTTATTACAATGATTATGTAAAAAATTTCCTGTCAATCAAATGTTCATAAGATGTCTTATTATCAAAAAACTTTTGGTTGAAAAATTATAAGATAATGATGTTACCGACATTCGTGATTATATCATCAAAATAATCAATATAATTTCTGAATGAAGGTTTTAACATAATATAAATTATTTCTTCGTTAGGTTGTTTTAATTAGATTGTGTAAGACTAGATTAAAAAAAATCATGCAAAATACCACGTTCTTTATTTGAATTTACGCACTATACTAATTAGATTTTGAAACATTATGTTTTATATCCCCAAATACCTTTGAACTGTCCTTTAAAATGCACGTTGAACTAAATTTAAGGTAATGTGAGGAAGCGTTCCCAATTTTCAATATTAGAGGGTCTTTAGTTTTAAAATATTGATAAAACTTGAAAATTTTCAAAATAAAGTTAGTGCTTTGAAAGTTTTTAAGCTTTGAAATTTTAATGTATTTAAAATTTGGTATGTATGTAATTTTAAATAGATTTTGATACAGATATATGTATATATCAGTGTTATAATTTTTAAACAAATCTGTCTTTTAGAATTTCATACTGACAATTTTTTTAGAATGATCGTAACGCGTATCTCACCTGCATTTTCTGCGAAATATGTCGAAGTAGTATGGATTAATCCCACATTTTATTCTTAGGATGTGTTAAAGAAAAACAAATGGGCTAATCGATTTTATATGTTACTTCTAAGTGCCACTGTTACTTTTTTAAATTTATTTTGATATTTTTAACGATTTGCCGCATTGTTAAAAATAAACACATATTAATTATAAACGCAAAATAAACACATAAAACGATGTGCATGCTTATTGTTCTGCATTAGAAAAAAAAAATATTAAAAATTGTAAGGTACCCTGGGGTAATAACGCCACGTTAAGGTTCTAGCAATTTTCACGGCTCAGTTTTAGTTTATATTTTTCAAACAAATATATGATTTGATACAGCAACTCATTGATTATCTATATAAAAAAATAATTTAACAGATATGAATACATAAAATGTAATGGCGTGATTTCTTGACCAATGCTATTTGGCGTTATTACCCACCTATATGGGTAATAACGCCATGCAAACAAAACTATGAAATAAGTTGGAATAATTGCATGTAGATTGCCCAATTCTAAAAATACAAACTCTCAGCTCTAGAAATTGACAAATTGCACCCTAAGCTATTGAAAATGTTCATTTTTTGTGAAAGTGTAAGAAAAATAAAGGTGTGGTGTGGAAAGGGGGGGTGGTGAGGCAAAAGAATATCAGACCGTGAGCTACGTTTTGCTTAAAAAACCGCTTAAATAGAATTATTAGAAACATTGCACAGTTTTAACTGTGTTTATTTGAATCAGTATTTAGGATGTAGCTCGGCCACTGTAGGGAATCAACCGGGGTAAAAATTGCAAGGATTGGCGTTATTACCCTGTTATAGTTATTGCGCTGTACATTTTAAATTACAAATTATCTCGAGAAGATATCCAAAATCTTCAACAACATTTTGAAAGGCCATGAAATGTACTACAAATTTATGTAATTAACAAAGTATTTCCGGATAAAAAAAACAGTCTTCACATCACAAAACGTATCTCGCAAATTTTAGATCAAGCGTTAATTTTAGCTGCTTGTAAAAACAATAAGACCTAAAAATGAAACAAATTAACTTGAAGCTGTTTTTTGCGATTTATATGACTCAAAACCCTTCTGCGCAGAACACATGGGTGTCATTTACCAAATTATTTCATAATTATGCAAAATATTAGCCCTTGGCGTTATTACCCCGTCTGGCGTTATTACCCCAGGGTACCTTATAACATAATTTGATTTTAATATATATATATTTTCATTTTTGCGCTTGCGAATTCTGCAAGTAATAATAATATTTTCTGCAAGCAAATATATTACATTATTTAGAAATTTGAGTTATTACCTTTGCATAGTAATCTTTTAATTGCGTTACATTTACAAATTAGAACAGTTATTTAAAATCAATGTTATGTAACCATTTAATTGTTTACTCTCTTGATATGATACAGGATTCGCATATCTCAGAAGATCAGAATACCATTTTTCCCGTAATTTAACTGTCTCTATTTGTAATTATATTGTACGCAGAATTTTTTTATTAAAAAATTCTCATATTACTTTACTATTAAAATTCCCGGAGGCATATGAACCCTGGGATATTAATCACATTAACGCTGAATAACTATTTAATTTCGAATTTAATTTAATTTAATCTATATTAATTTTGGAATGACCTCAAAGCATTATACAATAATTTGTCAGAATTTAAAGTGAACTGTCATTAATTAGCTCAATTTGAATCCCAAACAAATAGCAGGCTTTTTTCGATATAAAATTGTAATGCGTTTTCCCGGCATATCCTTTCATTTTCCTTAGAATATATAGAGACATATACCTTAATAAATAAAGAGATTAATGGAAAAGAATACCCATATAAGATATACTAAATGATTAATAAACGTAAACATACTTCATTAATGCATTTAATAATGTATGTTAAGTAGATTACGCGTTATTTCAAATCTCTGTGAATGTCTACATCTTTGAGGCAGTGAAGCATGGATTATATATTGTATTGGTAGTGTCCTTTCTTTTTCGCCGCTAAATTTTACATATATGATGAAAAGGATGACTGCAACAACTATGATCTGTATTGTACCTACATCACTTTCAGTTGCTTTCAGACCGACCGAGCTCATATTAAATTACTTAATATGCTTTAGAATGAGGATGACGAATTATATTCATACGTCACTTTCTTCCTCTAAACGTCAAAGCAATCCACAATCTTAACAGCAACATGTCACGCACGGATTCCTTCTAATAAAACCAACCGCAAGACAAATTATGCCTCAGATCATTAACAGACAGTAAACACGATCTTCAAAAACGACTATTTCCCATGCAAAACGCATCATTGATGAATACTTTTCCTCGTGCCCATTTATTTCGCCTTTTTGACACTAGGTCATCAGGTTAGGTGCTAAAACGAGAAGACTCTTCGATCGAATATGCTTTGACATATTATGAGAGAGTTAATTGGATTCTTTTAATGCTCTTAAAATTAAATATGAATGCGAATTCTTAAAATAGAGAAAATAGTTTAAAAGAAACTTCTACGAACCATTAGTTCTTGTAATTGTTGATTTAAAGCAATATTCGAACTTCATTTTTTATTATACTTGTAAAATTTCAAAATATGAGCATGCATTTTGTGTAACCTAAATGCAGAATACATTCCTTGACTTCTAAATAATTATTAAAAAATTTTCTGGATTTATTTAGTTTACTAACATATACTTCTTCGATAACGATATTCAATTCTGAAACATTTCCAATCAAATATTAATATTGATGATATTATAAATTTCTACAGACAAATAAATATTTACTGAAATAGTGTCTAATTTTTAAAATAAATAATTAGTTTATTGATTATTTATTTAATTAATCTTCATTGTTTAAAGGAAACAAAATTGCTTGAATATACAAACCATAAGCTTTATGTATTTTCTCCGTATGATGTCTGCGTTTTCTCTGAAATACATTTTCTTTTAGTTAAAAAAAATATAGATGGGTATAAAATGCAATGAATTACGCAAATTTATAATATTATGCTCCATATAAATGAGGTTCTATTATGATCTGTTTAATAAGAATAATTCATATTTAGAATTATAAGCGATTAATTTAAATCGGTATACGTGAAAATCAAAACAATCGTTTAACACTGATAAATATTTTACAAAACACAAGAATAAAAATAAAATTTATGAAAATTTAAATCAAATTTAAATGGAAAAAATAAACACTTTTCTTAAGTTATATAAAAATTTATAAAGAAGTTTTGTTTAATGGACAAAATTAAAGTTAAGCCCTTTAAAAAAATTTTTTTTTCATATATTTAATCCATCAAAAATTTCAATTTTTTATAATGAATCAATTTAACATAAAAATTTTAATCACTCCCAAAAATGGAAACGGAATTTTTAAAATTATTTCGTTGGGACGTTTTCATATGTGCTAAAAATTTCGCTTTTTCCTGACTGCATATGAGGACATGAGTTTCAAAATTCCAACTTATCCAGAAGATCAAAATTTGTAAAATCACGAAAATCCTCTAAATACGATCATCAGTTTTTATTATAAACCAAAACCTTGTAAAGCCAGAAATACCCAATGAAACTAATTTTTTTTTTACCTAATGTAGTGTTTTTTGTTTTTTGTATGTTCATCAATAGAATAAATTAATAAAGAAAACATATTTATTTATTTATTTATTTTATTTTTTATTTTTTTCTTTGGGGGGGGGGGGGATAAGGCGAATTTTGAAACTCTTCCGCTGATATGTAATTTACAATTTAAAATATAGGGGGAACTGGGGCACATTGATACATGGGGCACATTGATACACCCCCTCTACTGCTCACAGGGTCATTAAAGGAAGTTTCACATAGCAGCTCCAAAAGGTGAAGATAGTGTACACAACTACATACCGAACTTCTTGGCATGATTCAGTAGTTTGTTGAAATGGGACGGGAGATTTATTGTTTTTGTAGGTCAAAAGTAAATTTGAGTTGTACAATTGAAATGGTATTATACAACTGTTCCAGCATTTTTAACCGAAAAGAATACTCTCCCTGTCAAGTAAAGCTACTCTTTATCAGTTTCTCATTCTTTATTTTGTTAGGTAAATTATGAAGTGTTGAATTTGAGACTCATTTTATTCAAAATGGCTGTATGGGGCACATTGATACAGTCTATGTCGGGGCAGATTGATACAACATGAATCCTTTTCTAGTTATTTTTTTCATTACCTTTTATTATTTTTTTATCATACACTCCTTAATACAATCATTTTTTGCCAAAAATTTGTAATATTAGTTTTTATTGATGTGAAATAGCTCTAATTTTTTTTATATTAGAACATTTTGTAGTATTTTGGAAAACAGCAGACGTATGAATTTATCCAACATCTAGTGATAGTCTAACAAACAAAAGAAAAAGGCGGCAGCCTGGCAAATCTTGAATTTATATCGATTTTCCAGAGAAACAAGTATTTTCGAGATGAGAAATGTTAAGTAAGAGAAACGAGCTACAGAACAGCAAAGGATAATTATGTTATAAACATAAATTTTAATATAATTACAGTTTATATTCTGTTTATAAACCGATTTATATACAGAAAACCTGGTAATTTTTTCATCTTTCGTAAGAAAGAAGATAATGATGGGGTTGATGTAACCAGATATAACAAAGTTACCACAGCCAATAACAAGACAAGGAACAACCTGAATATCAGGTCAATATTAATTTAATTTTGATTGCTTTAATATTACTTACAAATAAATTGTGGGTGATTTAAATTTCTATAAATAAATATAGAATGGTTTGTTAACTAATTTTCTATGAAAAATATGCATTGGTGTTATTTTGTTTACATTTTCCCCAAATGTATCAAAGTACCTCATGAAGTGTATCAATCTGCCCCGTGGATGAGGCACATTGATACAAACGAGTTTTTTTTTTTTTGGATTTTTTAAAAATTACTTAAAAAATATTATTTAAAACAACTATTGTACATTTTTATAACACACTACACAACTTTTTCTGACACCACATAAAAAAATAACTTGAAATTTCTACTTTCAGGACACCAAAAAAATTCTTAGAAAAAAACTGTATCAGTGTGCCCCAGTTCCCCCCAAGTTTTTAGCTATCAAATAAGTTAATAACTTTAAAAATTTGCTTTGTGATATTTTGTTAATACGCATAAAACAACAACAAATGCATTGCTAAAAATTGGGGATGTAAATTCTTAAATGAAATGAAATTGTGAATTACAAAAGATAATATCAAAGGACATACTTTTGCAGCATACAACGAATAATAATAATAAAAAAAGTGTACCTTCTTAATCAAAATCATACTATAATGTTTCAAATTTTCACAAATAACTTGTGCACTATAATACACAATAGATAGTTTTTGCAACCTATATAATATTCTTAATTCAACATTAATTAAAATGTTTACTTTAGAATGCTTTTATTAAGGTCATTCTTTAACTCTATTTTTTATAGTATCGGATTGTCACACGCGGATAAAATCATTTTCAGAAAAATGAGAAAGTATTATGTCAGGCAATTAGTCAATTTAATTTTTTAAACAATTAAGAAAAATAATGCGTTAAGCATAGATTGTGAGACAATTTCCAATACTTCCTGAAATCTTTAACAAAACTGCGTTATTTAGGGAAATAAGCTCTTACTGTCCATAGCCAAATATGTATTCTCATACTTTTGAATAGCCCTGTTTTTGATTTGTCGGTTGATATATACACTATATAATGCGGAAATTTAAATTAGCAAGAAAAGGCCTAACTTGTTGAAATTTATCTTTCAGCAATTTATATTAATAGACGGAAACATATTTGAACACTTTTATTCAGCCTGTAATTTATCTAGTATCTTTATTTCACGCTAGTATTTTGCTAAAATTTAATTCAAACAAAGGCAGTTTTAAAAACTACTTAAATCACATTTCCAAAATGTATCATCCTTAGGTAACAATGAGTCCAATTCTTTGCGTGACCCCGTAAATCATTTTATCTATATTCTGCAAAAATTTCTTAGTAAGTTGAAAGCAGTTCAATGTTAAAATATCATGAATTATATAAAAATAATCTTTAAGTAAATTACGCTTATATTCAGTAACCTTTACAAGCTCTTTTTTGCAACCCTGTCTATCAACTATAGCATTTATACACACTACATAATATGCATACATCTAGTGAAACTTAAAAGAGCATATCATAATTAAAAATGCATTCCATCCATGTTTAAGCCATCATCGATAATGTACAGTACTTCGGATAGAATATACTACTTGAAATCTTTTTTATGCCCCTGTAAATGCTATGCACTTCATAGTATGCGTGAACTATTAACCCTCAGCAGCGTATATCAATTTTATTAGACATGAAATCGTTCAACATAATTAAATTATGTCGCAAACAATCCCCCCCTTTATTACTATGTTGTAAAATTCTTTTGTGTGGCCCTGTAAATGCTATGCGCTTTATATTATGCTTGAAATATTAAGTTTCAGCTGTGTATATCAGTTTTATTATGCATGACGTCTTTTAACGTAATTAAAATATGTCATTATTGTGTAATGGAATTCTTTTGTCTAGCCCAGTAAATGAATAATAACTATTATTTTCATTGCATGTTTTACAGAGTGCATATTTTAGTGTACTTCGCAAATGTATATAAATTTGAATATGTTTGACAGGATGTTACACCTTTAAAATTCATTTGAAATGATTTATTCCCATAGGCCATACATTGTAAAAAAAACCGGACAATTTAACGAAAGTATTACTGGTAATCTAGACGCCAGTACTATTTACTGTTTTTTAACGGAAAATTTTCCGTAAATTCCGGGAAAAATTCGAAAAAAAACGGATTTTTTTCAGGAATTTTTCCGTTAAAAAACAGTAAATACTACTGGCGTCTAGATTACCAGTAATACTTCCGTTAAATCGTCCGTTTATTTTTCAGTGTACTGTGACGTAAAATTTTGACTATCCCTGTAAATAAACTAATCATGGTAGAAACTTCATTATCAATATGGTTCGTGTTAGGTTAAACGTCAATTACATCCAAAAATTTCATGGCAATCCGAGTATATTTACGAGAGTTAAGGCGCGGACAGACGGCTAGACGGCCAGACAAACAGAAAGCATAAAATAGCAGAAACTTTCTGGATAATTTTTTCATTTCGTGCACAAAATTCTGCACATGTAATAAATAAATTTTTGTCTTCCAATGAAGTTTTTTGGAAGAGCAAATAATAAATTCTCAGAGTGTATTTTAGTTTCTTGCGTATTTAAATGTTTTTAAACCCTTTGCTAGACTTACTTCTTTATTCTGTAGCTGGGGCGAAGTGCGCCCGACAGGCGAATATTTTGAAATTGTGATTGGCTTCTAATCAATTCAATTCTAACACAATTGTTTAGGGACATTCATCAGAAAGTACGTTGAGATACTAAGAAATCTGATTCAAAAACATCGTGTTTCAACTTCGAAACAAGTAAAACACTAAAAACACTAAGTAATTTTCGAGTCAGACTTCACTAAATCTTAGTAGCGCACTAAATCTTAAAAGTCTGTCTAGCACGCTACGCCCGACTGAGAACTGAAAGAGAAAAACTTAAAAACAGTCATTCAGTTACTTCATATGTCACGAATTTTAAGCACGTCTCTGAATATTTCTTCTTCATCTTATTTTCCACATGCAAATTTTTATCATTGTTTAGAACATCCTTTAACACGTTCGCTGCCGCTTACATGAAGATGTGATGATAGTTAATGCCGCAGTGTAGAAGTGGGTTTTTCCCAGAAGCCAATTTACTCTTTATAACAAAGAATCAGTGAAAGATTTTCCCGCGCAATGCGTGACTGGCTATTGGACACCACCCCACATCACGCGCTGGCGCGTGAGTGGACCCTTGACGTTGGCGCCATATCACGCGCTTTCGCGTGAGCGGCAGCGAACATGTTAAAATACCACTACTAATAATAAAATTGCTGAAGCGAAACTATGTATATAATTATTAATTGAACCAATAAGTTCTTTTAGAGTTATAACTAAATTACTTTATTATATGATACTGACAGAGCTTTAATAAATATATTGCGAATGATCTCAAAACCATAAATATCTTCTCTAAAAAAAAATATTATTAGAATGTCCCCCGATAAATATATCATCTCGGATTAACCTTCCATACCAACTTACGCTAGTAGTAATAACCTTTATTTTGCATTTTAAACATTACACTAAATTAACTATTTTATTTTTTAAATACTAACATTTAATTAACTATTTTGCATTTTAAATACTACATTTAATGAACTATTTCCATTTTAAGCATTAAATTAATGCTAAAAATATCTCAATACGAAAATTTATAGAAGATTTAGCTTAAACACATTCGTGATTATCATTTCGTATATTTATGGACAATAATTTGATAGAAAACATTTTTATATAAATTTTTGTACTAAGCTCTTTGCAGGATGGCAGTATATCATTTATATTACTTTATTTTAATAAGAATCTGTATCGGCAAAATTTTCAACAAAATTTTGATTACGATTTAACTTACGTGTTTTTTTAAAAAAAATTTTAATTGCATTTAAGGTTTTTTTTTTTTTTTTTTTTTTTTTTTTAAGAAATAGCTAAGAGATTCTGGTGTGTTTTCAGCTTTACAACAAACTGAATTAATTGCCTCTTTCTGAAAAAATTAATGTATGAATAACTTAGATGATAAAAGGGGTGTATGACAAAAAAAAAAAAAAAAAAAAAAAAAAAAAAAATTAATCACATGATTGAAGATAATCAATGATTTTCTACCTTCTGTTAAATTACTATATATATATATATATATATATATATATATATAAACTAATATTCGCAGAAATGTTAATTAATAAAGGAGGAATTTGTAAATAAAAAATTGCAATTTTAGTTAATAAAAGTGGTTCAAATCTGTTATTTCAACATGATGATTTTTTATTTACCACATTTCTCACATTTCATATGACTCTTAATATATAAATCTGAGATTTGATTAAAAGTAAATTCACCGAATGCCATCATTTTTAAAATTAAGTTTGGCACTAGCTGAAAGCGTATATACCGATTTCTGAATTTTAAATACATTTTCACAATTTCTATTTCCAATTCTTTTCTATCCTATCTGTATACTTTCTATATGTACTTTCTATATATATTTTTGTTATTGTTGTTAAAATTCGCATTTAAAATATTTTTTTTAGGTTACTGTACACTTCTTTCAATGGAAATTCTTTTTCTTAATTACAAAGGGAAAAAAATAAATTGTAATGCAAAAAAATTGGATTTATTTCACATTCTTATTCGTTTTTATTAAAAGCAAAGCAATGTAAGATCTTCTTATATCACATGTCGATTTCATAAAATCACGGCCAAAAAGAAATAATTCTAACAAATCCTAGTCAACCGTCACTCGAAAAATATATGACCCTGTTAAACCGTCACTGTCTGTTGATTTGCATTTTATTTTTCTATAAACGATAGCTACAAAATGACAGAAAAAAGTATTTGTGATAAGGATTAAAATGAGGTCGATGACGAACTCTTTGACGTGAAACCTACAGCATCTAAATTCCAAAATGTCTTAGTTGTACTGTGTTACGTTGTTTAAAGTGCACGAGAATGTAAATTTTAAATTTATTCTGAAAAAAGGGGTTTCGCAGTGCTTATAAAATAAGAAAATAAAATTTAATGTACGCAACCTAAAAGAAAACAATTTTTTTTACACACTTTTCGAAATAAAATTTTTCATACTTGTTTAATTCTTATAATTGCAGTGTATTTAAAAGATAGTTTAGCCATCGTTTTATAACATACAATATGGAAAGAATAACTTCAACAACATACTTATTTACTGTACAGTAAGTAAGAATTTTGTTGAAGTTATTCTTTCCATTTAATGTTCCTTCTCATTGAGCATTTTAAAAGGAAATTATCTCATAATGTTAATAACTAATATTAGATTGTATAAGTAAGTTCCAATATCATACTCATTAAAATCAAATACAGACAATTTAACTAACGATAAAGAATTCGTTTGTACTTCGTTTAAAAAATCGAAATCGTCGGTTTCCCAGGGGACAGCGGTAAGATTCCCTCTATTGCCAATAATAAGCAAAATGTGATGTAACTGACATGTCTCATTTTCCATGTTTTCTTGAACATGAGGAGCACATTTAAAGCATTTCTAATTCAATATCTTGTTTAAAGCATGGAATTTTTAAAGAGGTTTTGTGAAATTTTCAATTTTCCAAAAAATGAACTTAAGATATCGAAAGCGAAACAAAATAATTCCTACATTATAATGCGCGTTCCACTTCACGCATTATCCCACTAGAATCCATAACCTCCCAAATGATTCTTAAAATGCAATTAACTACACGTAACGTCTGAAGGTCTTGACATGAAGTGAATAACGGAAAGTGATAAAGCTGAAATGATTGATTAGCTCTATCTCTATAATTGATTTTAGCTGCTTTTTTTTTTCTCTTAGCATAATTGCCAAGTTGCTATTTGTAATGTTTGAAACTTGTTTTGTCATGTAATAATGAATAAAAAAAGATTGCGAAATTTGTTTGCAAACATATTTTAAAGCATGTAAATGAGAAGCTTTTCTACTAATTTAAAAGCGAATAAAGTAAGCATAACCTGTTTGTATATATTATATATGTGTGTGTGTGTGGTGTTTAAGGAGGCTTTAGAATTACGGTGTTCACTTAGCAATACTATATATATATATATATATATATATATTCTTTTTATAGAACACTTAACAATCTTTTATAATTCTTCCCTTTTGGATACAGAAAGAAATCTGTACAAAAATTTACGTTTTTTGGCAAAATTTAACAAGTGTCTAACAATAAATTTACTTAAAAACTATTTAAAAATTTACATGATACTTAAATGTTTTATATGAATATTGAAATCCATATAAAAATAAACAAACGCGTATCTGTTTTATAATTGAATAAAATATTAGATTCATTTTTCACGTATATGAGTATTTCCAGTTTTCATTTTAGATTCTTGCCAAATTTCAGATAACGAAGTTTGCCAGGCGTCTTTCATAAATATCTAGAAATTTCTTAAATGTTGAAGTCTTACCATGCACAATAATAATAATAATAATAAATACAAAAATCTGTGTGTTTACTAAAGTTTTATCTGTACATTGTATATATACATATATATAAATGCAATTCTGCAAAACTAGCTTTTAAAGTTACAGATATCTGTATCTTTAAAATTAGAGTTACCTTACTAAAATTTTATCTGTAACCCGGGTTGCAGTTACTTAAAAAGTTG
Organism: Maratus speculifer; assembly: GCA_964019185.1. Classification (NCBI taxonomy): domain Eukaryota; kingdom Metazoa; phylum Arthropoda; class Arachnida; order Araneae; family Salticidae; genus Maratus; species Maratus speculifer. The sequence goes on from OZ025299.1 coordinate 137,912,255, forward strand.
TTGGCATGACTGTTTCCTAAAGCATTAGTAATCTTACAGGTTTTTTTTATTTACAGTGCAAATCTGTATTTATTATATGAATTTTTGTTGTTGACATTACATAAGATGTTCTGGGAATACCAGATTCCTATAAAACTTTTAACAACTTTATAGGGTTTTTTTTTTCTTTACAGCGTACCAGACTAAACACCTAAAATTATTGCCAAAATAAAATTTAAAGTTTTTCCTGGAGTATTTATCCTGGATTGACTTCAGGTATCGCTCGCAGTCGGCAGTTAAAACTAACATTTTAGTTCTGATATTTAGTACATATAATTTTTAATTATTACAAGCAAACTTTCTTTAACTTTCTCCGAAAATAATGATTTTTTTAAAGTGCTAATTCAATTACAAAGAAATCTTCAGCTAAGACAAATAGAAAATCTAACTTTTTATTTGAGCAATTTTTTTTTGTACTTATTTGAATTATACATAATCAGCATCTTCTTCTTCTTCTTTTTTTTTTTTTTTTTTTAGTAATTGTTTCTTAACGTTTAATTTTTTCCCCAAACGAGTATGCTAATTTATTTCTAAACCCATTCCATTTTTTGAATTGATTTGAAATCTGGTAAATAGTTTTCTTCTATCACGTTCAGTTTTTGAAGAAAGCGAAATTTTATTTATTAGTATTAAAAAAAAAAAAAAAAAAAAAAAAAAAAAAAACGGAAGTTGTTTTTATGCTACTTTTTGGTGTACTCCAAATACATAGAACAGAATCTACTACTGTTTTCTGTTAAATAAATTGTTTATAAACTGATAAATTTCACACGCTTGACAATGTGTACAAATTCCTATAAAGCATGTCCCATCAAATTTGTGTTAACGACCTGCAAAATGAGAAAATAGTTTTACTGAAAAGCTAAACATGATATTAAAAAGCAGATTGAAGATTTGAAATAAGAATTAAAATCTACTCTAGAAAAACATTATGCCAATTCTGTGGCAACTACTTTAAAGTTAATTGTAATGTAAACACTATGTACCATTGAAAAATATGCAAATTAGACTTAATAACTGTGAGATAAATTTTAGAAAATGCAAATCCTGACATTTATCTAAAGCAAATAGGCCAGCAGTAACTATTTATAAAGGATAATTCAATGTGACATACAATGTATCTAAAATTTGCACAAAAATGTTTAAATTTACATAAGCTTAACTATGCAACTTTCTCAAAACTGGACCCCCCCCCCCCCCAGAGAAAAACGAAAAGCATATTCGGAATCAAAGCAAAAGAAGTGATCTAGCATCGCCTAATTTAAGATCACGGATAAAACCATTGTTGTACTGTGTTACCCCACAACTCCTCTATACATTATAATTTTATTTCAGGATGATCTTTAAATTTTCTTCATTCTTTATTGATACTTTTTACAATTTTGCGTATTTTAATTCTAAAAACTTTTCAATTATTCGATGAAATTATTTAAACATTATTCTGGTTTTAGGAACTGTGCAAATATAACGTTATTAAAATTTTTGGTAATTTTGGACCTCCCCCCAACCCTCTTTTCCGATATCATACGTTATCCTCCTTCGAACCCCCCTCCTCCCCGGTAATGATATCGTTATCAAAGCATAAACATTTGTTTATTATTATTTTTAGATTTTCTTTTTTAGTTTGGAGTGGTATACAAAACTGGTTACATTCTTTTTTCGCATACTTTAATGATCCATTTGAAGAAAAGTCAATTAAATATCACTTTATATCAAAAAACACTTAAAAGAAATAGTTATTATTTTAAAATATTTTACAAAAGCTTTTTATTACATCAAGCATTCAACAGTAATTAAGTTTTGTTGCACTTGCCCTGAATTGAGGCGAAGTGCGGGGCAAAGAAATTTTTATCTACAAAACAAGTGGATATATTCTTTCTCTATTTTTTATTTATAAATAAACACAAGTTTAATTTCAAATATACTTCTCATATCGTTTCTCAAACAGAGATTTTATATGCATACATATATGAAGAAGAATATAAATGTCAAATGTTGGGATGTTCTATATTTTGTAATTAAATAATTTTATGATAACTTAGTGATTTTAATAATAACTTTGTATTTTCATAAAAATAGATAACAGGGTAAAAAACGATAACGTACTATTTTGATCCAAAAACCATGTTACAGAAAAAAATATTATTGGATGAAGAATGATATTGATATCAAAAGACAACCCCCTTCCTAGAGATATCTTAAGAAATCATATGCCAGATCCCCCCTCCCCCATAAAGTGATAACGTTACATATGCACAGCCCTTTAATTTGTTATTCAAGTCAGATATAAATTTAATCATATCTGGAATTTCTATAATTTTGTCGTTTTCTTTGTAAATACATAGATATTACTTGGAATAAATCTGGGGACGCAAATTTCTTTAGAGAAGCTCTGCAGCAGAAGCATTAACACCCCGCCCCCCCCCCCCACCTAAAATGTTAAACTATTCTAGAAATTTTAATGTTTCATAGTATAAATTTTTTCTAATTTATTTTCTATTTTTTAATCTCACATGTACCAAAAATCCTAGATTTATTTTCATATTTTGTTTTTATCCAACCTGCACATTTTCTGCATCAGATTACACAAAGGGAACAAGTCGAGAATTTTGACTTAAAGTTTTTATAAAAAATACAGATACAGGTATCACTCACATATATTATCAGAAATAGCCAATTTACAGAAAACTATGCTCGCTTATTCCTTTTTAAGTGATTTTTCTTTTTGTTGCTTTCGCCATAACATTATAGTTTTATAAAACCAAATAGTGGAAAAATCTAAGTAAAGTGATACTAAATATTTCGTGCTTTGACATTTTTTTTTTTTTTTTTTTTTTTTTTTTACATTAATACATTTAAAATTAATACAAATTCACAATTAATCACCCCTTTCATTTCTTTAAATACGTCATTGAAACAACGAATATCTAAAAATACAAGGTGCATATGTAAGACATTTCATATTTATTTCGCTTTTACGTATTTTCCACGGAAAAATGTAACAAATATTACATGCTTAAAAAGTGAATATTTTTAGTAGATAAATACAATAAGAAATATCTCATATTTGTTTCTACATTAAATATATATATATATATATATATATATATATTAATTTAATTATTTCAAAATTAACTTGCACTTAGTATGTCTCGAGCATATTTGACTGAAACATAAAACATGCTCTCATATTTACGAAAGTGTATCGGAGAGTATTTTAAATTATATTAATTAATATTTCACGAAAAATAACCAAGGCTTTAGCATTTTCTTGATTTTTTGACTGATATTTAATTGAAAAACCGGTTAGAACGTGCCTCTTCTGATTTATATCTCTACTGACGCAACATGCACGAATTAAAAGTAAGTGTCGAGCGCGAAAGATTTTCTTTTCACAAATTCACTTTCTTTTACCTGAAGTGTTTGTACGTTTAGGCTGTTTCATTGTCGACCATAACGACACACACACGCGCATGTCTTTCATTTTCCGTTTTCCTTTCTTTTTTTCGCTTCTGTCTTTTATTCTTCTTTTTATTCTGTGAAGGTCACCTGACTTAACGTCATGGTCGGTTGAGAACCAAGCATATGAAAAAAAGGTTGATTACAAAAACGAGAAAAAAGTACGCCCAAATAGCAAAAGTCTGAATTGCCGTTAAAAATGTCACTATAAAATAACAACAATTACAGTGATTCATAGCTTTTCAAATGATTCAAGAAATACATTTAAAGCAATATTTTTATGGCCTGCTATTTGAACCTACGTGAAATTATACTTTTTCTTTACCGTAAATAAACTATGTGGCATTAAAATTAAATAAAATCCAATTTTTCTTGTCTAAAAAGAAATGCTTCATATAGGGGACATCACAAGGATTCAGAATTGCATAGTAACCCATGGTCGGAAACGTCTTCGTTCGTCGGCAGGTTGTGTTGTTCACAAGAGCATTGGAGAAAAACAGCTTTCTCAGATTCGGGAATTTTTAAATTCATAGTTCATACTAGAAAATATGCATAATATTTATGGTTACGTGATTTAAGCAGCATCTATTTCTGTCTTTGGGGTGCATTGAAAAACGCTGTGTACGCAACATCTGTGGAATCTGAAATGGATCTGGTTGCAAGACTCATCTGTGCTACTGCGGATATCCAACAATATCTAGCTGTATTTGAGCGAGTCCGACAATCCATGGTTTGACAATGTAATGCATGTATCGCTAGCAATGGTGGAAACTTTAAACATCTTTTGTAACATTTTCACATATCATCTACCACAGTAAATATAATATCGTTGACCAATAAATTATATCAGATGATCTCAGTCTTGTGTCTCTTCGTCTCTTGTACCAGTCATACTACCTTCCCATGACGTTTCTGACCATGGGTTGCTATGTAATTCTGAATCTTTGTGATATCCCCTACCTCCCCTTAAAGTTTGTCCCATTACTTCTGGAACACCCTGTATATACAGTATCCGCCGCTTAATAAAATCGCTGGTTAATAAATTCAGCCCCTCAATCTGATCAAATTATGAGGACCGGAATGAAATCAACACAAATTTTTGTTTAAACTGCGGTTTAATAAAATCATCATCGCCGGTTAACCCTTTCCGGCACACTGAGCCCGGTCTGGGATACTTAATTTTAATTCCAAACTTGCAAACGGCACCAGTAATACTTTAGTAAGATTTTGCCTTTACAATAAAAGCCTTTACAATAAAAGCCTTTACAATAAAAGCTTAAAATATCTAAAAAATTCGTTTGTGAATTCCGGTGGCAGTCGATAATTTCTCATTTTATTACAGATTTTGCCCGTGCCGGAAAGGGTTAATAGACTCAAAAATTTCTTCTGCAGCAAAATAATCAGTGCAATCTTCACTGAAAAATTTTATTTTAGCTTAAATATAAACAAAACAATACAAAGATATACGTGCATTCTTTCAAATATTATTAGTGCAGATGTAAGTTTCAAAAATTGTTCTGTCAGCGATCACGGTCACTCGGCTTATTTTCTTTCTGTAATTTTTAAAAGAGAATTTAGCTTAGTTTGATTCAGTTTTGTTTCATTTAAAATCCGTTACGAGTAAGATGTCTAAGTGAAAGGTTTTATTTTAGGCTTGAAAGAAAACATTGAAATTTTAGAGAATTATGTAATTTACTGAAATTTAACCAAAGAGAAGCGGCGTTAAAGTTTCATGTAATTTTCTTAAGAACAGAGACAATATTAAGTCCGAAATTGTAGCAAATGCAAATTTGAACCGCAAATAGAAAAGAGAAGAAATAAATTGGTAATTGCACATTAAACGTGGCAAATGAGGTGCGTTTGTAGTATAAACAGATTTATCCAATAGCTGTTAAATTCTTATGCAAAAATGCATGAATACAATATATAATACGATTATATATCAATTACAGACATATATATATTACAGAGTAATCCAACTATATTAACGCAAGTCAGATTACGGACAGACGAACCAAATTCTTAAACATTTTCAACTATGTTGTAAAGTGTTAAAACGCCTATAAGGTTGAAATTTGACTTTCAGAAATTTATACCCAATTCATGGTACATATTTTAATTCCTTTTTACAGCCGTGTATTTTGTCTACTATCTTTGCATACGTATATGCCACTATTTAGTTAAATTTTAATTAAGATCAAAACATGCTTAATTCTAGTGAAATGACACTTCCAGAGATTATCTTCCACAGACAGCCGTGTTTCTAATTCTTTCTGTGCCCTGTATATCATTTTTCTACATTTCATTAACATATCTTGGTTTAGTAAATGCAGTTTAGCGTAAAAATACATAACTTTTTTAAAAACCACCTTTAAGCTATTTTTTTCTTATTCTGTAACCTGTGCAGTTTCTTTTGTGTTACCCTGTATATGATCTACAGCATTTATACACACAACGTAATTGCAAAAATTTAGTTAAACTTAAAAAACTCATATCACAACTAAAAATGTACTTCTAGAAATCATCTTTAATATACAGTATTTCGGTTGCAGTATAGTATCCGAAATATTTTGTATTCCCCTGTAAATGCTGTGCGCTTTCTATGATACAGGATCTAACTCATAGTAAACATTAGCAACGTATATCACTTTCATAATATTTGAATTAATGTAACATGATTAAAATAAGCGAAAGTAAGTTTCATCCCATGTAATGGAATTCTTTTGTGTGACCCTGTAAATTAATAATTAACATATTTTGTACGCATATTGTAACAGAGTCTATATTTTAGTACACTTAAGTAAAGGCATACTGAATTCATTCTGTTTGAAAGGCTGTAACACCATCAAAATGCACTTATTTTTATTTTATTTTTTTTTCCATTGGCCGTAATGTAAAGGGGAAATTTTGACCATCCCTGTAATTAAACTGTTCATCCGATTTTCATAAAATTTTAAATGGCTCCACAAAATTTTGTAATAATTATATATTTAAAATTTTAGAGCATTCGGTTGGGTAGTTTTTGCTCTGTTATATGCGGATGGAGAAACAGACAGACGGACACACAGATGGACTGAACGACGACTATAGGTGCTACTTATTTATATAATTACGTATTTATATAATTATAATTTATATGATTATTATAAATAATTATGTTGAAACCTAAAAACAGAAGACGTCGAAGCAACACTTTTGGAATGACTGAAAAATGCCTGGTTGAACAATGTTCCCATTTCTCGTGGAATTTTGTATAAGAAAGCCGAACATTTCGCGCAATGATGAGTGAAAACTTTAATGCCTCGTTGTCATGATGGAAGAACGAAACTATATCGTTTATCACAAACTGTACGACGAAAAGGACTCGGATTTAGACGCTGTAGATTACTGGAAATCAAACATTTTGCCGGATTTTTTGAAATACAATGATCTTTCTCAAATCGTTACTGATGAAACAGGACTGTTTTATCGGGCTTTACCAAAGCGCACTCATATGTTCAAAACTGAGTCTAATGAAGGGATGCTAGAGAATTAAACAGCGTGTTCGAGTAACAGTTCTTAGGATGTGCAATATGAAAGATACCGTGAAGAAAATACCTAATAATAAAGCGCACTGTTTTAAAGGAGAGAAGAGTTTACATGTGGACTATCGAAACAATAAGAAATCATGGATGACATCTCCAATTTTCATAGATTTTTTTGTGCAATGGAACAAAATATTGCCCTGATTATGCACAATTTCACTACACATCCTCCAGACTTAACATTGGAAGACATAAAAATAGTATTTGTTCCGCCTCACACCACCAGTGTTATGCAGCCACTTGATCAGGCAATTATCAAAGCTTTTAAATATTATTATGGAAAGGAATTGGCCAAAAAAAAGGAGTAACAAAAATCGGAGAATATCACTCAACTGCATCTTCTTTTATAAGCTCATAATGAAATCTGTCAATCTGTTGGATGCAATGCATTACATTAAAATGTCTTGAGACAATATGACAAAAGACACGATAAAAAATTGATTTTTGAATTGCAAATTTAAATCCGAATAGTTACAAGAAATTGCCACTGCCTCTAAAGGTAAGAATTAATTAGACAAGGATTTCCTTCAATATGTTGAAATTGACAAAAATCTCTCAACCCTTAGTGAAATATCTGACACAGACATAATGGAACAGTTCTTGTCGTCGCAGGTTTCAAGGAACCAGCTAGTAAAGATGAAGATGTGCAGAACAGGAATTGTACAGTCAGTATTTTCTCTTTTGATAAAAACATTGAACGTTTGATTGTCCCGGCCAAACAAGAACCATTAATAAGTTTTTCATAAAACCTAATAATGTAAGTAATAATCTATAATTAAATTAATTTTACATGTAGTATGTATTTATTAATTTTATATGTATGGCAGTTATTAAATTTTGAATGAATAATTATCTAATTTAAACATAAAATAGTTAATTTTATTTGTTAGTGTCATTAGATGCAACATTTTGCAGTTTCATTCCGATTTTTCAGAGTATCACAATCGTTTGTAGGTTCGAAAATGTTCACAAAATATAAAAATCAACCGCTTTTTAAAATCAATTTGGTTCAGAACGAATATAATTTTATTAAGCGGCGGTTACTATATACATATAAAAAAAAGAATACTAATTTTAAATTAATCAATATTTGTTTTCTTTAAGAAAATTTCCCTCAAGCAAGGATTTTCAAAATAAATTCAGATTAAAATCGAAAAACAAACTGAGGATGAGAATACTTCTTGAAATGAGTAAAAATGGTTTGCAAATAAAATTATTCCCTGTTTCCAAACTAATAAGTTAAGATGTAATTAAACTTTTTATTATGTCTGAAAATCGTTTTTTGAATTTATAAAGGCATCATTATGTAAAAAAAACCAATGTATTGAAAGAATTGAAAACTATTTAGGCGGAATTTCTTATTAACTGGAGTTAGTTATCTTAATGGTTTTGAATTTAAAGAACAAAACAAGTAAGAGCAGAGTAGTGTTGTACAGGGTTATTTATTTAAAGCATAAAAACTTTAATAATTAAAAATTAACCACTTTTAAAACTATTAAAATAAGTGCATGCATCTTTATAGTATTTACTTCTTATTGGAAGTAAATACATCCTTATACTATCTTATATACATCCTTATCTTGTATACATCCTTAAAATTGGAAACTACGCAAATAATTTTCGTAAATCAATGAGAAACAATACATTCTAGTTAAAACAAAAACAGCAACAGAATAAAAACAAAACCCAGTACAGAGACCTACCTTAGTGCTTGTGGCAACTCTGAATTGCTACCCAGATTAGAATCCTGCAGGAGTCGGGTTATACGTGATCAGAACCATAAAATCCTGAAGCAAACGGAAACCCGATACGAATTCGACGCATTTCAATACGAAACCTATCAGAAATCCAAAATGATAGAAAATTAATCCATATTTTAATGAAATTGTGAAAAATACTCTGTAATTCCATCTCTTATATAGAAAAATAAAGATATATGTTGTCTTTATTTATATTAAATAGAAAGTTTTATCAATTTTAGTAATAAAGTGGATGTTCTTTTGAGAAATCGAGTTACAAAACTCTAACTGCAAGATTCAAAATCCAACAAGAAACAATTAACGTCATATCACCCATGACGAAAAATGTTATTGCCAACGAGAACCACGGTTTGCATTGGGTTCGGATAAAATCGTTTTATCCGTCCATATACAGGATTTTTATCACATTAATTTTACATATCATTATTGCCAGATTGCCAGCATGGCTTATTTCCAGCGCAATAGACCAAAATATATTATAGTTTTCCTCTAAAAAAGTTACAAAGATTATTTTAAAAAGTAAAATGCTAGTGTGTATTGTTACAATTTATTCAAAACTCGTTACAATTTATCAAATTTTACGAAAGTTAAAGCTTATAGTAGGAAAAACACAAAATCAAACTGACCAATACAAGAGTTTCACATCTGCAAAAAAGGGTTACCTCTACCATTTAAAACATCCATATACATTAGAAAATATATTCATATTCAGCTTCTGTAAAAGAAAAATAAATTACATTAAAAAATATATAATGTGAGAAAAGAAACAGCAGAGAAATTTTTACATATCCACACGTATTCAGCTACAAAACAGAAATTATGAGAGTTACAATACCAAGGGAAACTTATATGTTAACAATTAATAACTTATAGTTAATGCAGCTAAACCATGAATAAACACACACACAAAAATAAATAAATAAATAAATAAATAAAAATTACCTAAAGATAAAAAGTTAATACATTTGTCATGAATAAGATAAATAGAGTAATTCTGTCATTACAAAATCTGTAAAATGCTATACAAACGAATTACGTTACTGTCTTCTTTCGAAGTCGGTTATAAAGACCTATCCAAATAATAAAGATATCAAGATGAATATTTTTAGGAATAAAATCTATACAATTAAATATTGTTGCGAGCTTCGTATTACATAAAGAAATAGTAATATTTTATAATGCTAAATGTTAGATTTTTTTTACACTTATATAAAGATTTTTCTTGAAAATAATTTTTTTTAAGATATTGTCGAAACAATATAGGTTTATTTACAGTATGACTTTGAAAGTATCTTTTCTGTTAGGAGAATGTGAAATAGAGTCAGTATATTTGATTAATTTTTAACACAATTATTCAATTAGTAAATAAATCAGAACAGTTGTAAATTTCCAAATGGGCGAAAAATGCTTCGGGTAAATTTCGAACCACCAATGTCTTAGCTGTAGCCGCCAATGCTTTACTAACTTAACCATCCTGTACGAATCTGGAGGACTAATTCACGCAATTAACCTATAACGATTACAGCATCTGGTCTGATATCTGAATTAGCGCAACAGAATAAATCTAATGTTATATAACCTTCCATTTATTTTGTCATCAGACCAGAGCTATCGTTAAAGCTTAATTGGATAAATTAATCCTGCAGATTCGTCACGATGGCTAGTTGGTAAGAGTATTGGCGGCTTCAGAAAATACACCCTTGGTTCGAATCCTGGACCTGACTTTTTTCACTCACTTGGAAATTTACAACCTTTTAAGTCACTATAACAATTGATAATGCTACATGCTTTTCATTTGCAAGTTTTATTTTTCTAGTCAGCATATAAATATATATCCAAATTTTCAATTTTAAAGTTCTCTCTTATATATATTTTAAACAAGGAAACAGCTAATATTTTTTACGAAAAGTATGTTGTATTGCACCTTAATAATATAAATTTCACTATCTTTGAAATAGTGTAACCTTATTAAAATATACTATAAACGATTTTCTCGTGTAGGACATAATGTAAAAAAATTCTTTTGTATATCCCTGTACACGATGTATAAATGCCAATATATTTACACATTCCATTTTCAATACCGAAAATGCCATGGCCGATTTTAACAACACTTAAATTACATGGCAATCCGAGTATATTTACGCTAGTTAGAACACAAACAAGAAGACAGACGGAATTCTTAAACACTTTTCGACAATGTTGGAAAGTTCAAAGTAGATAAAAATGTTTGTGATAGAAATACATTTCTAAACGATATTCACAGTAAAAAATATGTTTTTATAAATCAGTAGTTTTGTAAATCAGCAATTAGAATTCATAAGAAGAATTTAAATGAGATATTCCTTGACAAATTTCAAGAAAAAACGGATAACTATTTCAATCATTTGAAGCCGTTCTTTCCCATTATTAATTATACTTTGATCCAAAATGCTTAAAATTTGAAATTTGTGAAAATAAAAGGTTCGAATGCGAAAAAAATGCATTGCTGTATAAAAAAAATTATTACCTTACTTATGCCGGTTACGTCAAAAATCACACCCTGCCTCTCATATTTGAAAAATAGTTTGTGTAATTTTGGAAGGTGTAAAATATTTGTTCAATCGATTGAATAGGATAAATAATTTAAAAAAGGAATCTAAGGGCACGGGGATGGTGCTGAGAATTTTAATTTTGAAATTTCATGTAGGAAGGGTGTTGTGGCAAGTCGCTTACTTGGTGGGTTTTTCACAGTTGGGACAGTTTACCTTTAAAAATTTTGTTTATTTTTAAAAATATGATTGAAATGGTGGACTCACTGCATTTCAATGTTAGAGAAAACGTATATTTGGAAAAAAAAAAAAAAAAAAAAGTGCATAGTTAATTATTTTTTAAAAGCTTAAAAATTGTCATTTTTACAAAATCCTTACTTCCGTTTTATTTATATTTTGCCCATTTTTTTAAAGATATTCAAAAGTATATAACAATGCATATGCCTCTGCTGAATTGGGCTTTTCCGCGTAATACCACTAGACGTTCTGACCCATTTGAAATTTCAAAGTTGAACCCTCAAGCATCATTTCACTCAAGAGGTTGGATTTTTTTTTAATTCTTCAAACACGTTTCACTTTATTCCAAAATTACAACGCATTTCCAATAAAAGGGGGAGGGTGACTTTTGGTGGTCTCTGTATATATACCCTGCATTCTATCTAAACTAATTAATTACACTCTACTACTAATCACCTAATGTAAAGAGCAGTTAATTCATTTTTCTCTAAACTTTAATAGCATTTTTTACTTACATATAGAGAAAAAAAAGAAATCTATATATTTTTCATGCCCAGTTAATTGATTACAAATATATATGGTTTAATTGATATAATACTACGCGGTATGTCATTTTTTTAAAATTCAAATTAGAAGAAAAAAATGCAAAATATTTTGATGAAAAGAGACTAAAGTAAAGAGTTGTTTCTCTTTTGTTTAATGATACGAAGTATTTATTTAACATTTAGGTAATTTTATCTCATCTGAATCTCAGATAATCATTAAGTTTAATGAATACATAAAAATGTCCTAATGAGAATGATAATAAATTAACTTAACATTTTTTTCTATACTAATGTTAGAATTATGCCAAAATTTTTATCATATTACTAATAATAGAAATTGAAAAATGCATATACAGAATGTCCAAAAAAGGACTGAAATGCACTTTAAAATTTTACCGGTTGAAGATTCTTAGGAAATGGTAAAAATGTTCATAATAAGATAATAATTAAGATTAGGTTGATGGAAAAGTTCTGCCATTACTTTTTTAAAAGTTGCGCTTAATTAAAATTATTTTAAACTTTTGTACGATACTTGCTTTCTCAATTTATGTTTAGAAACTTTTCTCGTATGTAGGACAAGTAAGACAGTATAAATTTCTTTTTTCTAGGACCCCAATTGCCCGAGTTACGATAGTTTGGATTAGTGAAGTTTCGCAAGCTTTGGAACTAAAACAGGCAGACGCAATTTTAGTGTCGGAAAGCTTCATATCATTATAAAATTATAATTCTGTGAATTTCGGTTGTTGATGAATAAAATTTTTATTATAATACTTGCCAAAGCGCAGTCAATATTTTCCTAAATATAACTCAAATGACCCAGTGACTGTATAAAAAATAAAAAAGTATAACTTTTCTTTCATTATTATTACTATTTAATCAATATAACCTTTATTTCCATCTTTATTATTATTATTATTATTATTATTATTATTATTATTATTATTATTATTATTATTTCTTTGACATACGTTTCTTAAAAAAGTACAAAAGTGCATTCCAATCTTTTTGGGACGAAACATTGCATAATGTGAAGAAAATTTCCTTATTGGAATACTATTTTCTGATATATGCCTGAGTTCCACATTATGCTTAGCGATCTTTTCTTTTTAGTTCCACTATTTCGGAATAGTATTCGCTTTATTTTATCTTATCTTTCACTTTATCTTAACAGAAATTTAATGATTTAAATCTGCAATTAAATAAGAAAAAGATTAATATTCGAAAATAACGGTACTCAGAATTAAGGAGCGCTGAGCATTTCGTTTCAGAGAAATGACGATATATGAAAATTATTAATATTTAAGTGGATAGACGACTGAATATGTCTAAAAAGTATACATTAATATTCTAAAACATTCACGACACTGCAACAGTTAGATGTCTAATATTAATACCTCAAATAAAGAAAGAAATATAATCGATGTAAGATAGACGACTGAATTTATTTCTTCTCATCCGCACTATAAGAGTTAGAGCAATTTTTCCTCTACTTATTTAGGTATGTTTTTCTAGATATTACTTTCATACTTTTTTACAAAAATTGCTCAATTACGAGACTTTTTATAAGCGCTGCTAATCTCGGTATACTTCCTCATGCAACATTTTCAAGTTAATTTTATCTGTAAAAGGTTTCATAATAAATAATCCAAATTATAAGAATCTAAACACTCTGTTTAAATATGTATTTGTTCTTGAAGTAGTCGAAGCAAACAATAATAATTTCAACTTCTCTGTGCCCAATGAGCTTTCATTTAGTATTTTCTAAAGTGTTCTCCTTCGAAAATATTTTCACATTCTTCATTTCTCTGTCAGTTTCACGAAATTAAATGTATAATCAATACAAGCGAATGCAAAACGAACACTTAAAAAATTAATACACACACACACACACACACACACACACACACACATATATATATATATATATATATATATATATATATATATATATATATATATATATATATATTATTTATAAATACTATCAGAAGTAAAACGAAAACTCAAAAGCTCGAAATTACTCTTAAAATAACTTTTAAAATCATATAAGATATTAAGAAATATACAAAGTGATATTGAAGATACACATTGTTTTCTGTTATATAAAAGGTTTTTGGAGAAAATAAAAATTGCTAATACTACTTTGAAATGAAGAGAAAACCATAGTTTACAGCAAAAGTTAAACCATGTAATTTACTAATAAAAATCATTAACTCTAGTTCAACATTTGAAATTAGGAAAATTTAATATGCATAATAGTATACAGTGATAAAAAACACAGCCTGTCATTTCTCTATTGGGAACTTTTTTATAACTTATTAAAAATAAAATAGGTCTCATAATGTTCACACAATCTTTTAACCCTCTTACTGACAAACTCATGTTAATACGTTCACTAACCTCCTGGTTTCGCTGCACTATAGCAATGTTCAAAGTAATATAATTCCATTGCTTTCATAGATTTTTAATACATTGAACAATGCCTCATACTTTCAAGGATTACATTCATATTTTAAATTAAGTTTTTTTCATAATATTGAAAGAACAATCATTTTTAGCATTAAAAAAAATCCAGAGAAAACAATATTGCAATTTTGCCCTTTTGCAAGATTGTGAGAGGGTTTTAATTCAGAATAAAGCGGTCACGTATAAGATATTTATAAAACTTTAGCTTTTTTAACTTATTTTGTTTAATATATAATTTCCATATAATTTTCAAAAGCGTTTGATTTCTTGTGAAGTCATTGTGAATCTGTTATTAATCGCAATGGAATTGGTTATTTCAGGGGTTCACAACTATAGTAAACCAGGTCTATTATGAAAAAAAAAAAAAAAAAAAAAAAAAAAAAAAAAAGAGAGAGAGAGAGAGAGAGAGAGAGAGAGAGAGAGAGAGAGAGAGAGAGAGAGAGAGAGAGAGAGAAATTCCATAAAATCTGTTTTATCCACTCTCACTGTGAACCAAGTCTGTTTTTACATACTTTAACAACACATATTATCTGTTTACAAAGTTGGTTTACTGTGGAAATTGATAAAACATATTTTATGCATGAACTTCTAAATGAACTATATCATACTAGATTAATTTAAGACACGATTTTTCAATTGGTAAATTAATTATACGAGATGAAAATTGTAATTTTAATTGTAATTAATTGTAAATTGTAAAGGATAATTTACATCTCGTAGCACTATCTCATATTTTGTTTCAAAATGGACTTGGTCTAAAATGGTTGTGAACAACTCATTTGATATTAAATTTAAAAGCTCGATTGCTATGATCTTTGACGTCATATAAATTACAAAAATTCAAGAGTATTAACGCAAAATAAAATGTTGGAACACAAATGCAAAGGGAAAAAATATAACTTATTTTTATTTTGTCTGTTAATAATTGGTTGTCTAAGAATCTGCTTTCCTTGTTTCCACTTTAACTTTTCTGACATTTTAAAATCACGTACTTTTAACATGAATATAAGGTTGCTGAGTCCAAAAATATTATTGTAAGTCTGATTCAGGTTCATTTGAATAGTATATATAATGACCGCTAAAGTGTTATTTTATGCATGATTTACTGAAGAAAACATAATCCTTTGGCATGTCGGAAAGAACATTGGATGACGAAAGGAGTCAAAAAGAGACACTGACCCCTTCTATTTTTAGATCGATCTCTAAAGCAATTATATTATTCTCATTCACAAATCTTAAAAACAAACCTTGTGCCTAGAACAGTAGTTAAATCTTCCTTTGTTCGCTTACAGAATAACGCAATCGCAACTTTACAATTAATTTAAATTAAAATAAAATAAATCATAAAAATAAACCCACGTTTGTAACCTATATCCGCTACTGAGTATTAATGAAATATTATTCATTATTATTGAATTATTTCTTCTCCAATTCGGCTTCAGAGCAAAAATTTTAATATATTTGCATTATTTGCAATTTTGGATTTCGAAGATCAATTTTCGAATTATGTTCGAGTATCATTAAGAAAATTGTAAGAATGAAGGCCCACATGTATGGACCCAGGAATTTAAAAAATCTTTAGATTATAAAAATGCTCTTTTAAATTTGACAAGACTTTATATATGAAAGTATTGTCAAAATTAAAAGAGTATTTTTATTTATTTTGAACATCAAAAATCAAAATTCAGATGTTTGAGTATTATAAAACAACTGTAATTTCTAACAACCCCTTTAATTTCTATGCACATACACACATTCATAATAGGTACATGTCCAGTTAAATTTTAGAAAATGTTTAATTATTTTGGAGGAATAGTGGGTTTTCAACAATGAGAAATTCAACTAAAAAGTCTTTTTTAAAATTATTATTTGGTGGTATATGAAATTAAATGGTCAAATTAATTTGATACAAAAGATATTTGTGAATTTTGAGGCTTTCTCGCAGAGATTTAAGCTTTTATATTGGTAAACAAACAAAATATTTAAACAGTTGTGTATACTTAAATGGCTGTTTTCCAAAAATTTAAAAATTTGAGCTCTTTTAAATTTTGAATTATTTTGCAGATTCCAAATAATGGGAATTTTTTTGAAATTTATTTTGTGTGTTCAGTATACAAGACTATACAAATAATAGCGTTGGAGAGGTATAGTAACTTTTTAGAAAATTACAAAACGATAATTATTAAAATACTTTTCTCTTCTAATAAATTCAGTGAATTTTATAATTTATACCTTCCAATACAATATATGAAAAGTATCTCTTAAATAAGTATTCTGATATTTTGTACTCTAGAAGTGCGAATGAACATTTTGAAATATGTCAATTTTTTGTCGCATTAAAATATTTAACACTAGAACCACCGGCTATTTTATAAAAGTTTTATAAAAAGTGTTTGACACCAGAATTTTTATTTAGAGCTATTTAACTTATTTAATAAGCCTATTTTTGTGCTGCACATAATTAACAAATCTTATCAAGAAATTTCTGGTTCAAATCAGCCATTTTGAATTTGGCAGGGGTCATAACGACCCCTAATGGGTTCTAGTGTTAAAATGCAAAAAGTTCTAGTGTTAATATTTAATTTCATTTTCGTATATAAGTAATTTAGTCTACTCTTAATAGCTCTGCCAAAGTTCAAGTGAATTTATTAAAAATTTAGTTTTCAAGGTCTCTTGTCGCTTTAAAGATTTCTGTCCATATTATAAAAAACACCTTTACCCCCCCCCCCCCCACACACACACACACGCGCTAGCATGAAACTTAGTTTGAAATAATTAATGGCAAATTTTATAAATTAAAATCTGGTAAAATACATAATATGAACTTTTAAACGTTCAGTTTTACTTAAAGGGTGATTAAAATAATCAATAAAAAGAATACTGCCCAGTTAAACTGATGTCATTGAGCTCACAGGCTACGCATACTAATTGCACATTACACACTGAGAAAAAAATATGGTCTGGCATATAGATTCTAAGTAATGGCTCTGGAAAAAATAGTTCCATGTCATCTTTATAAATTTTAGTTCCATTTCTTAGCGAGTTCCAGACTCTCTTACTAGAATTCAAGATCGTTTTCCTATATTTTTGCTGTCAAATTTATCTAAAAATCTCTTCAAATAGATGCGAACACAAGAGATTTGATTTAGTAACTAGAATTATAGCTTAAGAAACCATTCCTAAAATCAAGCAATAATTTCTCTCTACTGAAACGGTTCAATGTCGTTTCGTCTCCCAGAAAACAAGAGACTAGAAATGTCAAGTCATTTCGCCGATTCAGCTTAGTTGTTTACCCTACTCGCATAGTTTGGACATCTATATTTCTAGTTTAGAGTTTCAGAAAGTGACTAACTGTTCATTCTAGGTGAAGGCGGCATATTTTTTTTCTCAGTGCAGCCTTATATTTTCAAAAGTTAATTCCGATCGAAAAAAAAAATCAAAGAAGGGGAAACAACTCCTCCTTTCCCCTTTTTATACTTAATCATTGAACCCCCTAAACTTATCAGGGACATGCTTTATCATATAAAAAATCTATATCCAAAATTCAGAGCAAATCGGAAAATTCTTAATAAAAACCCATTTAGCATTTATATAATTTAAAAGGAGTTATCCCCCTCTTTTATACTTAACCATTAAACTTACAAAACTATTCAGAGATTTGAACGAAATCTGATTATTCTGCATGAAAAACCCATTTATATCAATTAAGGGGAGGGGCACTAGAACCCCCGTTCCCTCTGTTTATACTTATCGAATGAACTCCAAAAACTAATCAGGGAAGCGTCTTATCAGGAATACCTGTATGCAAAATTTCAAGTGGATAGGATACTTTTATCATAAGTTATCGCGTTACGCACGTACGAACGTACGAACGTACATACAGAACGGGCGGGCACATAAGTTCTCAGGCTATGATAGCCTATGAGCTAAAAAGATATGTTATAGGTAATTTTATTTAAAATATCTTAGTACTTTCAAACCTTAACCAAGCTTGATCAGAGAATATTTTTATATGTAATAAAAAATATAAAATAAGTTATTATATATATATATATATTCTTTGATGAAGAGCCTGGTTAAGGCTTGAAAGCACTAAGATATGTTAAAGAAAATTAAATATTAACATCTCTTTTTGATTATTTTTTGTATTATTCATATTATATATTTTGTGTTTAAAACAAGATGAAAAATTCGTCATATGCTTTTATTCAAAATCTGGTATTTTAAGTTATATTGCATTTCAGTACTTCCAGGATGTAAAAGCAGATATGTTATGAAAATAGTAAACACAAAAATTCCACAATTGCTTTTTGAATTCCACTGCTTCGGGAAAATACTATGCACCTTATTAATTATAGAAATTCTACGATGAAATAATGATAATAGTAATGTATGAAAATAGTAATATTCAAAAGAGAATTATGATATATCCCTGACAACTTCACCTAAAGATTTCATTTCCTTTAATTTCCTTAAGTATTTTTTATTGAAAATAGTATTTAATTGTTTGAAGGGAATATATGTTATAAAGGATAAATGTGTCCGTGCGTAAAACTGACATCATTTCGAAGGTGGCAACAGATCATTATTAAATTTAACATTTTGTGCAATTTTTTAAACTGCTAAATTTGCGCACGCATTTTCAATTTTGACACCGCCAATTGAAAAAAAAAGGTAATTGAAATGTGTTTTTTAACTATCTGTATTGCATGCAAGCGATTACAAAAGATAACTCCATTTGCCCTTAAATAAATGAAAATAACTCAGCAATTGTTTGAAGTTTTACAGCGGTCACCAATCAATAAATGAAACAATAAAAAAGACACATTTAAGACATGAAATCAAAATACGCGCTTAAACCATTTTAATAAACAGAATCAAAAAGGCTAATTGTAAATAGTAATCTTCAACGATTTTATAAGGATGTTAAATTCTAGTATAAGGGCAATGCAAAATTAATACTTTTAATGCATTTCAAAACGTTTTTAGTGCAAAATTGATATTTTTCAATATATATATATATATATATATATATATATATATATATGATTTTTGGCATTGTTAGTAGACATTGAAAATATAATTTTTAATGCAAAACATCTATTAGAGTTATCAATTTTAAAGAAATAATATATTCCGGATACTTTCAGCTGTCCGGAACACACGGATTTATATCCCTCTTTATTTATAGTAAACAAACTCTAACGTTAAAAAAAATCAAGTTATATGTATTAAAACAATAACTGTTCATAAAAGACGATGTTTTAATTTTTTTTTTCTTAATTTGTATAGAACATCGTTATATACATTCCCTCCGATAGTGCCCGTTTGTGTACAGACATGAAAAAATAATTATCACCCCTTACTAACCCTGCGACAAATTAATGTGAATAGTATTAATCGGTTATTAGTAATCTCTTAAAATAAATGATATACTTAATTTTGCTTAGTGGGTCGTCTACATATCGATAAGTAACAAACGTTAAAAATTTTCAATACTAGCACCTGATTTTCACATTATATTTGCAATCTTGGGTAAATGTTACTTTCGAACACCAACAAGGAATCATTTGGTCAAATACTTTGGAAAACTCCTAATATTAAATTCATTTTTAGTCGTTGCAAAACAGATTGCAATACGGCAGTCTTTTAATCATAATTCAAAACGACTTGGTCAAAGGAGCTGTGTTTTTTTATTCGATTAACAAAAGCCTTTAGACATTGATTTCTGTTATAGAAATTATAGGTATCATTCTCACGAATTCTATATGTAAATGACCTCTAAAGAAAAAAAAATCAAAACATAAATTATTAGACATTATTACAAACCAATTAGTCACATTTTTATAACATCATTTGCTGCCAGAGGTTATAAGGGTGATCACTTTTTTTTTCACTGTGATATATATATATACATATGTATATATAATATTCACAAGGATTATACAAAGTGCTTGATAGTTGTTTTCCAAAATCATATGTTTCTATGCTATACATTACTTTTACTTTCCTAGCCTTTAATAAATAATGCTTGCTTTTTACATTTTTGAAAACGATTTTGATTTTTAAGCATTTTAAAGAACATTCCGGGAAACATTACTTTACACACATCCATTCACCTGCACATACACATACAGTTCTGTATTTAAATCGCCATCCAAATGTATACTAAATAAAGTGGTAAAATATGTTTTATATAATAATTGATATATGTATGCATTTATATATATATATATATATATAAGTATAAAAAATGTTAATTGAAATGAAAAAAAAAAACTATAAAGAATAGAAAAAGAACATGATTATATTAAATTATGTAGAGAGTGTGCATTTTAAAATAAAAATAATTTTCCTTCTCTCCCTTAAATTTTTATACATGACAAAAATTATTAATAAAATTATCGGTCAAACTGAGAACGTCCTCTTTTTTCAGGTCGATTGAAAAATGTGGCCAATGGAGTTGCTTGTGAATCAGATTATCTAAGTATTTATCTTTTTTTATTTCAATTACCGATATTTTTTTTCATATTTATGTAACTTTTTTCATTGCTTCAACTTTTATTATTTCATTTTAAGTATTACATTACATGAAGCGCTAAAACCAGTTACAAAATATGCGAAAAAAATTAGTCCATTTGATCAAAACACAGTACGTTGTTATATTTTTATAAATATTTTATTTTATTTTATATCATAATTATTTATTTCGATATTGATCCATTAATCTGATAATATTATTTTAGAAAATGAATTTAAGTACAATTTCAGTACTATGAATGTCTCTAAATTCATTATTTTTTTTTTGATCACATATGAGAACCCCAGAAGCCAATATATACTACTGGCAAGATTTTGATTTGGAGTAAATTGAGTTTAAACTTAGAACATCAGTAGCAATTGACTGAATTATAAAATATGTAACTGTTGCTTATTTCATAGCTGTCTTTGAACTCTTATTTAAAGAACTATGGAAAAAAAAAGCAGAGTACAACATTTTTTAAAATTTAAGTAAAGATTAGCGATTATGTATTTCACTGTAATACAGCGCATAATTAGGAAATCCTTTACATACCTTCAAACCTTATTTTCAGATAGCTTGCGCTTAGTTCTCTTTCTTTCAATTTTTCCCTTATACCCCTCAGTTTCCGGGATCCTCATGCATTAGGGGAAGTCGTTGATAAATCATTGTTAGAGAATTCAAATTATCTCAAATTGAAAATTTCCAACTGCAATTCGAATACACACATCTAGTGTCGAATTTTGAAATGTTTAACACATATTGTGTTTTCCTTTCTATATTGTACATCTCTCCTTATTTATACAGTCGCTACTAAAGCTTTGCAATTGCGATGTTAATTATTTCATTTTAAGTATTTTTCACATCTCTTACGCAGGTGTTTTAACACTCTTTGGAAAAATGAGACTTTTTATATATACACTAAATGAAGTAACTTTTAATAATGGAATCAATGCATGGTCTTTCCTAAAAAAATTATGTACGTAGGATTTGATTTCTGTATTTTTAAAACTAATATGATTCAAAAGAGAAATATTTTAAAAAATTGCGTTTTTACATTTTTAGCTGAGAAAATTGAGTATGAGTAAAATGGAATAGTATATAGCGTGAACTATAGTTTCTTGGATGCTGTGGAACAGAGAACTTTAATTAATTGGACTCCCACATTTTTTTAAATCAGCTCTGGATGTACTATGTCAAAGAATTCACGTGAATCGCCATTACGCTCCAAATAATAACACAAGTAATAATACAGAACATCAAGAACTTATTTAATAAGATTTTTTTAGTTAAATCAACCGTGTCGTTCAGGGTACATGTAACCCCAAGATTACAAATATAGTTAAAATGAAACGCATTTCATTATCTATTTGTAAACGCTTTGATCTTTTAACAGATTATTAGCCAGCAAATCAATTTTGTTTAGCGAAAACAGACATTTAATATTTATTAATACGAGTTCACGCCATATTGCATATTTTTAAAGATATTCCTTCGTATTTCATTTTTAAAAATGTTCAATTCTTTCGGTCCGATCTATTTTCAGTTTGAGGAAGAAATACCTTTACAACAACAATACTTAACGAGTTTATTCAAATTACAAATATTTTAGCGAAATTTTTACAGAATGTTTACAATATGCCAAGCTATTTAATGAAAATATATATTTTTCGCACTATTTCACAACAATATGTCTAGGAAGAATTTTTAAAACGTTTGAGAAATGTGGGTATTAAGCCATCCATAATCAACCTACGGTCCGGCGAAATTTTATGTCTGACATGAGGCACAAAATCATTAATCCATATTTATACAATTAATTGAAATGTGCATAAATAAGTATTTATAACTTTCAGCGTCACTTTATATATTTTTGTGGGAAGATAATTATATATAACAGAACAGATTTTAACTGAGAATTGTGTTAAAAACCGTTTCCTTAGTGAAAAGTTCTTTTTGTATGCAGTTCTATTTATCCTACAATAATGTACACATTTCTTAATCTTCATTAATAATATAAAATTATTCCAAATTAAATTTGCATTATATAATTCTACAGTTACTTTTTTTTTCATTGAGCAAAATATAGATTTATTAGAGAAAATGTTTTTAGAAATGCTATATTGTTATAATCACAAGTTTCATATCTATTATATAGCTAATACTACTTTTTAGAGTTGACTTTTTGTCCAGGAAAAAAAATAGCACCAAAAAGATTTTGCAATACTAATTTCAAACAGCAGACTTTATTATTTAGAAAGAGTAGATTTAAATATTTTGGTGATATCTCTTTGGACAAATGTTCTACCCTAGTGTTAGTGTTAATTTTTTTATATTGCATTGTTACACTACTTACGTTTTTTTAAATTTTTTAAGCCTTTTTATAAGTGTGTTGTGCCCCACCTAAAGTCAAAAACTTATGTTTGCGGCCCGCTACCCCCCCCCCCCCAAAAAAATGCGTATGTTTAGATTAAGCTAACAGGATTAGACAGAAATAACTTTCTAGTATTCTTGCGCTTTATAACAAATCATTACTTCGGAAAAATAGCCCCTATTATAAATTTGAAGAGTGAAATATTTGTTTAAATCAAAAGAATCGCCAGCTGTAAAAAGTTAATTAATCACATTTTTATGATTGTTACTAAACGCTAAAACATAAATGATGCCATATTAATAAATAGATACACATATACTATTATTACTGCATGCAGATAATAAGAAAAACAACTGAAAGAAAGAAAAAAAAACACTGAATGAGAAGACATGTCCTATTAATAGAACTCGAGACCTCCCGATCGGATTAAAATTACCGTAATTTCCGGCTTATAATCCGAGGATGAAGCAATCATTTTTTCACCCAGAAATTTTAGCTTTTTAGATCGTGGTAAATATTTGGCTTCATTACTAAATAAAATTTCTGAGTCCAAACTGAATTTTTGATCCGGGGATTACACGTCGGAAATTACGGTATGTCATATGTGACGATTTCATTACCGAAGCGATTGACAATCCTGAGAAATTAAACATTATTTTTTCTTTATTTAAAAAAAATTATTCTTTAAAAAATTTTAAAAATCTTTTTTTTTTTTTTTTTTTTTGTCTGTTTATATATTGTGAAATGAGATTACTTCAAAACTGACGCTAGAATTTCTATACGCTATAACATCTATATAATAAGCTAGAATTTCTATACGATAAGTTCATGTTTAAATCTTTAACCTTTGTTCCCTTTTCAGTTTCGCTTCTCGCCTTAGAATGTAATTTTTTTCTAACGCAATTTGAAATTTTATTTATTGATACAGAATTATTATATCTATAAAGAAATATTTCAGTTTCTTTCAAAATTTTTAATCTCTGATTCCGACATTAAATCCTGCAGATCTATATCAGTTACGTCTTTCTGAATGAAACTGAAGCAGGAACATTAAAGTGTCAGGTAATTAAACATATATGGGAACTCTAAAAACCTTTTAGTATGAGCGAAAATGCGGTATTTAAAAACTTTTCAGTAGATTGTAATTTGCGTGCTTAATTTTAAATATTTTGCGTGCATGTGCACCTGCAAGTATAGTACAATCTGAAAACAAAAATGAGTCCTAAGATTTTTTTTTTTTTTTTTTTTTTAACTTTCGCAAACATACGAAAAAAAAGACATATTTTCAGAAAATTTCCAGCCGATTTTCAATTTATTTATGTGATAATTTTGATTTTAAAATACGACTATTTTCGCGTATATGGGGTATTCTCTTTTTATCTTTTAGTTTCGGTCGACAGTACACTGCAAATCCCCGCAACACAATACAAAACGCCAAACCAACACCAAAAAGGTCCGAGTTTTGCACGCGAAAAATGCGTTGATAATGTGTTTCATGGTGTGTCTAGGCATAGTAATACGCGTTTGCCGCAGGTGTTGTATAAAGCGTTCATGTTCCGTTTTTCGAAACACATTTTACACGCATCGCTTTTTAAACGCATTATCATCACAATTTTATGTACATATTAAAACGCAATGTTTAACATTTTTGGTTGCATTGGGAGCACATAACATGGTGCGTATGCGTCGGAAAGCACATTTTTGACAGGGATTTTAGGTTTACCTTTTTTGATTTAAATCATAATTTTTCGATAAAATATGTTGGCTTTTCCAGTCTTTTTTAATAGCAACTGATTTTGTTTAAAAGATTTAGTGGTTTATGTTATTTATTTATTTTTGGCGTAGTTCCACTTTTGAGGTTTTACTATTATTTTCATTATTTTTTTTTAAACTCTAGCTGCTTCTGGATTTAGAACAAGGGCAACTGTACAAAATGAATTTATCATATAGTTTTATATTTATGCATTATATTATATTATTATACATTATATTATATTATTTGCATTTTTTAAAAAAACACTTTATTTTTTCGGTAGTTAACCCATTTTTTCAAATTGTTTTCCAGTTTTCCCTCCCCTTCTACCCCTATAGATTTTCACTTTGATACTACTTTTTTTTTTCCCCCGTCCCATTTTTTCCATTATCATGATCCAGACAATATGTCCTTACTTAAGGCTCCTATCCCTGCAGGCGAAGACATTTTAGGTCAAATGCTAAACCAATGGGGTGGTTATTTTCTGATATCTTGTTTGTAATTTTTTTTTGTGTGTGTGTGTGGGGGGGGGGGGAGGTTAAAGTTGCTGTCTATTTCTATATTGCTTCTTATTTACTTTTCGATTTTGTTTGCAGATATTTTTTAGAATGACAATTTCATTTTCGGAACTGGTTTTGAAAAAAGAAACCTTATAAAAAATATCTGCAACCAAAATCGAAGAAGTAAAAAAGAAGTGATGTAAAGACGTGTGGACTTGGACTATCGAATTAAAAATAAATAAAAATGACAAAATGCAAACGAGATATCAGAAAATAACTTCCCCATAAGATTAGCATTAGCTGGCGAGTGTCTCTGCATGCAGACACATGAGCCTTCGGTAAGAACATGTTGTCTAGATAGTGATAAGGCAGAAAATGGGAAGGGAGAAAAGAAGTAGGAGAAATCAAAGAGAAAATCTATAAGCTTAGATGAAGAGAGATGACTGAAAAACAATTTGAAGAAATGGGTTAACTGCCGAAAAAATAAAGCCTCCTTAAAAAAAATATATAAATATACAACTAATGATAAATTCATTTTGTACAGTGGCTCTTGTTCTAAATCCAGAAGCAGCTAGAGATAATAATAATAAAACCCAAAACTAGAACTACACCTAATTAATAATTTTAAAAAATCCAAAGAATTAAATAACATAAATCACTTATGTCTTTTAACTAAAATCAATTATTGACAAAAAAGACTGGAAAAGCCAATATATTTTACCGGGAAATTACGATTTAAATCAAAAGAGGTAAAATTGAAATCCCTGTCAAAATATGCTTTCTGACGCATACGTATCTCCTTATGAGCTCCCAATGCAGCCAAAAGTGTAAAACATTGCGTTTTAATATGTACATAAAATTAGGGGGGGGGGACAATGCATTTCATCAAGAAATTATATGTTGAATCAAAAATCCACTAAATTTGAAATCTCCATTGCCAAAACATAATGCCAAAGTTCAATGTAACTTTATGATCTGCCTCCCAGGTAGGAACAGAAGCTAACAAAAGTCTTTGGGAAAATATGACAAACCATTTGTGTTAGACTTTGACAGCTTCATAGATTGTTTGGATTCATCCAACATGGATATTCTTAGTGAAACTGTATATTAAGCAGGAAGAAATTGATAGATTGAAGTCACTGTGAAACAATAACATAACCAAGGTATCCATACAATCAAGAGAACTTATAAAAACATGCCATCATCAGCAAATACTAAACTATATTATGTTGCTCATACTGATCTCTAAAAGTCTTAGCAATGTCTAAGTTTCCCATTTGTGTACTTTTATAAGTTTTTTTCATTCATACTTTTAAAAAATGGTTCTAGTTGTAAAAGAAAAGAAAAAACCCTCTAATGGGAAAAATTCATATTTTCTAGAAACTAAATAAAATGCTCAATTTAACAATTAAAATATTCACGTTTGAAAATAATTTAAGTAAGTAGTATAAAAAAGGCCATTTTTGTTTACTGATCACTCACACTAGTTATATTAATCTACAAAATTAAATTACACAAGAATTAACATTGGAAACTTTTGATTACTCTTTAAATTTTGTTTTATACATTGTCCCAAAACCAGTCGTGAAAGTGGGAAATGAGAAAAAAAGGTGGAAAATATTTTCCATCTATACAGTAGCGCCAAATGCTTATAATTTAAGTGGCTTTTTAACAGCTACTCATACAATACAATTAAATGTAATTGCATGTTGCTACATATATATTTTTTAACTTAGAAAGTATTAACAATGCTAAAGATATCAATCCAAATTTATCTGATCAACTTATTTGAAGAACAGTCATTAGTCATTAATTTTCCAAAATAAATATTATTCTGAATAGTTTAGCTATTAAATACCCTCTCCTACACCTCCTTTAAGAAAACAAATTTATGGCTAAATTGATTTTTGATTTAGAAATACATCTTGAAAAAAGTATCACAGAAATTACCCAAAAGTGTTGTATATATATATTCTATTCCAAAAAGAAACTTTCGTTCACATTGAATTTGTAAAGGTTTAAAAAAAAATCATTCCTGAAAGACATTTTGAAAAACTTAATTTACACAACTTGCAGATACTAATATGATATAAGCTCACATTTCATTGTATCTCTCTTTTGCACAAAAATTCAATAAACTGTGAAGGTTTGAATAGGCAAAATATCTGATTAATAAATTCCTCCCCCCACCCCCAATTATCCTTCCAGAATTTTCTTTGCATTTTTACATCAATCCAGAGAATGTCCAAAATTGCTTTTAAAAATGTGGAATTCCTCCTTTAAGAGGAACTCTTTCATGCCTGCAAAACTAAGCTGCCCCCCCCCCCCCACCTTCCATATAACTTAATTGAATCTATCCACACTCAATAGGTAAAACACATGTAAGACACAAGAACAACACTTGTAAAAGACAAGGTTGGCATACAATTTACTTATTTTTTGCTATATTATGGAAAAACTCACCTTTTTCTCAAAAATGAATGTTTTTTAAAGCACTACTATCAAACTAATAAACAGATTTAAGTGTGCTAAATCATAACATATGCATATTTTAATAGTCTAATTTTCCAGTTCCTTGAAAACTTTTCATGTTGTTACTATATGCTTTGAAATGTGGTTGTGGTGTGTGAGAATTATCACAATTTTGACCAAAAATATCTTTTGCAATTTTTTTTTTTTTTTTTTTTAAGAACAATTTTGTGTTACCCCCCTCCCCCCAAAAAAATGCATTTTGACACCACAACAAAAACAATTAAATAACTTTAACATTTTTTTGCTATTTCTTTTATAGTAAAAATATTTCAGCATATTTAATATTCACCAGATGTAATAGCTGTTCACTATAATGAGCAGACACGAAAGTGGAAAGTAAGATAAAATGTAATTTTCTTCCATCTATTTGCAGTGGCGCCAAATTCTTATAATTTAAATGTCATCTTAACAGCTACCTATACAATAAAATTAAATGTAACTGCACATATTACGGCTATTTAAGAGGAAAGAAAAAATAAATAAAAATAAAACTTAGCAAGCATTAACAATGCTAAAATCCAAAGTATAAATCCAAATATAATCTGATCAACTTGTGAAGTAGAGTCATTAATTTCCCCCCAAAAAATCTAAATGGTTTAGCTGTAGAAGAATTTAACACACCTTTAAAAAAATCTCCTTGCTAAATTGAGCTTTACTTCATAAATTCATCTTGAAAAAGGTATGACAAATTATCTAATATATCTGTGCATAAATAGTACAAAAAATTTTAAAAAGAAACTTTCTTTTATTTTGAACAATATCATTTACAGGACTTTCAGGTGCTTATAGGATAAGTTTGCATTTCATTTTAAATCTCTTTCGCAAATCATTTCAAGAACAAACTTGAAGGGTTTAACAATGTGTACTTTATCAAAATTTATTCTATTAATTAAATTATACATGGTCTAATGGTCGATGCCTTTATAACAGGGATAACACTTTTCTGGAAAAGAAATAATTTCAAATTTTATCCTTCCACATATGTATTTTTCCCCCAGACTTTCTAGAAAATATTTGCACATTCCCTGACTGCTTTGAAGTTATTTGACTTTTCAGACTTCCATGTCATAGGGAACTTTGCAAAGGTTCCCAATTGAAATCCTACTTTGGACAGTTTTTAACTCAGTTAAAAAATTACAATTAATAAAATAACTAGCATTTTTTAATTCAACTTAATTGCATAAAATTTTATTGAAATAACAAAAGCATTGAACAATGATACAAATTTTCTGGATCATGTAAAACAAGAGATTGTGAAAACGTAGAAGTTTTAAATAAAAATTCACTACATCTTTTTTTAGCATTCAGGAAACAGAAATTTTGCAAATTTTTACACTTAGTTCTGGATATCTAAATTTATTACGAAAAAATGAGAAGTTTGAAAACATTTTTAAATATTTTAATAATTTACCAACAAAGGCATTTTTCAAAGCTTTTCCTATCTAAAGTCCTCCCCCCCCCCTATATTTAGTTATCATTAACATGTTACTGAAGAAAGTCAATTACATATTACTTGCCTATATATGTTGTAAAATTCTGTATAGGGGATTAGATTTAGAATGAAAATGAAGCATAAAACATAACTTTTACTGTTCATACTCATAAAAACAAATAAAAACACTTATAGAATAATTTCCATCTAAGTTTTAATTATAGTAATAAAGAAAGAAAAATATTTCTTACATACAATACTAAATAATCATTCTTTTTCGTCCATGTTTTATGAAAATATTAGTTTTCTAATAAAAAAGGGCAAAAAGAAAGCAATATAGTTTATGAGGAAAATTAAAGGTATTTGCCATTTCAATATTCATTTAGTTTTTATTATGTAGTGAAATCTGATCTCTTCAAGAATGGTTTGTTAACATTATAAATTTATTCAGCAGTCCACATTTAAATTTTACATAAACTTAATATCAAACTAGACATATGAGGTTTATAGAAAACTATATTACGATTATTAAGAAAAAAGTACCAATCATCTAAATTAAATGCAGATCAATGTCTTTAATTAAATGAAGCATTTTTATTAAGCAAAAAATTTTACAGAAGAAAATAATGGATGTAATAAAATACTTAAGACTAAATAAATAATAACCAAGATTTTTTTCAAAAGGTCGATTTTGTTGGATGCTCCATTATATTCTGCAAACAGCCATCTTGTATCTGAAATAAAAACCACAATTAAGGACATAAATTGAAAAACTTTTAATATGATGGAAAGCAAGCAAATACCTTTACCTTCTAAAAAAAAAAAAATTGTAAAATTTTCAATATTTGAATTCAATAAAAATAAATTCATTTGAATTAAAGAAACTTTACTATATTTAAATTTTTAATAAATATTTTCAGGAAATAAAATGGAAGCTTTGATATTGCTATTTTTTTATCCAGACATTTTTTTCTTATTTTTTCCTTGCAAAATATTTTTATCTAGTTTTATGAAAATATGAATTATTAAAGCCATTAAATGATCTTACAATCATTTCATTACAAAACATGGAACATATATTCAGCAATTATTTTTTTCAATGTCCTTAACTATATATCAGTGCAAACATACCAAAAAGAAAAATAAATAAATAAATACTGTTTTGGGCTCTAAAATTACTATAAAGTCAATAATGTTACATACGTAATGTACAACTCTAGAGGGCACCTGGAACATAAGATGGTTCAAATTTCTAAGTTTTCAATCATGAGCCTAAAGAATAGAGCTAAATGTTTACAGACCTAAATGATTATAGCACTGGAAGATTTTGAAATAATGTATTTCATTCACTCTGAGTAACATTTAGTTTGCCATTTTCTCAATTTTTTTATGATTTGGTGGAACATTTTTCTGATTAAGATACAACAATTAGACAATTACAACAATTTTTTTTTTTTTTTTTTTAGATACACAATTAAAACTTTTTAAAATTGTCCAATTAACTTGTTTGTTAAAAAAATACCTAACATTATTTATGTTTTTAAAATTAAGATTTTCAGATTTTTTAGTAAAATATTTAAAATTTTTTTCTTTTAAGAAAATGAAAATTGTTTATCATTATTTTCAAAAACAGAAGATTCTCTTAAATCCACAACCCTAAAACCTACACATAATTTATAGATGTAAACAATAAAACTTTCTGTTTACAAAAAAAAAAGTCAAAATTTGACTTAATTTTTATATCAATTCTATATATATTTTAATCTGTAATTTCCGTTAATATTACTGAATTTATGCTTTTTCATGAAGAAAGAATGGATTTATTTCTAAAAAAATTCAAGATATTGCTGATATTACTGTGATAATCAATATTTTTGTCGAATGTAGTTATGCATTAATCAAGCTTTTTCTTTTGTTTTTTATTAAGTTTCAGTAAACCTGAAATAAAACTTTCTTATTTAATGATTTTGATGTGAATTAGTAATGAACCTTTACGAGACGAGATGCATTGAATAATTTAGGAAAAATGCATCTCAGCGAATACTTAACTATGCATTATTGATTATTTACTTGACTGTTGCTTTTAATATTTTTAAAAAATATGTCTAAATTTATATTATTTTAGTTTGTTAATTTATTTAATTACTTTAATATTTTACTATACTGTAATTGTAAACATTAATTATAATCTCAATTGCATTATTAATTACATTTAAATAAAAAAAGGTAAACAATTCAATGCCCAGAAATCTGAAAATTTCTAAAATCTGCACAACCTCTGATACCAAGTTGTGTGGATTTTAGGGAGTGTACTGTTATATGAAACAGTATGTTATCTGTTATGTGACACCATAACAAAATTTAAGGTGTATATTCAACAAGCTTTTTTTTTAGAAAAGTGTACCAAACAAACATGTTAAAGAAATTTCATAGAGATATGTGGAAAGTTAACTAGTTTTTGAAAGCCAATTTATGCATGATTTTTTTTTTTCTTATATATGTGTGGTGGGGGTAAAATTGAGAATATTTTTACTTTTGAAAAAAAAAATGCTACAATTATAAGAATTAATTGCTACAAATATAAGTAAAATTAAGATATTGAAACAGTACTTAGAACTTCTTTGTTATAAAAAGCCTTGGCCACATTAGAGAAAAAAAGTGGAATTTTGCATTAAAAAGCAAAATTTTCAAAGAGTTTCTGGCAGCCTGTATTTTGATTTTAAAATCCCACCAGATTGCAAAATTTTTATGAAATAATTATCATGCAGTAAAATACATAAGAAATTAGTACAGTATTTAACACATTTAATATTATCATTGAGACATAAATACATGTGTTATGCATAAATAAAACAAATAATAAGTACTTATATTAATCAAGTGTAGTGATAATTCACCAGAACTTGTTTCAATTCGCAACATTTGATTTGCAAACCTTAGCTGAATTCATAAAGAGGAGACAATACATTAAAAAAATAAAAAATATTAAAAAGTTTTGAGACCTTCAATGACATAAGCTCTATTTTTATGCACACAAAATTAGATTATGATGCATAAATATGAAATAAAATGCTTCTAGTTTATGCTACTTCTCATTTAAACATTCCTATTATTATCTAAGCTTAGTCATTAACAGACATAATTGCACTAGATTATGTTATTTGTATATATATATTTGTGATTGCATATTTTATGATTATTTTTTAGCTATTCATTTATTTATAATGAAAATTATTAATAGCTATTTGTATTGCCGTTAAATTGGCAGAAAAAAAACTTTTGCAAGTTTAAAAAAAAAAAAATATGATTACAGGCATTAGGATAACATAATGCAATTAATTATGTAATACGAAAAAATGTAACAAACTAATACAAATAAATTACAATATAATAATGAACCTTTGTTTAATACAATATGGATTCCCAAATTTCCACCGCCTAAACACGCTGTAGTAGGAAAATTATGTCAACAGTGTTTTTTTTTTTTAATTAAGTGGAATTAATTTTCGGCAATTTTACTTTTTACCCTTTTTCTAACTGAATGCTCTGACAAATTCTAAATAAATTTTGCAGATCTAATAACTTCAGCCTATTACTAATGTTTCATACAGATTTAAATGCTTTTCACTTTTTGCAATCAGATTAAATCCACTTTTTTCACTCTAGTAATATATAAATCCCAATGCCATAGGAAAGGGTATTTCAGAAATAATGCAAAAGTTTGCCATTTAGACATTTTTTTTAACAACTAACTTTATTGCCTCTCCAGATGCTTTTTTTCTCTCTCTCTCTCTCTCTCTCTCTCTCTCTCTAACATACAGTTGTATAAGTTTTCATAGCTTCTTTAATATGACATAATGACTAACTTTGGAGAGAAAAAAAAAAAAAACTATTTTTGCTTTTTAACATTTGCAAATTATTGTTTGAAATTTTAGAAACAAAAAAAAAAAGTTTCTTTTTTTCAGAGATAAATTTTGAATGCTGGAGAAAAAATATGCTGATCAGAAATCTTTTTTTATTGGTTGCCATTTCATTTTTATATTTTATTCTTTATAATATTTGATGCAAAACTGCACATTTAAAAAATGAGAAATCCTAAAGCCAAGGCCCCTTAACAAAATATACGTAAAAATTTTTTACAGATCTCATTACTACAAAGCCATTATTGCAGATAATTACATAAAAGCAAAGTTTTTGACATTTTTATATTCAACTTAATTAGGTCCTTTACATCAGCCCCTTATCATAAAACAACTTATGCTCTTGACAGTCATTTTTTAGTAATTTATTTAATAAAGAAGGTGTGTGTGTGGGGGGGGGGGGGGGGAGAGACATCAACAGAGTTGTCAGAATTTAACTCTTTTCCATCAGAAAAAGCAGTCAGTTTAAGTACAGGGATTAATCTTCAAAAACAAATATTTTTATAGGTGGTCTAGTGTGTTGAGATCCACGCACAACTCTGAGTAAAAAAAAAAAAAAAAGGAAAAAAAAATCTGAATAAATCTACTGACATGATTTTTAGAATGACATCCCCCTCCCCTTTGAATTAGAGTTGTTTCTCAATGCAAACTACTGATTTTTTGTATGAGACTACTTGCCATACTATGAATTACTGTAAAAAAGTAGACTGCTGTTATTTTGAAAACTATAACAAACTACTTCTGATCTCTGCATTTATATATTTTTATCAAAGATTTATCTAAACAAACTATGAGATCCCCGACTATAGCCAGGACCGTAGCTAAGGGGGTGCTATGGGCGGCTCAGCCCCCCCTAAAATATTTTGAGCCCCCCCTGGAAAAAGTTCCAAGGTCACTAAATGTTCCGAAAATTCAAATGAAATTCTGTTCAAAAATCTAATTTAGTTTTGAGATCCTTTCACAGTTTTGTAGAGTTACTAAATTGTATCTAAAATACGTGTTTCAACACTCCCTCATCCTATTGGTACATATGAAGCTAACAGGATGTTTAATTTATCACCAGTTATACATTCAAAATTTTCATCATCATATACTTTTCTTAGTATAAAATGAAGTTATTACAACAGTTTAATGAGAAACATAGTACCTACAATGTGAATATGCACTAATTTATCTTTCTGCATTAGAGAGAGAACAAAAAAATAAGAGCCCCCCCTACATTCCCTTGAGCCCCCCCTATATTCCTCTGAGTCCCCCCTATCGTACACTTCTAGCTACGGCCCTGACTATAGCGATTGCTGATAAATTTCTGACATTCAGATATTAATGAACTTTTAAAAGTTTATGAAGAAACAATACAACCCCCCCCCCCCCCCATTTTTAAAAAGTCCAAATAATAGTTTCCAGTGTTGAAATTGAATATTGAAATTAGATTCAGTATGTTTCTGTGTCCACACATGGGAACCTCGAAAAATGTTCAAAATCCCAAGTAAACTGAGAAATAGTATCTTTGAAGAGATTAATGAAAAAGTCAGGCAAATTTGTGAAATTATTTTTTTAAAATATAGTTAGTATTAGTATAAACATAAAATATCATTGAAACTTGAAAAATGTATGACAAATAAATAGTAAACATTATATTGAATAAATTATAAAACTATTGGAAAAATTGCTTGTGCTTCAAAAAGAACCCCTGACGATAATATAAAAAATTATACTTATCTTTCATGATCTGTCTTTCATCAACAAGAGCTGTAACCAAATTAATTGAGAGCTTCACCAATGTGATTCCCAAAATTGCACTTCAACAACAGGATCTTTTTTCATAATTCTATCCTGTAGAAACAAAGTTTCATAAAAATTTTGTTTAGAAATAATTTAAAATGTGCAACTCAGCAATTACAAGATTAAAAAACAATTACAAGATTTTTAGCAGCAAGGTTTAAAATAGCCTTTAATATTAATTAATAATGCTTTTCAAATTTAGAGTGCAAAATTATTAATATAGCTATACTGACAAGGTTGGGTTTTAGTCTTCAAAAACCGGTTTTTGACATGAAATTTTTTTAACCATGTTTTAATCGGTTTAAACTGTCAAAAACTCAAATATATATAAACTCTGAATAAAAAACTCAGGAAAAATGCTGTTAATATAGCATTGCTTTTGTTTAATGATAGTGGAATGTATTTCCATCATATATTAAATTGTAATCAATTTTTTGTTTAATAACTTTTTTTTAGAAATATCAATATATCAGTTAAAATTTTTAATACAGTAGACTCCCTCAATTCCCCGCAGCTTGGGACCAGAGGTTGTGCAGATTTTAGAATTTTGTGGTTCCTGGTCATTGCTTTGTTTACATTTTTTAAACAGTAATTTGAATGTAATTAATGATGCAATCTAAATTATAAATAATGCTTACAATATAGTAAAACATTAAAATAAGTAATAAACTAAAATAATAAAAATTTAGATAATTTTTAAAATGATTAAGGTATTAAAAAAAAGGTCTAATTAATCATGTATGATTAAGTGTTCATTATAAAGATGAAATATATTTTTCCTAAATTATTCAATGAAACTTGCCACATAGATAATTTACAATACTAATTCACATCAAAATAATAAAATAAGGAAGTTTTATTCCAGGTTTTGACAAACTTAACAACCGAAAAAGCTTGATTAATACAAAAATATATTCAGTAAGTAGATTATGATTATCATTGATATCAGCAATATCTTGAATTTTTCCAGAAATAAATTTATTCTTCCTTCAAGAAAAAACATGAAGCCAGTAATAATAAAAAAAATTACAAATTAAAATATGTTTGGAATTGATATAAAACTAAGAAAGTCCATTTTTGTCCCTATATCTGAACTGTAAGTTTCATTGTTTACATCCGTAAATTGGATTTTAGGAAGTCGACTGTACATATTTTCTCTACAGCATTGTTTTATTTATTTTTGCAAGTGGACACAGAAATACAGAAAAAAAATTAGAATTATTTTATTAAATACAGAATAATTCAATGTGTAAGAATAAATAAACTATAATATTTTAAACATTTTACCCCCCCCCCTCCCTTTTTTTTAGCGACTTTTTATGGATGAAAATATATTATTTTTGCGGTATCTCTTGAAATTAAG
Source organism: Maratus speculifer (assembly GCA_964019185.1). Classification (NCBI taxonomy): domain Eukaryota; kingdom Metazoa; phylum Arthropoda; class Arachnida; order Araneae; family Salticidae; genus Maratus; species Maratus speculifer. The sequence continues at coordinate 137,949,052 of OZ025299.1, forward strand.
AATTAATAATTCATCATACCAGTAGAAAAAAAAAATAGTTACTTCAAAACCTATTTCAAAAGTAAAATTATTTTAATCAAAAAAAAAAAAAAAAAAAAAAAAAAAAATCTTGCAAACAAAATCAAAAAATAGTCTTTGTAATGATCAATATTATCTATTCAATGCAAAAGTTCTGCTGAAACCACAATTATTGAATGAGCGTTTTCATTTTACTTTTGAAAAATCATTTAAATATATGAAATTTCAAACAAAACATTTAAATAAAATCTCCTAAAAGATTAACATTAACGGGTGGGTGTTTTTTCATTAGTGAAGTAGCCCTTACAGATACTCTACACTCACTTAAAACACCTGTTACGTAATGTTAAAGTTAATAGCCGATTGTTTTTGAATTTCCAATTTAATATTGAATATTTTTAAGCGATATTTTTCATAGGATAGTTGAGGTTGATAATTAATATGGCCATTTCATACTTTTTCGATTTTAGTTGCAGATTTTTTTTAAGTAAAGGTATACTTTCACTTTCGAAACCAGTTCTAAACATGAAAGTACCTTTATTTAAAAATCTGACACCGAAATTAAAAAATATGTGTATATAGAATAGCCATATTAGAGATTAACCTTAGCTATCTCATACAAAAAGTTTTAAAATGTTAAAATTTAAAAGAAAAATTAAAAAACAACTACCCATCACTTTAACATTACATAGCAAGTGTTATCAATATCAAGTGAGTGAAGTATCCCCTTAAGCAACCCCAATAATAAAAAAATAAAAGGAAATCAACAAAATTGGTTTTGTAACATTAGCAAAACTCTTTTGAAATATCTTTGAGTTTTCTTATTAGACGTCAACTATGATAGTTTGGTTTCTATAATCCAGCCTTAAAAAAACCAAAGTAATTTATTTACTTCTGTAAAATTTAGATAAATGATTACAAATAATTATGGATTTATTAATTGGTTACTGTTCATCACAAAAGCATGCACTGTTCGAATAATTTTTAAGAAAAATCAAGCAACATTCTATTTGCAATTTTTCATTAAAAATGTAAACAATAACCCAAATTTATAAAACAGGCAAAGAGGAAATTATACATAAAAAAAGTAATTAAAGGTAAATTATTATTTATGAACTAAAAACAGTAAGAGATGTCCACTATTGGGAGGGTGTCCATTACTGGAACATTTAATTTATATAACATCCTACTCATTAAAAACTAGTCGTTGGGGGCCACCGTAATACTTACCCATCATGGATATGTAATGAAAATAAAACATGTGAAAACTATTTATACAATGCATTGCAATTCATAAACAAAATTTAAATATTGTTAATATACATAGTAATGCTTTATTAAAGAACTGCTGGTGTACCAATTTCGACAAATTATATAAAATGCCAAACTACTCAAGTAGTACCGAACTGCGTAAAAGAAACATCCTTATAACTCCAAACATAATAATTCTATTAACTAACAATTAACTGTGTCGGATTAAGCGTCTCATTTCCAATTAAAATATACCTCTGAATTGAAATTTGAATGAAATACAGGGTCATGAAAAATTGAAGAATGTGGAAAACAGGATTACAAATATCTCGGCAACTAATAATCCGATTGACTTCGTTCTATATGAAAAATGTGTGTTATTTTATTGCCTTTTACGTCCATTCCTTAAAACAAAAAAATTCGAAAATTTTTATATACCTTTCATCAGAACGAATTTTTCGAGAGTCCGAAAAAAATAGTTCCGGATAATCGAGGTTGCTGATATTAAATAGGGTTCGTCTCATTCTTACATACTAACTACATACAAAATTTCAAGTCTCTATCTCAATTTGTTCGGGAGATAGAGCGTTTACAGACAGACAGACTGACAGACAGACAGACGGACGGCAAAAAAATTTTTCTGAAAATATGTTTTTCGGAATCTCCACTGTCTAAAACGTGTAAATTCGTCAAAAATTTTTTTTTCGATTTTCAAAACGATTGCAAGACTTACCCTATACTACGTATGATGGGTAAGTAATAATAATAAAAGGAAAAAAATAATATAATAATTTTCTAAATAAACATTTAAATGGATTGGTATGCAAATATTAGTAATCGCGTTAGACATTTATTTGCAATTTCTTTATAGAGAAAAACAACTACACGCTAGGATATAGAAAATTTTAATTATTTACGGCATAGCTTTAACATCCATTAATCTCTAAGCACACAGTAAAAGACTGAAAATTATCCCTACAGTTCGATTGTTTTAATCAATTTGGCAAGAGGTTTGCCCAGAACTAAATATTACACGAATTCAGCAGAAACATATACAATTGGGAGAGATCACGAAAAAGAATAAAATAACTTACCTTTAATAATCCTTGTACGTTTTATTGAATAATGGCGGACGAGATGGGTTCCATTTCACTTCCTGCCTCCATTACAATTCCTATTCATTCTTGGCGCGCATCTTCTCCCTGGAAGAACTGCGCATGTGCAAAGAAATGTGCTGATAAACAGTCAGGAGCGGTCATGCGCAATGTTTGTCCGATGATTGCACCGACAGTGTTGAATTCAGACATTTTTCTCCGGGAGGGATTTCTGTGGCTCCGAGGGGACACATTTTAGAGTTCTGGTTGGGGGGGGGGGGGGAATTGCAGTTTTTGACCATTGAAAATACAAAATCTTAAATTTTCTGGGGGGGGGGGGGTATGCAGCTCCGTAGCTAAAAGTGAACAATAGAGGGGGGGGAGGGGGCTCATAATTTTTTTCTCTCTCTCTCTCTGACGCAGAAAGATAAATTAGTGCATGTTCACATAGTAGGTACTATGTTTCTTATTAAACTGTTGTAATAACTTCATTTTATGCTAAGAAAAGTATATAGTGATGAAAATTTTGAGAGTATAACTGGTGCAAAATTAAGCATCATGTGTACAAGCAGGATGAGGGTGTGTTGAAACACTTATTTTAGATACAATTTACTAATTCTGCAAAACTGTGAGAAGGTCTCATAACTAAATTAGATTTTTGAACAGAATTCCATTTGAATTTTCGGAACAAAAATTCATTTAGTGACCTTGGAATTTTTTCGAGGGGGGCTGAGCCGCCCATAGCGCCCCCTTAGCTACGGCCCTGGGGATTTCCCGCTGAATTCAGCACTGCCGACAGAAGGCGCTGAACTTGGTTTTGAAGGGCATTCAATGGGCGTGGCTTTCGCCCCTATCATTAAAAGGCATGTGAATTGTTTTAGGGTTTCCCACAATGTTGAATTTAAGCACTTTTCTCAGGGAAGGAATTTCTGTGGATCCGGAATGGGGGGACACTGTAGAGTTTTCCGAGAGGATTGCCCTTTTTTACCATTGAAAACATAAAATCTCAAATATTCCGCGGGGATGTCCCCCCGGGCTTCCCCCTGAAATCAACACTATCAGGGACGTGCGAAGAGAAAATGCGCCCGGGGCAAAGTTTCAATTTGGCGCCTCTTCCACTAATTTTTTCTTGTAACAGGCCAAAAATAACGTTGGCAGTATAAATTTGGCGCCCCCTAAATTTTCGCGCCCGAGGCGACCGCCCCTTTCGCACGGCGCTAAACACTATTTTCCTCAATTGAATTGCTAGTAAACGCTGTATCTGTAACAACAAACGAAAACCATTTGTGAATGATTAACTGAAAAGTTTCAAAACTGCATATGTTTTTGCTTTAAAAAAAAAAAAAAAAAAAAAAAAAACTGATTTTTTTTTTTTTTTTTTGCATAATTATGTGGCCAGGGATAAATAAATGAAATGGTTCCTGGAACCTGATTCTTCTAGATCCCGGTTATTCAATATGGCTCCCCCCCTCCCCCCCCCAAACAAAAGACCAAAAAAAAGAAAAGCTTTTAGAATTTCAGTTCTTTTCATTTTTTCTGAAAGTGACCCCCCCCCCCCCCTCCGCCAGACCTTCCTGAATCCCTTCGGAAGAGAAATGTCTGAATTCAACTCTAAACGTGCCGTTTTCTACGATGCGTTTTCATGTGTTCTATTATACGTTATGTGTTTCATTTGCGGTTAATGCTTTGGGAAAGTACAGCAAAAACGCATTTTCTTACACAATCTGAAACACATGGGAATGGATTAAACATATTGGAAACACATCTTGACACCTGAGGCGTTTAGAAATGTGTTGCATAGTGAGCAGAATGTGTTTCGGGGATTTGCAGTGTACCTGTAATTAGTTTTTTAAAAAGTCACTCATTTTGGGAGAGAGATCACTTCCTAAATTTAAACCTGTTCTCCTCCCCACACAAACACACACTACTGGTTATGCTCCTGCTTCAATATTTTTATGTTTTTATTACAAAATAAACGTATATTTCAAATGAATGAATTTAACACTTGTTAAAATTTATATAAATATTTTTTTTATGCAGAAAAGTACAATCTTATGATCACGAAACTCTTAATTGTGTCAATACCAAAACCAAAATTAGAAAACAGATTCTTAAAAGCTATAATGGATTCCCATCTGCAAAATGCTATTACGGCTGAAAGCATATTCTTATTAAAATGACAGTGTGAAATTTCCGAATCCAGTGTAATTGATTACCATGTTAACAAACTTCCGTAAATGAAGTACAAATTTTAGTGAATTTCGGATATAAAAATGCAATAGTAAACGTTTTTTTCCTTTTTTGTGCTCGATTTGAATAGATTTTTAATGCATATTTCAAATCTATTAATTTATCATTTCTCATAAAACTTAACGAATATGGAGATTAAATAGAAACAAATCTTTAATTATTAAATTTATATGCCCAAATCGCTATTCATATTAAAGAAAACTCAATCCATGTGACAAAGATACCAATGCTTCCGATTTTTGAGCATTTTGGAATAAAATATTTCTATTGCCTAATGCAACCTTTATTTGATGATTAGATGAATACAATTAATATTCATTGTTTTTGTATTATTCTTACACACTGATTGGATAATTACAACCTGATTTCACCAGAATAAGAATAATAATTTCGTATCTAAAGATGAATTTCTTTTTATATATATATATATATATATATATATATAATACTTCGGTGTCCTGCAATCACGAAAAAAAAAAAAAAAAAGAAAAGAAACTAAGAGAAGATAAACAACACATAAAGAAACAATTTTGGTATAGCAAATATAGTGGGTCGGTCAGAGGCGGATTACCCATTAGGCTGAGTAGGCTGAAGCCTAGGGGCCCAGAAGAAAAGGGGGCCCGGTGCAAAAATTTTCCTAATATAAAGAACAAGAAAATATTTTTTTACACTGGTCGGACATTAATATTTAATACAAAAGACAAAAGATGTGCGAAATATTTTGTCGTAATCATTTATATTTTTATTATCAATGATTTATGAGTTAATGAAGCAAGCATGTGATTTAATTTTTCCAGTATATACCTCTGTGAAGGAGTGAAAGGGGGCCTTCAGAAAGTCAAGTCTATCGGCCCGGATGGTAGATAATCCGCTTCTGGGGTCGGAATTGGAAAGTTTTGGCTAAAAACGAGGTATATCGAGGAAATGAAAATAATTTTTTATTGAAATAACAATTGCAGAAAGGGCTCAAATGTTCTACAGACAAAATGGATTCAGTTCTCACACCATCTAACAAATCACTGGTGTACCATTTCGACGATTCCAAGTCTCTCATCTACGACGCACCAATTGATTCTGATACACTTCATTGACAGACTTTCAGTCGCTGATGAAACTCCTGGAATTTTGGAAAGGATACGCCAATCACGTAGCTGCTGACAAACCTGTATCAAAGCTGGTGGTGGCATATTTGACTACTTACTGTAACTGATATGTATATAAAACGCTCCTTTTAATTTTCATCGAATTTGATATTTTTCACCAACACTTTTCATTTCCGAACCCACATTATTACACCAAATTACCTCCTTATGTGTACTTTACCTTCTCCTACAGTGTATCCGATGAGTTCAGGGATACTCTATGTAGAATCTTCAGATAAGAGAGTGGGAATATTTCCGTATATTTTTCGTATTATGCGTGTTAGGTTTCCTTTTCTTAAACGTTCTAGGGGCATTAAAAGAAACATTGATACGATATTAGGTCTGGTGGTGACACCAATTAAAACAATAAATAGAGAACATCTAAAACTCGAGTAAAATAAATTAATTTTCTATATTGTAATTATTATTTACCTAGTAAATATCCAGTAAAAGTATATTTATAGAAAAAGTATTCGTTTTTTGCGTTGAAGGTTCACAATCAATTTGTCTTTAACCCTTTAAGCGGCCTAACCGGGTTTTTCCGTCGCGTAACTTTCAGAAACAATGGCTGATTTCAAACAAAATCAATATTAAAAATAATTTTTTCAAAAGAATAAGATAAATAAATATGTAAGTTTGTCAAATAAAAATTTTCATACCAACACCTTTTATAAATACTATTTTATGAATTGTTAAACATGAATGGAATATTTTGCAGGCCGCTTAAAATGTTAATTATTAATCATTTCAGCTGCTTGCACATTTCCTTACAAATGTAAATGACATTCAGTTTATTTATTCGCCTGTCGAAAATTGACTTGCTGTTAGAAAATCCTGCAGATAACCCTTGTCATCGGTAAGAAAGAATGTAAGACATACTACCTGAAATATAATTATGTTAATCGTCACTTTGTACTACATAAATTTTTAAAACAAACCATCGTAAATGTTGCGTCACATAAATCCCATACAAATTAACCCAGTGTCTTTTGACCTTAAATGAAAGTAAGATAATATAATACATAATTAACATTTTTTTCATTTTACTGAATCATTTTAAAAGCGCAATGTTACCTTACATATAATATATATACAGGGTGTCCAGCAAATAACACCCTGATTTCAAAATTAAATTTCTCAAAAACAAAGATCAATAGAATTATGCAGTAAACGGTTTGTTTATCAGGTAAGCTGTAAAAATCTTATACAAAAGTTTCGAACGGTAAATATTTTGAAAAGATTGGGTTCTGATTGCAAAGAATGCTTTGATTTAACATTTTTCTTGCTTTAGATTGCTGCCAGAGAATGTGTTTTTCGACTTAAAGTGCCATATTTCATAGTTTTTTTAAATTAAATTTTTGAAATTTCGAAATTCTAAAAATTTACTTCGAAAAATCTTTAAAATATTGCATTGTAAGATGAAAAATTATTTCTCTGCAGGCAATCTAAAACAATAAAAATGTCAAATCAAAGCATTCTATGCAATCAGAACGCATTTTTTTCAAAATATCCACTGTTTGAAATTTCTGTGTAAGATTTTTACAGCTTTTTACCTAAAGAAAAAACCGTTTACCGCATATTACTATCGATCTTTGTTTTTGAGAAATTTAATTTTGAAAATAGGGTGTTATTTGCTGGACACCCTGTATATATATATACATTTAATTCTAAAAAACACATAAACTTAAATTCTATTAAGGTCATTATCAATCAGACTCCAAATTTTAACCTAAAGTCATTGAATACACCCAAATTTTTCTATTTTTTCATCAAATAATTACAATGTTTTTATTCTTGTTCCTTTTAGTTATGTATATTTAAAAAATATAGAGCATAGGGTTGCGTATAGCTGTATATACTAGAAAAGTATGAATGGGTATGTGTCATTTCATGCAAAATGAGCAAAAATGAAAAAATAATGTCGTGGGCCCATAATAACCGATTTTGGTGAAATTTGATACACAGATTCATTCACATTTAAATAGAGTTATCCAAAATACCTTGAAAAAATATTTTAATCTAAGCCAAAAATCGATAATCTGTAAGCTAATAATCAAAATTAAAATATCAAGCATGTAGACAAAGCATCTATTTTATCTCAATGTAAGTTATGATACTTAAATAATAATTCTGAAATCTTTTATTTTGCATTTGCAGATAAGTAAAATTATTTACTTGTATGCCGAATTTCACTAAAATCCGCGATGTATCAGCAGACACAGTCCGTGACACAGCTGATTTGCACATTTTGTATGGAATCATCCGTAAACCATAAAAGTTCAAAGAGACGGGAAGCCTATACAATATAAAATCTTGCTGTTGTGTATAACTCTTTTTTTAAATGTATCCTAATATGTTCATGAAGAACTTAATTCGGTACTTACAATAAAAGAAGTGCACAATGAAACTTCAATTAGTATTTCATAAAACTAGATTCAGTGTAGTAGTGATCGTTTCTTTTTATAAACACGAACATTGTTCACTGTTTAAACTTGGCACTGTGTTAAGGGCGCTTCGAAAGACGTTCGTAAAATTCCAAGGTAGCCATGGTCCGTGTCGCTTTTTTCAAAACATGTTTCTAATTAACTTTTAAAGATAGGGAGACATATTGAGAGATCCACTCAATTTTAACTAGTCGCAAATTTCATAGTATCCATATGATTAATTCTAATTAAATTAGACTTCTTTCAATAATTTGACGTTTATTGCTTTTATTCTGCTACTGGGTATTACACAAATATATCACTAACATTTGCTATCTAGGCTTTAAAAGCCGATGGTATGTAGAGTACGCCACCCCTGTGTTTATGTATGTCCAAACCGCTCATGTCTTTAAGGCAGTGTTTCCCAACTTTTTATTGACCCCGGCCTAGATAAGCGTATGTAAAATCACTATTTTCCCAACTCACCCACACTCACTCTGTAAATTATATCTCTTATAAAAAAAGTGAATTCTATTGACACGGTGAAAGCGAAATAGTGCCTTAACAATAGTTATTAATTTCACTTATTTTAATTTATTGAGGGGAATCTTCTGTCAGAAATGTGTTTTGAACATAATTCTATAAATTCAATGAGGGGTATACATTTCGGTGTTTGCGCCAAAAAGAGTTTTGTCGTTGTTTTCCAGCTTATCTCATTCTTAAAGTAAAGTGCATACAATCTGCATTTTTATCGGCGCAAAATCTCATGCTTTCTAAGTTTTTAAATGTTCGGGGAAAAACTTTGGATATTAAATTTCATTTCTATGCTTAACACAAGAAGCATTTCAAGATTCTCATCTTTACCAATTTAAGTTAGCCATTATGCCCATCACAACACAATTTTTCTCCTTTCCCTCTCCTAATATCTTCATTATATATATATATATATATATATATATATATATATATATATATATAATACCATTAAAAGTAGACAAGATTCACCAACGGATTTTATCAATAAAACAATAAACCAAAACGAAGAATTAAATTGAATTATAGTAAACAATATTAACCATTTGAAATTAACCATTGAATTTAATAACTTATAGCACATTGAACATGGAAGGAAAAAAAGAATAATATGAATACAATTGAAATTTGTAGAACCAAAGCAGAATCTTCAGGTCCCAAATACTTTGGAACTACAAATGGAGTGTGTGATTTCATCTTCGTATTTGCCATGAAAAAGCAAAACAATACGAATTTGGGACTACCATCACACAAAAACCAAATTATTAAACAAGGAACAAAGATATTTTACAAAAAGGAGTTGAAAGTAAGTAAAAATAATTGTTATCCATAACAAACAAAAAAGATAAAGCTGAATGGAAATATAATTGAACCGGAAAAAATAATAATCGATATTAACATAAAATTAAATTAATAAAATGATTAAAATTAGAATTAAGAGATAACATTCATATTAACATATAACATAAAATACATTATAGTTACTTTAATCAGTAACATTTATTGTGACTTTACATGGTAAAAACTCATTATCTTAATATAGGATAATAATTAAAAAAAATAATAATAATAATAAAAAAAATAAATAAAAAAATAATAATAGTAATAATATTATTAATAATAATACCAAAAATTATATCAATAACATTAAAAATAATTTGATATTTAAAATATAGCTATTTAACTATAGATATAACTAGACGAATATCCATATATTGGTGTAAATTAAACAGTTTAAAAATTATGTTAAAATAAATAACCCACTCTCAATTTTTTTTTAAAATAAATAATTAACCTTTGCGTTTTATCCAGACAACACCACCCTCCTCCGTACTCTAACATTTACCCACCCAACCAACCTATATATATTTTTTTTATTACTTTTTAACATTTTTAATTTTTTATTATTATTTTTATGTTTTATAATTTTTTATACATTTTTTATGCAAAGAATTAATTATAAGATCATGTAATATCTAATTATAAATTAAAGAATATATGAATTTTTTAGGATAACCATTATTTATAGCATCATATACAAGCTTTTTAATATTAGTATTAATTAAATGGGAAGAACATAGACATTTTATTATATATATATATATATATATATATATATATATATATATATATATGTATATATATATATATGTATATTGCATGCATTATCCGATTTTAAAATTTAAAATAACTATGCCATCATTTATTGTGTTTCATACCTATATTAGATCCATAGATAATTAGTGTCTCCCATTGCCTTTTCTAATGCTATTTAAGAATTTTAAATTTTAAAAAGTTGGTATTACCTCTTTTAGGTATATTTTTTATGTTGAATATGTTCAAGACAGTCAAAATTTGTAGATAATTTTATAAAATTTCACGTGTAAAAATTCTTCATTTGAATATATAATAAATCGAATAGAATTAAAAAAGATTATTCAATAAACAATTGAAAATGTTGCATAAAGTTGTAAGAGAAAATAGCATCTAGAAAATTATAAAGATTTTTAGTACTATTAAAATTTTTCAAAATAAAAAAAGTATTCTTATAATTATTTTGGTATAGGTTATAATCTAAAATTTTTGACGGTGAACATTTTTAAAATTTAATTAAAAAAACCTGATTTTTTAAAATTTTATTTGTAATCCATTTATTTTTGGTCCGCATCAATCTTTTCCATTAAAAAATGCATAACATATGATCGAGTAACAAATTTAGAATTATCCCCATAAAATATCAAAATTTCCTCTGGTGGGCCGTACGGCTCACTTTGGGAACCACTCTTTAAGGGTTAATATCCCGGCTTATTTCCGACGATTTCTTTCAAAAATCATTATCAAGAATGCTTTTATACTTCTTTTACGATAGGTAACCTTAACATTCCTCAAGACTTTTGCTAAATTCTCGCAAATCAAAATTTTTGCGTAACGAAAAAATATACTTTTCTCAAAAACTATGTGACCTTGGTTAATCGTTAGAGAGTTCTTGTAAGGTTTAAATTAGTGTATACTACCTCTATTTTTTTCATAATTTTAGTTTAATTGGATTCGGAAATAGATTGGGAGGGGGACATATTTTTGCACTACATTTTCGGCGATATGTCTAAAAATATACTACCTAAAATTAAAAAAAAAAAAAAAAAAAAAATACAGTTTTGAACCCCGCTTTACAAAAGCTTCCAAACGATATCCCACTCAATATACAAATAAAAGATTTTTTTTATGCTTTTTAATTTCCCTTGCATTTTTTTCTTAAATATATTTATGAAGGTTTGATAATCTGTATGCATGTGGGTCAATAGTCTTTATTACATCAGCCATTTTGAAATTTTCGACATTCAACAGTTTCCGAGTAAAATGGCTATGACAGACAGACACAGGAGTGATGTTATAATGGTTCCTTTTTTACTTTTTAAGTACGGAGCCCAAAAATTTATAGGGTCACTGGAACACCGGCCTTACATTTAAAATATGAAGTAAATATGTACTGATACCTAATAATTATAATGCATTTATGTCTAATCTTTATGAAAAGTGGTAAAAGTACACTGCTCAAAACTATTAGGGGAGCACATGGTTTTAACGAAAATACGCAAACACTTACACCGATAAGTAACATAAAATAAATCATCCATAATATTTATTTATTTATTTATTTGAGAAAGGGTGACTTGAAAATGTCTCACGAACGTGATTTATCAAAATCCATGGCATGGTGTATTATAGACAGACTTGAATCCGGACAAACACAACGAAGTGTCGTGGACACTGTTGGAGTCGCCAGAAGTGTCATCACAAAGTTGCGGAATCGATTCCAGAAACAGGGGATGTTAAACGTCGAACAGGGTAAGGTCGGCCACGCGCCACTATAGCAATTGATGGCCGGTCTATCCTGCTAACAGGTCGTCGAAACAGAACAGACAAAGCTACTAAGCTGCAAAAACAGTTGCTCTTACAACAGGATGAAATGTTTCCAGCCAAACAGTGCGCAATAGGCTTCATCAGGGAGGTCTTTATGCACGTAGGCCAATGTTATGCATCCCGTTGACCTCAAGCCACCATGTGGCTCAGAAAAGATGGGCTGCTGAACATCGAGATTGGAAGCAACGTGATTGGAGCCAAGTGCTGTTTACAGACAATTCCCGATTCAGACTGGAGTATGGCACCCAACGTATTTTGGTATGGAGGGAAAGGGGCACTCGAAATAACCCCAAATTCGTTCGTGAAAGATCACAAAATAGACGAAGTGGTTTGTGGGTGGAATCAGCATAAGTGGACGTACGGACCTGCATATCATTCGGAATGGTACTTTGACGACCCAAAGGTATGCAGACGAGATACAGAGGCCTCATGTCATGCCTTACGCTGTAGCCATTGGAAATTTCTTTGTTTTTCAACATGATAAAGCCAGACCGCATACAATTCGTCTTATTGTGCTTGAAGCTGAACTAATACAGCGTATGGGTGGAATGACCAGCGTGCTTTCCTGACCTGAATCCGATAGAACATGTTTAGGCTTGGGACATTAACCTAAAAATATCAATCTTAAACCTAAAAGTATCAACAATATTTTATAAAATAGTCTATGGCCCAGTTACCTCGTGAGTCTAGTTACCCCAGCTAACCTTATTTTATCCTATTTCTATTTTACACATATAAGAAAATCTCTCTTGAAAGCTTCTTTTCTAAATTAAATATTTAATATTTTTCTGGAATAAATCTTTAAAACGTAACATGTAAAAGGTAAAGGCAGTATTTAATTTTCTTAAATTACTTCATAACTCCGTTTAAAATTTCAATTGCATGTTTTGTAAGTTCTGATTACCTTCTATTAGAAAACAACGGATTAAAAATTTTCTCGTATAATATTTTCTATTTCAAATACAATCGACGCATGTATATATGTGTGTAAACATGAAATTCAGGTTTTAGAAATGTGCAAAATAAAAGCTGAAATAAAATAGTAGAGATACTAATATAATTTTCACCATTTCTATTAATCTATAACTTTAGGCATCATAAATCAAAGCTCTTCCCCCACAGTCCCTGGAGCCTAGGTTATGTGTTATTCCGTTGATTGATGTATTAATTTAAACACTGTTCTGTAAGTGATGCGTGAAGACACGCCAATTGATTGCTGGTGCTTGTATTTCTGAAGCCTTATAAAGAACACAAATAAAAGAAAATGTTTCACCACTCCAAACATAAATTAATAACTTCAGATTTTGATACCACTCCATATAATTAGGTTTACGCATGCTTAGAAAATAAGCAACACAGGGATATATATATAATTAATTAAACTAAAATGAAATTTTTAAGTTAAATTAAATAATAAAATTACTGAATTTTTGTGAGACTACTACACTTTATAACACACACACGAAAGAGTAATAATAATAATAATAATAAATAATAATAAATAATAATAATAAATAATAATAAATAATAATAATAAATAATAATAATAAATAACTTTATATTATGACATACATTATACTTACATTCTGATGGACATTTTTTTTCTATGGATGATAAATGAAAAAAATCTATGTAATAAAGTGCAAAATGTCCCCTAGTTGACACTTAGATTCTGCTAGTCTGCTGAAAAGCAACCATTCATGCTTTCAATAGAGCTATCGTTACTTGTTTTGAGAATAATACTACTTCTTGTAACGCCTGAACTCTTAAAAGCTTACTTCGTAAAAACTTTGCGCCCTATAAATAATTTTCTCAAAATATGCTTTACATGCTCTGTCTGATTCAGATACGGTGATCTGGGAAATACTTATATGTTTAAAATTCTTTCATTTACGTATTTAATCAAACGAGCTTAATGCTGTCTTTCTTTAGTATCAATAAACATCCTGTAGAGCAGGGCTGTCCAACGCGGTGCAAGCGGGTGCCAAGGCGCCCTATGCAGGATTTCTTGGCGCCCTTTTGAAGGTTTCCTGTTATTAGTCATTTATTTTTAAGTAAAATTCCCTTATAAAAGATACTTTATTTAAAATCCTTCATATTTTCTTGAATGACGTTTTAAAAATCTCTACAAGCGTATTTCACGCATCAACGATTATAACGTATGCAACGTATAAAAAGAAAGGAAGCAGCACATAGTTTTTTAAAAAATAAATCATATGCTGTTGCGTTTCTTCACTAATTTATACTTATTCTTTGTGAATTTTTTTATGAAAATTATGACAACAGAAATTAATAAATCGTGGCAATATATTTTTTAATATGTTAAGAAGTAAAATGTAGAAAAAATAAGCGATTTTCCACCTCCTTCATGCATGAAAGTTCTGTATGTTTGTTATCGTTATTGACATAGTTTCACTGGCCATTTGGTTGTTTTATAAGATAGAATAAAGGCTGTCTTTTTCTCCCGAAGACCTTTGAAACTTTAGGTAATTTTGATGATTTTCTTTTTAAAAAAAATCTATAAAATTGTGCGAAAGGATTTTCACTAATAAAAGCTCTTCCAGATTCTCTCTTCAGAACCACCCATGACTTTGTTTATGTACTTTTTATAAAGGCAAATTTATACCTCAAAAAAGGTTACAGATATTGCAGAGTGTTTGCGTCCCCCAAAAACCTGACAATATATCTGATGACCGTTTTATTTTAAAATAGGTGATATTTCCTTTTCTGGCTCCATCCAATCAAAAATGTTTGAGGTATCCCTTAGCAGAAAAATGTATTATTCGAAATTTATTGCAATATATAGTTATTTTGATTCTTTCTTTTCACTTTCTATCTTCTTTTAAACATGGCACTTTAGATCTAGGTGCATTATGCGTCTAGTGCGTTATGCATTTGCCTATATGTGTTGCTACTAATATTAAAAGATGATTTTCTTGCATGCATTTTTTAATAATGGCGCCCTTCATTCCTTACCAAAAGCTGAACTGCGCCCCTACTTGGTAAAAGGTTGGACAGGCCAGCAGAAAGCAATAAAATGACAAATAATACAATGCATATGTCAAAAGTTTATGCACAATAACAGTTTTAAAGCAGATCTTCAAATGTTCACTTTATTTCAATATCTGTTTTGTCTATGGTAATAATAGCTGTTTTAGCACCGTATTCAATAAAATTATCTTATTTCAAATCAGGGCTATTAAAAATAGAATCATGGATATTAATAATAACCGTGTTAAAAGTTTAAGCACAAAACCGTTTTTATGCAAATTTTACATATTGAAGTAAGCAGTTGAGCATGCAAACGATTTCTGATTGTTTAAGAAGTAGGCAGTTGTTGTTTTTGAGTTAGTACAAAATGCCTAAGACGAAAGAATTTTCAGAGGACGAGATGATAAATATCTGAAGTATGAGAGCAAAACTCAAGTTTGTTTCTGAAATTGCAATTCCTTTAAAAAGATCAAAACGAGGTATTCATCAAGTTATTGGTCGTGGTAATGATTTGAAACGAATATTCCCTCTAGGAAGACCACAAGCGACTGATTTACTGGAATACCGCCACATTAGAAACTTGACTTCAACTGGTAATTACTCCCTTTTGCAAATAAAACATGCACTTCAAGGACCAATATTGAATGAAACTGTTCATAGAACAGTTTTAAGATACGTTCGAAATTTAAGATACGAAATACATTCAAAGGGAAAAAATGGTTCAGTTACCATGTCTAAAACGACACAAACGAAGAAGCTAAATTACAGTGGGTCAAAGAGTATCATTTGGTGATAAGTGGCGGAATATCATGATCAATGATGAAAAATGAAATCTCGATGGCCCAGAAGTGTTTAAATACTATTGGCATGATCTCTGTAAAGAACCTAGGAGTATATTTATCCGACATTATGGTAGTTATTCTGTAATGGTGTGGGGGCTATTTTTTTACAAACACTTTTAATATTCATCAGTGGTCGTGAAAACTCAGAAAACTATCAAGAGACACTTGTCAATCATGTAATCCTTATTGCTGAGGTTTTGGAAGGAAGAAAATGATTTTTTCAACATTATAATGTTTCGGTACATATATCAAACTCAACTCCAGCGTGGCTTAAGTCGGAAAAATTCCCGTTATGAAATGGCCGGTTATTAGCCCTGATTCAAACCTTATAGAAAATATGCGTAGTACTCTCACTCATACAGTTTATCCAAATGAGAAGCAGTATTCTTCACTTAAAGATTTGAAAGATGCCATTGAGAACGCGTGTTTAACAATTATACAAAAAAAAAAAAAAAAAAAAAAAAAAAAACAGAACCTTATTTTATATTGATGGAAGACCGCAGTAATCACAAAAGAATGAATAATAATCAAGCGTTAATTTCTTTTGTTTTTGTTTTACTGATGACTAAAGTAATACTGTGCTCAAACTTTTGACACATTCATTTTTGTACTTTTGATAAATTCTATTATTTAAAATAAATTTTTAAGCTCAAAACTGTTAAATATCTTTTTAAAAGTACAATTTGTAGGTCATGTGAAAATGAAAGTAACTTTCAGTCAATATTAAAATTTTATTTGGGCATTTTATTTTGTGCTTGAACTTTTGAAACACACTGTAGGGTGTAGGACTTTGTGTAGTAACTAAAAACTGCTAATGCATCTCTAGGAACTGATATATCTGACAGTTAGATTCTTTTCTTGTTCCTGCCCTCACTACTGATCGCATCTTATGTAAGATATCTTATTACAAAATCCAAGGTCTATGAAACCCCCGCTTCAAATTAAATCGAAACTTATTCGTAAGAGTTCTTGATTCCCTTAATATCGGTATAAATATTCATGGATCCATTTCAATCAGACACTCACATGAAACCATTAAAAAGGAACAGAAAAAAAGGAACGAAAAGAAAACTGCGTATACTTAAGAAATTCACCCTGAAACATGAATTTTCCCGTTCTACAATTCAGAATTGCCAAGCTTAGTTCTTCTGCAATTATCGATCTTTGGAATCGTGATAAAATAATCATATAGCGACAAGATCCACATACTCTAAATATTCTTGTCTAATTTTTATCATTTTGACAACTCTTCTGTACTCGGTTTTACAATGATAAAATGAAAATTAATCACTTTTTTAGAGTAGTATTACCCACTGTGTCAGAAAATTGATATGCTTTTTTCTGCCATAAACTTTTTGACATCGAAATCTCTGAATTGAAGACGTGGCATATAATACACAAAACTACAAAAATGTTAAACTACTTTGTTCCCCTGGCATCCCTATATTTGACAGTCTCCCATAGGAAACTTTGAATAATTTCTTTTGCTGCCTTAAATTAACAAATCAGATAATAAAGACACAAAAGCAAGGCAATAAACAAATATGGTAACCACATTTTAGCCAAATTAAAAAAAAAAATTTCGCTTTATATTCTAAGGATAAGGAAAAAAAGGAAGAGAGAAAAAGTAGTCATTTCTAGTGTGAATTATACATATACACTATATTGCCATTGATTATGGGACACTTACGATTTTAGACATTTTACTAAATATCTAGAAAAATGCATGAGGAATCATCTCGAAACTCTTAGTGTATAAATATAATAGTATAAGTCATACATCTCCGTGAAGATTTTTTCCCGAAACTCCAAAGGGGGCCGTCAACAAATTAAAAAAGAATGAATATCTTTTGAATAACCCTGTCAAAACTAATGTAGCAAAAGAGCTCAAACTCTAGACTGTAATTGAATGCCTTATTGTAATAAGCCTTGTTCATTTTTATGCAAATAGCATGCATACTCGCAGAGTAATTAAGGTTTTTATAAAAATGATCCCAAATTTTTCCAAGGTTTTTCTTATAATTTTCAGAGTTCTTAATATAAAATATTATTTTTTTTCAGAAAATATGACAAACAACATTGCACACAGTACCCTGTAATCAGAATTAAAAAATAATGAAAATTGTATAAAAAATGAGTTGGTTTACTAAATAATTTTTTACTGCGCATGCGTCAACGATATCAAAATTTCATTTGCATATTATGTTAGCTAAATGTATAGAGCAACTTTTGTGAAAGTCACAAAATCATGACTTGAAAATTCTGATAATAATCGTCAATTGAATAAGTCGAAAATCCGTTATTCTCAAAATGAAGCAAAAACAAGAGGGGTTGTATCCATATATTCATTGATTAGTGTCAATATAGAATACACAATATGGGATGTACTACTGCATTTGGATAAAATCCCTCATTTTTTTGCTTCATTTTGGAAACAACGGATTTTGTCCTTTTTCTATAGACGATTACTTTCAGAATTTTCAAGCTATGATTTTGAGACTTTTACAAAAGTTGCTCTATACATTTAGCTAACAAAATATGCAAATGAAATTTTGATATCTTTGACGCATGCGCAGTAAAAAGTTATATAATAAACCTACTCATTTTTCATAAAATTTTTATTATTTTTTAATTCTGATGACAGGGTACTGTGTGCAATGTTCTTTGTCATATTTTCTGAAAAAAATATTATTTTATATTAAGAACTCTGAAAATTATAATGGAAAAACTTGGAAAAATTTGGGACCATTTTTATAAAAACCTTAATTGCTCTGCGAGTGTGCATGCTATTTGCATAAAAATGAACACAGTGTATTACAATAAGGCATTCAATCATAATCAAGAGTTTGAGCGCTTTTGCTACATTAGTTTTGACAGGGTTATTCAAAAGATATTCATTCTTTTTTAATTTGTTGACGGTCCCCTATGGCGTTTCGGTAAAAAATCTTCACGGAGATGTATGACGTATACTATTACATTTATACACTAAGAGTTTCGAGATGATTCCTCATGTATTTTTCTAGATATTTAGTAAAATGTCTAAAATCGCAAGTGTCCCATAATCAATGGCAATATAGTGTATATATATGTATATATATACTGGTGTGCAAAATTTAAGGACGAGTCTCAAAATACCAGTTTTCAAGAGATTTTCAAGCGATAATTTTCACGCAAATATTCCAAAGGAAGTAATATAATTCGAATATTTACTATCCCTGCAAAACATCTAGTCCATATAACATCTCATTCAGATCACACATGGTCACAAGAGTCACAGTCACTACGGCGAAACAAAAGATAGGAAATTCCATGTGTCTGTTTTATGAGTCTCAAATGACTACTATGACTCCACTGACAGGTCACTGCCACTGCTGCTTTGTGCCAAGTTACCAGGTGACTTAACAATGTCGTTTTATT
Source organism: Maratus speculifer (assembly GCA_964019185.1). NCBI lineage: Eukaryota > Metazoa > Arthropoda > Arachnida > Araneae > Salticidae > Maratus > Maratus speculifer. The sequence goes on from OZ025299.1 coordinate 137,968,434, forward strand.
GAGACTCTCATGTGACTGTCATTTGGAGACTCAATTTCAAAGTCATTGTGAATGTTGCATTATGATAAATCACCAAATAATATAACATTAAAGTCACATGGTGACTTTCTGTCACAAGATTTTTTCAAATGGTGACAGAGACCCTACTCTGAAGTAACCATTGTGAAAAGTGGTGAAAAGTCACCATGTGACTTTAATAGGACATTATTTGGTAATTTATCATAATGCAACGTTCCCAATGATTTTGAAATTGAGTCTCCAGACGAGAGGTCACACGAGAGTCTCAATGAAACGACTCTGTAAAGTCACATATAGTAGTCATTTGAGACTCATAAAAAAGAATTTCCTATTTTTTGTTTCGCCGTAGTGACTGTGACTCTCGTGACCATGTGTGACCTGAATGAGATGTTATATGGACTAGCTGTTATGCAGGGATAGTAATTATTCGAATTATATTATCTCCTTTGGAATATTTGCGTGAAAATTATCGCTTGAAAATCCCTTGAAAATTGGCATTTTGGAACTCGTCCTTAAATTTTGCACACCAGTGTATATATATATATATATATATATATACAGGGTGATTCCGAATTTTTTTTACAATAAAAGAGGGGTGATAGTACACATGAAGACAAACAATATTAAATAGGAGACCCAGGGTCCAAAATGTTTTCCTAAGGAAATAGCCGCCATTAAAGTTTAGGGACCAAAATTTCAATCAAGCATAAAAAACGGAAAAATCGGTCGATTGATTTGCGGTTTTCACTAAAATTATTGTTTATGTCGGCATTTTCTTAAAATTAAATTATAAAGATAAATTTCAAAAAATGCCGATAGAGGGCGCTTTAAACTTTGGAGTAACGAACAACTATTTTTTGCCGGTATTTTTTGCATCTCATTAAATGTTTTCGTAAGCTTGGACTCAAACTTAAATTTTGAGCTCAAAATCTGTAGTTGGGAGTGGTTAAGTAACACAAACTGAGCTGTGTTCAGAGGGTTCAAATTTCAAATGATTATAAAAAACGTAAAAATTGGTCGATTGATTTGCGGTTTTCACTAAAACTATTCTTTATTTAGGTATTTTCGTGAAAACAAATTATAAAGATAAATTTCAAAAAATGCCGATAGAGGGCGCTGTAGACTTTGGAGTAACGAAACACTCTTTTTTGGCGTTATTTTTTGCATCCTATTAAATTCTTTCGTAAGCTTAGGCTTAAACTTAAATTTTGAGCTCAAAATCTGAAAAGCTGGGAGTGGTTAAGTAGACAAACTTAGCTGTGTTCAGAGGGTTCAAATTTTAAATAATTGTAAAAAAACGGAAAAATTGGTCGATTCGTTTGCGGTTTTTGCTAAAACTAATTTTTAAATCAGCAGTTTTCTTGATCAATCAGTTTTTTCTTGGAAATACTTTTTAAAGATAAATTTCACAAATTGCCGATAGAGGGAGCCTTAGACTTTGGAGTAGCGTACAACTATTTTTAACTGTTATTTTTTTAATCTCATTAAATGCTTTCAAATGCATAGACTTAAATTTTGGGCTGAAGTTCTGAATCGTTGGGAGTGTTTAAGTAGCAAAAAATTGAATTGTGCTCGAGGAGGAAAGAGGGTTAAATTTTTAGTCCTGAACACACTTCAATTTGCGCTTCTTAACTCCTCATAACGATTCAGGATTTGAGCTCAAAATTTAAGTTTAAATCTAAGCTTCCGAGAACATTTAAAACGCTTTTGCAAGCATTTAATTAGAACCAAAAAATAATGGTTAAAATGAATTGTTGGTTACTCTGAAGTTTAAGGCGCCCTCTGAAAGAATTTTTTGAGATTTATCTTTAAAAATTATTCTCAAGATCCTGACTTAAAGAATAGTTTCATTTTAAACCGCAAACGAATCGACCAATTTTTCCATTTTCTATAATTATTTTAAATTTGAACCTCCCCCTCCCCCTTGAACACAGTTCAGTTTGTGCTACTTAACCACTCCCTACTATTCAGATTTTCAGCTCAAAATTTAAGTTTAAGTCTAACCATCCTAAATCATTTAAAGATATGCAAACATAACGGCAAAAAATAGTTGTTCATTACTCCAAAGTCTAAAGCGCCCTCTATCGGCATTTTTTAAAATTTATCTTTATAATTTATTTTCACGAAAATACCTAAATAAAGAATAGTTTTAGTGAAAACCGCAAATCAATCGACCAATTTTTCTATTTTTTATAATCATTTGAAATTTGAACCCACTGAACACAGCTCAGTTTGTGTTACTTAATCACTCCCAACTACAGATTTTGAGCTCAAAATTTAAGTTTGAGTCTAAGCTTACGAAAACATTTAATGAGATGCAAAAAATACCGGCAAAAAATAGTTGTTCGTTACTCCAAAGTCTAAAGCGCCCTCTATCGGCATTTTTTGAAATTTATCTTTATAATTTAATTTCAGGAAAATGCCGACATAAACAATAATTTTAGTGAAAACCGCAAATCAATCGACCGATTTTTCCGTTTTTTATGTTTGATTGAAATTTTGGTCCCTAAACTTTAATGGCGGCTATTTCCTTAGGAAAACGTTTTGGACCCTTGGTCTCCTATTTAATATTGTTTGTCTTGATGTGTACTATCACCCCTCTTTTATTGTAAAAAAAATTTGGAATCACCCTGTATATATAAATTCCATTTGCATTCATTTTATTTATTTATTTTTTCAGATTTACTCGTTACACTATTTTTTATTTTATTATAATTCAATTCAATTCTAATTCTTCGTTTTGGTTTATTGTTTTATTGAATATTGATCCATTGGTGAATCTTGTCTACTTTTAATGGTATTATATATATAAAGATAATTTATTGCTTATGAAAAGTAAGAAATGGAACAAGAAAATTAAAAAAATAAATAAAATAAAGGATTTTAAGCACATTAAAAATTTTATGTTAGCAGGGAAAGAGAAGATAAAATTTTGAATTGAGAGAGGAATAAATGATCATTCGTTATTTGATATTTCAAAGTAAAAATTGTTTTTTTTTTTTTTTTTTTTTTTTTTTTTTTTTTTTTTTTTAATGAAAATGTTTTAAAAATCATTTTTAAAAAGCGTGATGTTGAAGCCAAGGGCAGTTTAGGGGAATTTTCGAGATGGGGGAAGGAACCTGTATGAATATTTATATAGTCGAACTTCAAAGTAATAATTAAAAAATAACGATGTCAAAACAATAATCAAAATAGAGAAACTATTTTAAAAAAATAATACTTGAGAATTTTTGAGATTTTCAACTTTAACCTTCAGCTGTTGTTGGTGATCTCACAGACCTCTATTCTCTTCAATTTTCACAGTTTAACAATAGATAGTAAAATTTTGTTTCGTTCGAAGCCCCAGTACGATCACTAGAGAATTATGAGTAGGTAAATCTTAATTATAATTATCCTGTATATAAAGTTTATTACAGAAAGAACATCCTATGAATTAATCGAGACTTTTATTCGTCTTTCAATAAAGCAGTCTCAGAGACCAGTCACAGCAGTAATTACGCAACAATTTTTATCACAGCAGGGTTAATACTGGACAGAGAAGACGAGGGAGGGGGGGGGGTTTAAGAGAGAGAGCTAAAATTTTCAGGGGAGGGGAAGTAGGTAATTGATCATTTATTGACTATTACTTTAAAATAATAAGTTGGACAGATTTTAGATTTTTAAAGGTTTTTAAAAATGTGAAGGAGACGACGGAAAGTGATCGGAAACTTTCATTGTAAGAGGAAATGTAGATTATTCGTTATTTCTGTATTAGTATTTGAATGTAACAAACAAAACAACTAGAGCAAAACAATATTAAGAAAGAGCTTAAGAGATTTAAAGTTTTTTAACCTTGATGAATGAGAGAATGAAGTAACGGGACAATGAAAAAAAACAAAAAAAAACGAATATTTCGAGACGGAGTTCGACGAAAATCTGCTGAAATGCAGATGACTGTTACCTATTACCAATATTGTTCTGCTGTGTTGAGATTAAAGAAGAACTTTTTCAAATTGCATAAATTTTCTATCCCTCCCCCATTTTTTTTTTTTTTTTTTTTTTTTTTTTTTTTTTTTTTTCTCAAATGAAAATTTTTCCCCTGCAAGAAATCTTTCCCATTCAGTGATGTGACCAAGGCAGGTGCCTAAATGCTGTGAATACCGGTAATTTTTGAAAGTTCTGTTTGCTTTATCTAACCAGAAAATTTTCTCATATGAATCATGGAGAAAAAACATGACAGTATTACTGGATTTGGGCACCCACACTGGTTACGTCCCTTCATTAGGACACATTTGTCACCCGCTCGCTTCGGTTCACCGGTGTTTTGTTGCTTGTAAGCTTAAAAACTTCTAAAACACTTTAATGCATAGCATCTGGCAAATAATTCATTTCTTTAAATTTTAATTAAGCTATTAAACTTCATTAAAAATTAATATACTTACATTGCACTTCGAATTCGATGTTTAATTTAATGAATTTTGTTTTCCCTAAAAAAGTTTAAGACGTTTAAATAGAACATAAATATAGGCGCCTACAAAAATGTGGTACTTCTAAAGCTCATGCATACATAATGATACATTACAAAATCATGAAATGTATTTATCATAGTAATATTTCTTATTTACATTCTTTTTTTAAAACGTCATTTTTAGATTTATAACTATCAGTTTATCTTAAATTTGATAAAATTACGATGTTTATTTGGTTTGCTTTGTGTTTCGATAATAAATTATTCATATATACAGGATCCGATTAACCTCTGAAGCTATGGGATGTAGGGTGTCATTTTGGGGCCCTCTTGCATTCTAAAAGTTTCCGTTTCCTAAATTCAACATATCCAGAAACTAACCACTGCTACAAATTTTATTTACATTACTAAAATTATTGTACTGAATTTTCTTAATTTTGTGTGTTTGGACAATAACACAACCTGATAAAATAACAACTTTAAACTACAAATTTTTTTAAAAGAGGCACTTGTTTCTTGTAATCTATTCTTTAATCAGTGCTTGTACCGAATGTCCAGTAAATAACTGACCCATTTTGAACTTAAATAACAAATAAACGGTTTGAGATAATAATGCGCGGTTTGCGGTATTGTTATTAGAAAATCAATAAATTTTTAAACATGTACTTTGTTAATATAGTTCAAATTTCGGAAAAAAATATCGCGCTGGCGGTAACAGGCTGTTTGAATACAGACATGACTCTAATTTTCATAAATATGAGATTTTCGGCTGAATCTGAATCTATATGTTGTCGAATCTCAATCTATATGTTCAATCGACTCTCGAATCAGCTTCAGAAATAGGGTACGTTGGTTGGTAAGTGATTTAAAATAATATTTGTGATTGAACCATCTGTATATTTCCCCTCCTCGGTCTTGAGACTGAGATATTATTTTAAATATTATTATATTACATTAACAATGTGCATATTTTAAAATTTATTTATATTCTAATAACAATACAGCAAGCCGCGCTTTTTTATCTCAAACAGTTTTTTTGTTATTTACATTTAAAATGGGTCAGTCATTTACTGGACACCCGGTATATATGCCAAACAAATGTTAAACAAAGCTTTTCTCATTTGTAATATTTATAAATATAGCACTAAACAATAAAATTGTCGGACAAAATAGAAAATATGTCGTTATTATAAAATAACTGGTCACAATATTTTTGTTTCCATTTCCATTCGAAGAGAAAAATAAAATTATTAAAACGTTTTGCTCCATTTGTCCTGTAATTTCTGAACCGTTTGTTGACTGGAATAAATTTGCCGTCTTTCAAAACTCTATAGCAACCTTGTGGATTTTATTTTAGGATTTATCTTTTCTCCTGAATTTCCAGATAAATATATGTTTCATTTTAAGATAAAATGATAAAAAAAGCTTTTATACAACCGTTTGCCATTTTGTTCTTTAAGTATTAAACTGTGTTATTTCTAGAGAAATTGACCTGCCTTTAGGCTAATCTACATATGCTATGTGAATTATACTTTAAAATGTCTCTTTATTTTAAATTCTGATGAAATATGTAACTATGACATATTGTCGTGTTTTGCAAAATACAATGGCTATTTATTATCGAGTTTCTTAGAGTACAGATTATAATCAGGAGATCTATTTAAAAATTATCAAAATTCCCTGCCTAACTCTAAAAGCATTTAATCGCATTACTTACCATAATATCATACATAATTTTAAAATATAGTAACGAAATTTTCTGTTACAATTAGCTGTAAAAACTACACCAACAACTACATTACTTAGAATTTTTCATGTAATAAAACTATGCTCCTGTAGAGAAAGAAAGTTTTTTAATATAAAATAGATAATGTTGTTAAAGACGTATCATTTATTACAAAACGTTATTAGGAAATCGCATATCCCTTCATAAGTAAAGTCAGTCAAAAAATAGAAGAAGAAGAAAAAGAACAAGGAAACGTTACCCCCTTCTCCTCCAATTTATGTTATCGCCAAATAGATGTAAAGGAAACGGGAAAAAGGAATTCGATTGCGAATTATGTCTTCTTTAAATTTAATGTAAAAAAATAAGCTTAAAAGATGTCTTTATATATAAATTGTATCAAAATTTGTACTTTTCAAAACGAACAGTATTTTAAATGTTATTTGGGTTTTCGGAAATGATTACTTTGTTATACCAAATGGGTAGTCATTCGCTGTTGTAGTTTAGGAATTATACCCGTATAAATTCTTAAGCTCCAAAAGTTAGAATCATTTTTAATCGTTACAAAACAGTTTAGGTAATTTTTTAAGCGTAATTCAAAAATTCTATTTGGCGCTAGGATCCGTAATTTCTGATTTGCATAATTGAAGCTACTGATTTTTTTTTCTGTTTTTATATATATAATAGTTATTTAAAAAATAATTCAAGGTCTATAAAGCAAATTCTATATAGTTTTAAAGGTTTTTCTATAAAGTTTTAAGTTTCTCATTTCTTGAAGTTTTATTCCAGTGTTCTAAGCAGTTTTGAGTTATGTTTAAGAAACTATCACTTTTGAATATGAAATAAATTGAAATGAAATCACAAATGTACAATCAAATTGGTAAAATTCTAAAGATGAATAAAAGTATGACTAGTGGAAACCTGAAATATAACAATAACAATCTATGACTAACCTATATGTATAAAAATTATGCTACTTCACCCAATCATATTTCGTTTACTATTTCGTTGTTGAAAGGTTCTATAAAGCCAAATATGAAGTCAAAATTAAGTTTTTGTAAAAAATTTTCAAGTTTTGATGCAATTTCAATATAAAGGTTGCTTCTTAAGCTTCCCCCCCCCCCTTAACATATCTTTAAAGAATACATAATTCCTCATGGAATACAGATTTTCATTTTCCTCTTCATGTATGACCCGATATAATAGATAAGAGGGGGGGGGGGTAATAACTCTCTTTTGATCGACATATGATACATAAAAGTCTCTTAAAACCCTCTCACCGACAAACGTGTATTGATACATTCGATAAGTTCAGATTTCAAAGCAATATAAGATTATTTAAAGTAATATTGGATTGGTAATATTGGAAAATTCTGTTGGGTTTAATGGCATTTTGAATGCAATGAACAATGATGAATGCTCTGAAAGATTGTCTGATATTCATAATTAATTGTTTTTATATTATGATAAAATAATTATATTTTTTTAGCATTTAAAACAAAATATAGAGAATTGCAAAAACATAATACAGAGAATTCCATTACAAATTTGTCCGTTTGATACACGATATCAGATGGTTAATATATTATAACACAATGTAAAAAATAAAAAACGAGTCATTGTTATATGTTTTTTAGAACTTCAATTTTGTAACGTTTTTAGTAGCAAGAGTATATGACAGTTAATTTTCAAAATTACGAAGCAAAATTTTCTGTATATGAAATTTATCTAGAAATTTTTATTGAACTTTTTAAAAATAGATACTGGCAAAAAATAAAGCAAAATGGAGTTTATTAGCTTTAAAATCCTCGCCTATTTTTGTATTGAGTACTATTTAAGGAAAATCGATTAATAATTAAATACGAAAATGGGATAATATGCATTGAAATGATTGAAACATCAAAATACAGACGCGATTATTTGATATTTTTGTATAGCTCTCTTTAACTTAATCTATTAGGTTTCCTTTACAATCCAGGATAATCCACTGGAAGAGTAAATTGACAACGTAGAAGTACAGAAATTCTTAGGAATAGTGGTGTAAATAGAGAATACCGATCAATGTTCCCCGCCGTTTTTGATCAATGGAGCCGCAAGAGAGAAACGCGTTGTATTTGGATATACAGTTGGCAAAAAAAGTATTTGTACACTTCATTTTTTTAAATTATAATGAAATTAAACAAAAGATTTAAGCAAAAAATACTGTAATACATTAATTTAATGCATTATAATATTATAGAAGCAGAAACAAAATTAAACGAATCGATTTTTTACATTATAATAAACAAATATACAAAATTATAATGCAAAAAAAGTATTTGTACACTATCTTAATGTAATATAATTAAGGAAAATTTAGTAAAATGATACAAATTAATATTTTGTGCGAATTCATTTAGCGTTTATGACTACTTCTAGATGGTATGACATAGATTCCACCAACTTTTTTGTAGTGGTCTGGTTAATGTTATTCCATGACACAATAAGAGCTTCTTTAAAACTGTTTTTTACTAATACATATTTTTTTTTCGGATTTTTGCATCCAATAGCATCTGCAAATTTTCTACTGGATTCAAGTCTAGAGATTTTAGAGGAATTACCAGTCGTCTTCGAGTATTGTCGTAAGCATGTGCTGGTGATCACAGCAGTATGCTTTGGTCATTATCCTGCAGAAAGTTAAAAGCTTCCTCTATGCATAATTTCTTGGCACAGTTTAATAAATTATGGCGCGACACATCACTGTATGTTAAACCTGTCCTTCCATTGTCAAAAAATTTTAAATGTCCTGCTCCATTAGAAGCTATACACCCCAAAAGTATAATATTCCCCCCAACATGCTTGATAGTTTGAGGTATACGTTTTGGATCTAGAACAGTTTTATTTTTACGCCAATTTTTTCGAATGCTTGATGGTAAGAAAATTCCGAATTTTTCCTCATCAGAAAAAATTACTGTTTTCCAAAAATCCAATGATTTACTTCTGTATGCGAAAGCGAATACTATGCGTTTTCGCCTATTTGTTTCGTTGATGAATGGATTTTCCCTTGAGGTTCTTCCTTTTAAATCTGCATTGAGAAGAATATTTTTTATTGTTTGAGGTATTACTCTGATGCGAGAAGATGTCGCAAGGTCTCCAGCAAATTTTTGAACCGAACGCACAGGAATTTTTAAAGCTTTTTTAACAACACTCTCTTTTTCCCTCATTGTTAGTTTGCTAAGAAGTCCTGGTTTTCATTGAATTTCGATTCTTTTAATTTATTCATAGTTTCTCACTATACATCCAATAGTTGTAAATGGTAATTTAATAGCTTTTACAAATTCTTGTTGCGTATTTAAATTTTTATTATGCTCAATCATAGGATTTCATATATCTAGAGGTGCCTCTCTAGTATTAGGTTCTATATTCAATTACTTCAAGAGCAAATTAAATTAAATGTCAGACAAATATAATATGAACTTAAAAATTATTAACAGCTTCTGTAAAAGTAGTCCTTTGAACCATAAACACTATAAAACACAGTACATATCAGGATGGAGAAATGTACAAATACTTTTTTTGCAAGAAATTTTTAAACTTTTCCCATTAGAAAATTATTTTACATCTTTATCGAAATCTTCTGTTGTGTAATTTAAAACGCACGGTAAACAGACTGTATTAAAACTATTTTTGACAAAATATCTGTTTTTATTTATTAATAAATTAAAAATTTTAGAGTGTACAAATACTTTTTTTGCCAACTGTACTTCAGTACAAATCAAGGTGATGCCAAATATATCTTTTCACTTCGCTTAGATGTTCAGCTCGCTATGACCTGATTCTGTATTAACAGCAAATTTATTTCGCTGAGGTTTTCGGTTCGCCACGAATTGATTCTGTATTAACAACAAATAGTTGTTATATGTAGTAAATTTAAATCAAAATAATTACAATCACATAATATAATCGCGACTTCTTTTGTTAAAATATATGTACAATAAAATGAAATTTAATTCTAAATTATTAATTTTTCCGTATTGTTAGAAAGTTAATTCTTAAAATTTTGCAGCTTAATAGCTTCTAGGAGAAGCGTAGGTGCGTAGATGTTTCTAGTTTTAATTTGGAAATGTCTAGATTGATATGTAAATATTGCTAATTTTGATTTGAAAATGTGTCGATAGATGTGGAGATGTTTTTATTTTAATCTCTTCAGGGACGATTTTCAGGGTGAGGAAAAAATTTATCTTTAAAAAAAAATTATTCAGTTTACATTAAGAAAAAATAAAGGAAAAACAGTAAATGTTTGGAAAAGTTGTCCAAATTTATGGCGCTGAACGCTAATTGCAATTTATTAGTGAAATCATTTCTTATGAAATAAAAACCAACAGTAAATTTCTTTATTACATGTCGAGAAATTATTAAGATTTAACATATTTAAAATATCCGATATTATTTTTATCAAATGATTTGCTCAAATAATCCAACAACAATGACTGCCGAAAAATTATTGCATGCTTTTTTTACATCGCTATCTGCACATCGGAGATAACATTATCTGTGCAGCAAAAACATACAATTTTTACTTCTCGGACGGATCCTACAGTGAATAATTTATTTTAAAATTTATCATTAAGAGTATCTAAAATTATAAAAAACAAAATGTACAGATATGTGGCCAATCACGTCAAGAGGTTAATTAATATAAATACTTTTATGCGTAAGTTAACATGTCGGGTTAAGTAGATGTCATATGATGATGATATAAACATACTTTTAAATATAAAACATATTGATTTTAGATATGGCATTTGTCTTAGAATGTTTTGCTTACATAATAGAATATGAAACAGTTTTTTATGTTGTTTCTTTTTCCTGTAACTTACATTTAGAAAAATGTTGCCCTGTACTTAAGAAAGGAATTTTAAAAATCCCATTATTTTAATAACAAAACTTATATCATTTATGATAATTAGAATTTTAAGAATTTTCAGTCCTTTCTATTAATAAAATGGAAAGACGTCTTTTTAACCCCGCCAAACATTGCAAATTCATAAAATTCAGTGTTATATAACTTTTTAATCTTTCGTCGTGAAAAATTGGACCTATGCTTAATGTATTTCTTTGACGCAATGTGCTACCTCCTTATAAATATAATTTATAAGAAAATGCAAATGGATAAAAATATTTATAGAGTGTCTTGTAAAGCAAATGGCTTATTTAAAATATATTCTTTGATTTCATTTAGGAAAAGATTGAAAAACCGGTCCAGGAAAAAAAAAAAAAAAAAAAAAAAAAAAAAAAAAAAAAACTTAGTAAAATTTTTTTTGGAAATACACGTTGTGGAGGATCGGAGGGGGGGGGTGCAAAGTCCATGTTTTCCCCGGATGCAAAAAATGCTAATTTTCTAATAATCAACTTGTTTTAAAATTTAAAATATGTAGTCATAATATATGTAATACTAAACCACGTAATCTACTGTGTTAAATATTGATTCATTAAAATCGTAAAAACGGAATCGAAAAAAATTCTACTTTATACAGGATCCTTGAGTAGTAATTTCTCTTCTTTTCCATATCATCCTTTGATTCTTCGATGGTTTGATTCAGCATGTCCGAAACAGAACATTTTTAACAATACGTTAAACATAGACGTGAGAAAAATCGACAAACAAAATCTTCATTTGGTGCCCCATCGTTCTACCGCCCGTGGCAAATGCACCCTCTGCCCCCTCTCCTTAGTTTCGGCCCTGAACCGGTCACTAATATCTTTAAAATCCCCCCCCCCTATCCCCTGGAAATTAACCAATAAAATATTTTTTTCTCCATTTCTTATATCAGCTCTAACGTTGAATTATAGTTTTAATTTTGTGGCAGATTAGAATTAATTAATTCAGAAACAGTACAGAGATATCGATACAGAAAAAATAAAAACAAATTTGCTTGAAATTTTTCGAATTGATAAAAATTAACAGTGAATAAAATTAGAATAAAAAATAATGTTTGAAAATTCATTTCTTTTAATAAATTACATTAATTATTAGACTATTCTCGAATATATAGTTTAATATAATAAACATACCACTTTAAACGTTTAACCCAGAGATGCAAGCGATGCGCCAGAAATTGCTGGTTTTAACCATTAAAGTTTAATGAAATATTAGCTATTTTGTTAAATTTCAGAAATCTTGTCATTAAACAAAGATAAAAATATTGTTAAAATTTAACTGTACCAATCGGTCATTTGTGGCTCTGAGCTTGCATCTCTGGTTTAACCCAAAAATGTTCAAATTTAATGGCAAAATATAAAATATTTTTTAAACGGTAACTATTCTGTGAAAGATGCATTTGTAAAGTAGTAATAAATGTAATAAAAAGTCAAAATGTTTTGTTGCGAGAATGTTCAAACCGTATTAAAATAAATCAAATATAATTTACTAATCAGATTGGTGCTTATATAAACTCTGGTATTCTTAGCAATTATATAAATATATTATCAGAGCTTCAGATAACCATTGTATTTAATTACAAATACGCAGATAAATAGAGTGCTGTCTACTTTATTGAAACTCTAATTTAGAATTAGTGGGAGAAAAGGGTTTCGAGATATATAAAGGGCTTTCAAATGGGCCATTCTGAATAACAATATTTTATAAGTCAATTTTTCTGTTTTAGATTCTTAGTGAAAATTTTGTAGAGCCCCACTCCAATATAGTGGAATGTTATTTCTGTCGCAAATCTTTCAAAAAACTAACACGGACTTTTTTCTTTAAAAATTCTGCTACTCAGAATACGGACATACTGTATATATTAAAAAAATCTATATAATATAAAATAAATTTTTTCAAAGTCATTAGATTCTTCTAATACGTGAAAGAAGAAAATTTTCGTGATAAACAGATCAAATAAAAAGTTTATATAGTAACGAGTCATTATCCGAGTTTTCTGATTGTCATTACATTTATTTTGAATCTGTATATTTTATGCGGAAATTTCATGGCGTATATAATTTTTTGTTTGTTAAAACAATATAGAATTTAGGACGTGTTTTTTAAATTTAAAGTTAAGTCTCCTACTTTAATAATAATAATAATAATAATAATAATAATAAAGCAATTTTTAAAATTGGAAACTTTAAAAAAATGCTCTATGACATGAATACACTTTATTTAGAAGATTTATCAGAAAACCTAACTACTTCAAAGCATTTAAAAATAATCAAAATCAACATTTTTGCATTACTTATAATTTAAATAAAACGAAATTCATAAAAAATGCAATTTGTGTACCTATTTGTGTATATAGCCTTCATTTATCTTTAATTTCTCTATTAAACATTTAAAATATCAAAGGACTAACATATAACACTCCTTACATGTTAGTAAATTATTGATTTCTGATGGTTCTTTTCCCGTATAATAACAAGGTTACATTAGGGTTTTGAAAAATTTTATCACAATTTTAACTGCTTAAAGAAGTGAAATGTTAATATAATTGTAAATATTTAAAAAAAATGAAAACCTTAAATGGAAGAGAAGAAAGGTGAAACACGGATCAGTAAACTATAAAAGATATTAAAGAATTATTTTTATAAATACTTTTAATTTAACGGTGTTACATCATTCTTATCGTTATAAAACTATAAGGATTGAATAAAGTTTATTTTATGTCTAACTTTAAAATGTACTGTACCAAATAATGACAAAAAAAAAAAAAAAAAAAAAAAAAAAAAAAAAAAAAAACAGTTAATTTTTATCGACGTTTTCTATTTCTTTAAGCAGACCTTTTATTAATTATGAATTATTAGGCTGAGCAAAAAGTACTGGGACATTTTTAATCTAATAGTTACCAGAATTTGTATCATAAGTAGGAGTACTAGTGGTACATCTATAGGATTTCAGGAACTTTGGTCCAGACATGGCTCCATCCAATTATGGCCTCTTTCGAGCAATGCAAACTGTATCAAGGGCCTTCGATTTGAATCCTTAAATGAAGTTGAAGAAGCGTGTCAAGAGCTTTTCGATTCCAAGTAGTCGCCCATAGCACTCCCAGCAAATTCAGAATCTGGCAGAAAGATGGCAGAAAGTCATGGAATATGATGGTGTCCACTTTGAAGAATACTCCTTGTTGCTTTTGTTGCTAATTTACGCATAACAACGCAACTTTCACAAATTTCCCAGAACGTTTTACTCAACCTAGTGATAATGATGAAAAACATAATTTAGCATTTTACCTCCTCCAAAATAACTAAACATAAAAATAAATTAAATTAAATAATAAAAAAAAAATAATAACATATCAACCGCTTTTACACATTTTGAAATTACTTCCTAAGCGATTTCAACAATGTGAATATTATTTTTGTTAGTATTATAGCATAATTATTAATGTATAAATGTTTCAATTATAGAGGCCACAGAATTCATAATTAATGCTATATAATTTAGCAGTAATCTTTCAAAAATATAACTCATTAATTTAAGCCCATTGCATACACCTTTTTACTGCGAAGTCAAAAAAATGCATGTAAAATTCGTGACATACATTACAGGGTAAGTTCATACTAAACCATGCATAAGTAGGTTACCACTCAAATGTAACTTAATCTAACTTTTGAAAGAAATTAATATTATTCCATTAAATTAAAGATTTTATTTTAAAATTTCATAAAAGTTAACATAATGTAGTGAACTCTGTCTAAAACAGAATCTATCTGAAGTCATGCAAATTATAGTCACATATAGTATTCCGCTTTAAACATAGTTTATTGCATTGAACATCTTCTGCGAGACCTTAGAATCGTTTCGTGCTAGACAGATTTTCACGTTAAACATCGTCCACTTTAAACACAGCTTACTCTATTTTACTGTATTTTTTAACTTAGAAAAACCTTTAATTATGCTATATATCGACAAAAACTCTAAAACTAAGATACGTAAATAAACAATAAAATTCGCCCCCCCCCCCAAAAAAAAAAAATATTTTTTTTTTTTTTTTTTTTTTTTTTTTAAGTTTCATACAGCATTAAAATAAGTCAAACTCAAAATCTGAATAGACTGAGATAAAAGGTAGTTGCGGTTTATTTGATCACAAAATCTAACAAATATTTTTCTTCCCTCTTAAAATATTAGAGTTTCAAATCAAAATTTTAAACGTCATTAAACATTTAGAAGATAGACCGTTTGCGCGTAGTTCCCTTTCCTTTCCTTCTTTTAAAAACAATCAAAACAAGGAGAAAAAAAAAGTGTTACGCATAAAAACATAAATAAAAAAATGCAGAGTAAAAAGTTTAGCTTTGTTCATGAAATTTTATTAACATTTGTTAGTTATTAAAAACATGTGAAGTATGTCAGCATACATTTTTTAAACTTTAATATTCTTATCAAATAGCTCTTTATAGGTCCAAGTCGATTAGATTTTTAAGTAAATCTAAAAAAAGAAAAAACAATAATTGTTTTAAATTAACATATAAAAAGTTCATAGATTTTAAGCTTATGTTTTTTACGCGCTTGCAACATTTTAGAAAGAACGAAAGGGGGATTAAAGGATCAGGTATTCCCAAGTCGACACAGAAAGTGGACCAATTTTCATTAATGTACTTGCA
Organism: Maratus speculifer; assembly: GCA_964019185.1. NCBI lineage: Eukaryota > Metazoa > Arthropoda > Arachnida > Araneae > Salticidae > Maratus > Maratus speculifer. Next base: position 137,984,198 of record OZ025299.1, read on the forward strand.
TCAAAATTTTCAAAATTTTAAAAGAAAACACATCCAAAGTTTTGCATTGAACATATAATTAAAATGACTTCAGCTATCACAGTTTTAAAGCATAAGAAATGCTATTTTTAAAGTCATTTTATTCAAAACAGTTATTTTGTTGGTTGCACGTTTTATCGTGCGAAAATTATTAGCCAGATTTTGTGAAATTTTGACATGTTGTCTTGTATAGCAAACAAATATTCATGGAATAACCTTAAAATTTTGAGGCTGCAGTGATTTTTTTATAAAATATATTTTACTTTCGAGAAATTTTTATATTTTATTACTGAAAGAATAGAATTAATTTTTTGGTGAAAAAGCTTTAATCAGACATTATTATCTAAATGTTAAAAAACTTTGCTCATACGGCTGAAATATCTAAACATTTATACTTCGCGTAAGGCACAGGTTTTTTAAAAATATGTGACATAAAATTTAATCAAATTAAATATATTTAATCAAATTAAATATATTTAATTTCCTAAGAAATAAAATCTTAATTAGTAAGTCTATTTAAATAGTTCTTAAAGCCTTCCAAAAATGGGTTTAATATTTCTTTTACTAACAACTTTTAAAACCTTCGCTATCTTTAGACATTTTAAAGGTACCTGATCCCTTAAGTCTTCCCGGCAGATAAAGAAAGTAAGTAACTAGAAAACTTTTTTTAATATTGCAAAAATTTTGGTACATTAGTCACTGGACATTGCGGAAAGGAGGTGAGTGATTAGATTTTTATCCGATGAAATCCAAAAATTGTTCGAAAAATAGTCTGATATTTATGTATAAAACAAATTGTCGAATAAATAAATATAAGTTTCATATAATATATTTTGTCATTCTTCTGTTTAAATTTTCTACACACTAACAAAAATACTGGAATAAAAATAAATTTGAGTGATTGTTCAAACGAGGATTTTGAAATCATTTAATGCAAGTTTTTTTCTCAATTCAGTCGAAAGAAAATATTTAGGATACAAAACATGTCTTAAAAAAATTACAAATGCACATTGAACCCGTTACATTATTTTTCCAAATAGACAAAATCTGCAACATTTATATTATAAAAATTGCATAAACAAATATTTTTCAGTGTGACGCATAAGATGAAGGTTTTGCTATAAAAATAGATTTTAAAATAGATTTTTCTTCCGTGGGAAAAGGAATTTCTCTTTTAAAACAAAATAGACTAACATACGAATGCTTTCAATGAAATTACTTTTGTTTCACTTTTCTTGTCATTCAAAAAATAAACTTTCATATAAAGTAAGAAATAGAAATGAATTCTTAATTTTAGTGGCTTGTTAAAATCTTATTATTAACGTTTAAAATATAAATTCAAATTTTCAAACTACCCCATTTTAAACTTTAAGACATTTTTATTTTAAGATATTATGCACGAAGCCATATGTATGCACATACATATGTATCTATCTATATTTGGTTCATAAAGCTTTTATCTCTTTTGAAATGGCTGCACAGTAAAAAATGAAGACCCAAATTGGGTTGAAAGATTTCTGGGTATAGTAATTTTCTTGAAATGGTACAGTAATTATTCCAAAATGGTAGAGTATTGTTCCCAAAATAGATAACCCAAAATGGTTCAAAACAGAGCAGATCTTTATTACATTAAATTAATCAAAATTTCTGAGGTATAATGTATATACTATCTAAGATCTTTTAATTGTTTTAATGTCATTAAAAATCAGACTTATTTAAAACGATTTTGTGCTACAAACTGAACTTTCCAAATTGGAACAATTCTGTACCCAGAAATCTTTCAACCCAATTTGGGTCTTCATTTTTTACTGTGTGTGGATAAAGAATAATTGAAAATTTTCTTTTGATTCTAATGCATTTGACATAGGAAAAATAAATAAAAGTAATTTCGAAAGCTCAAATTTAAGATTAGACAATAATGTTTGCAGAGTAAAATGAATAACATACAACTATATAACATAACATAGTACATAAATACATATAAATATTTTAATTAGATTTACATTTATACTTATATATTTTTAAAAAAATAATTACTTTCCATAAATTTATTTTAAAAGAATTTTTCTAGTTATTCTTGATAATACACATAAATGTAGTTCCTTTGTTTGAGGTGAGTGAAAAAAAGTTTGAGTAAAAAATTGTCATAGAAAGTTACCACGATTTTCATAAAATATTCTTCGCGGTACATTTCTTTTGCACATATTGCAAAAATCTATCATAAGGTTTTTAATTTAGAAAGAGTGGTATTAAAATTTTGGGCTATGTTTTTCGTGACAAATTTTT